>JAPDNY010000032.1:0-444997 GCA_029375565.1 Gekko gecko | reverse complement strand
GCCTGGCCACAGTGTCTGCCTATGTGCTTGTCCTGGGGGCACCCCACTCTGGAGCAGCTGGCACAAGAACTGTAGTTTGGACCAGGAAACACCACATGTCCCCTCAAAGGGGAGATTTCCCTGAAAGTAATGCCGTGGTTTTCTCTTGTGGAGGCGAGGCAGCCATGGCTACTGGGGGTCCCGTCAAAGATCTCTGTGAGGAACTCGCTTGTCCCATCTGCCTGGAGGATTTCGAAGATCCAGTGACTATTGCAGAATGTGGGCATAGTTTTTGCCGAGCCTGCCTGACCCAGAGCTGGGGGGAGTCGGGGGCAGAGGATTCCTGCCCTTTGTGTAAGCAAAGCACTCGGCGGAGGAACCTCCTGCTTAACTGGCAGCTGGCAAAGATGATGGGTATTGCCAAGAAACTCAGTCGTCAGGAGGAAAAGGGGGGAGAAGCAGTGAAGGGAGACTCCAAGGAGAGAAGCTGCAAGAAGCACCGGGAGCCTCTGAAGTGTTTCTGCCGGACTGATGAAATCCTCATCTGTAGGGTCTGTGGCAGATCCAGGGAGCAGAAAAGTCATGAGTCGATTCCTGCTGAAGAGGCCTCCCATGAATACGAGGTAGGAAATGGCGTGGATCCGGATGTTCCTCTTTAGATTGCCTCCTATAAGCTCCTGTGCTTCGGCTAAGATGGCCACCGCTGTGCTGGAGAAACTAGCCAGTGTCCTCTGCTTTCTTGGCAGAATAATAGAAGGGGGGGGACTAAAAACAACAGTATAAGGAGACTTAAAACTGTAACATTTGTGCCTGGAGGTTGCTGAAGAAAGCCCCCAAAATATCCACATTCATGAGCACTTTTTTCCCCCCAGGCTTTATAAGTATCCAACACTTGGTGGATTTGTCTGTGTCTCTCTCGTCTTCCCTGTCTCTGAGAATAATGTCTGAACATAAGAACATAAGAGAAGACAATGTTGAATCAGGCCAATGGCCCATCTAGTCCAACACTCTGCCACACAGCGGCCAAAATATACCAGGAGCCATCAGGAGGTCCAGCAGTGGGGCCAGGACACTAGAAGCCCTCCCACTGCTGCCCCTTCCAGCATCAAGAATAGAGGGCATCACCTGCCCCAGACTGAGAGTTCCCATCTATACCCTGTGGCTAATAGCCACTGATGGACTTCTGCTCCATATGTTTATCTAATTCCCTCTTGAAACTCTCCATGCTTGTAGCTGCCACCATAAGAACATAAGAGAAGCCAATGTTGAATCAGGCCAATGGCCCATCCAGTCCAACACTCTGTCACACAGCAGCCAAAATATACCAGGTGCCATCAGGAGGTCGAGCAGTGGGGCCAGGACACTAGAAGCCCTCCCACTGCTGCCCCCTCCACCACCTCCTGTGGCAGTGAATTCCATATGTTAATCACTCTTTGGGTGAAGAAGTACTTCCTTTTGTCCGTTCTAACCCGACTGCTCAGCAATTTCATGGAGTGCCCACGAGTTCTCGTATTGTGAGAAAGGGAGAAAAGTACTTCTTTCTCAACCTGCTCAATCCCATTCATAATCTTATAAACCTCGATCATGTCACCCCTCAGCCGTTGTTTCTCCAAGCTAAAGAGCCCCAAGCATTTTAACCTTTCTTCATAGGGAAGGTGTTCCAACCCTTTTATCATTCTAGTTGCCCTTCTCTGCACTTTTTCCAATGCTATAATATCCTTTTTGAGATTGGCGACCAGAACTGTACACAGTATTCCAAATGAGGTCGCACCAATGATTTATACAGGGGCATTATGATACTGGCTGATTCGTTTTCAATTCCCTTCCTAATAATCCCCAGCATAGCATTGGCCTTCTTTATTGCAGCTACACACTGTCTAGACATTTTCATTGAGTTATCCACTACGACTTCAAGATCTCTCTCTTGGTCCATCTCTGCCAGTTCAGACCCCATCAACGTGTATTTATATTTAGGATTTTTGGCTCCAATGTGCATCACTTTGCACTTGGCCACATTGAACCCCAATTGCCACGTTGACGCCCACTCACCCATCCTCGACAGATCCCTTTGGAGTGCCTCACAATCCTCCCGGGTTTTCACCACTCTGAACAACTTCGCAAATTTAGCCTGTGTGACCGTGTGACTGTGATGAGCAGGCCCATATCCACAGTGGGGCATTTTCGGGCCTGGCCTGCCCAACTTCCTTCCAAGGCTCCATGGCTTCCATCTGTTGTGTATGCAGTCAACATCGTGCCATCAACGAAGAGCCAGAGCTTGAGTACCTGAGAACAATGGGACTGAGGTTCCTGGCTCCCGCGTAGGGGGACCAATGGGAACGGCGGCGGGAATTCAAACCCGCCAATGGTACCAGGGGGCGGCCCCTCCCCAATGTATATAGTTGGCCTCCGGGCCGGTTATCAGCGTCTCATGTTGTATAATAGCGAACCATGCTGATCACTACATCGCTGTCTGTGGTTTCTTTATGCGTCTAACCCACTATACAACAATGGCGACGAAGGTGGGATCCTGTTGAGCGCTCCAGCCGGGCTGTCGGACAACGCTCCCGAAGACTCGCTCCACCGCTCCACGGGCATCCTCCATGAGCGCCTCCGAGGGTGAATCCAGAGCCGTGTCGCTGCCGCCGACTAGCACAATGGCCATCGCTCCAGGATCCGGGCTGATACCGCCGTTCGACGCTTCCCAGCCCCAACGATGGGGAGCCTGGGTCACGGGTCTGCGGCAAGCCTTCGTGTTCTATCAGATCACGGACGAAGACCGAAAGAGAGGACTGCTGCTCTGCTCTTGCGGCCCCGTGATCGTGGATCTGGCACAATACCTTTTCTCTCCCAAGAAGGTGGAGGAGTGCACGGTCGACGAGATTGTGAAGGCCGTGCAGAACTACTACTCCCCGAAGCCGTCGGAGATGACCTGCCACGTGGTTTTCCAGCATAGGAACCAGCAGGGCAAAGAAACCGCCGCGGAGTTCCTCGGAGAGCTCCGCCGCCTGGCGGCCGACTGCGCCTTCGGAGAGCACTTGGAGATGGCTCTCCGCGACCGTTTCGTCGCAGGCCTCAGGGAGGAGAAACTCCGGCGCCGAATAATGGAGGGCGAGAAGGTGACCATCACCTCAGCGTTAGCCACCGCCACTGCATGGGAGAGGTCACACCCGACCACCACCACCGCGGCGCATCGTGTGGCCTCCCCGGGAACAGCGACATCGACGACCCCGAGGTACACCGCACACTAGCACAGCATCGCCCGCCAGCACCGTCCGCTAGCTCCGCCCGCAAGCAACCCGGCTCGGCGGCGCAGGAGTGTGCCAGCTGCGGAGGGCAGCATGAGAGGAGATCGTGCCGGTTCCGGGACGCCACATGTCGAGACTGCGGCCGCACGGGCCACATCGCAAGGGTTTGCCGGTCCAAGCCATCACGCGCAGCACAAAAACCGCAACCGCCCCGCCGCAGGTCTGAGGCGCACTTCGAGGACTGCGCGGCCCCGGAGGCAGACCTATACCAACTGACCAACGCCCCGGCCGCCCGAACACAGGTACTGAAACTCCCCAGTCAGGCCTCTACCCCAAAAATATACATCCGGATCAAAGTAGAGGGGCCCCCTTACAAATGGAACTCGACTCGGGCTCCGCCTGTTCCATCATTTCGGAGGCCACATTAAGACAGATTTGCCCAAAGGGGGCCCCCGCTTGCGGCCATCACCCGTGACGCTCATGGACTTTCAGAGAAACCAAGTGCCAGTGAAGGGGGTCGGGAGTTTCAGGGTGCAGTACCGGGGCTTCAAGGGTTATTTGGACTTGCTCGTAGTCGAGGGCGACCTAGTTAGCCTCCTGGGGAGGGCCTGGTTTGGACCCCTAGGAATCGCGATCGAGGGGGTCCAGCATTGCGCAACCCGCGACTTCCAGGAAGTGTGCCGCGAGTTCCCATCCGTTTTCGACGGGTCCCTGGGCCGATATACGGGCCCCCGGTTTCGCTACAACTCAACCCCACAGTGGCCCCTATCCGCATGCGTGCCAGGTCCGTTCCGTTTGCCTTAAAACCCAAAATAGACGCGGAACTGGACCGACTGGTGGCGCAAGGGGTTTTGGAGCCGGTCTCTCACGCAGTGTGGGAAACCCCGATCGTGACTCCCATTAAACCTAACGGGGATGTCCGCATCTGCGCGGATTATAAATGCACGATAAATCGGGCATTGCAGGACCATGCCTACCCGGTCCCGGTGGTGAGCCATGTTCTGGCCACCTTGGCAGGGGCCAAGATCTTCGGCAAACTAGATCTGGCCCAAGCGTACCAGCAGCTGCCTGTCGATGGGCCGACAGCAGAGGCCCAAACAATTGTAACGCACCGGGGGCCTTCAGGGTCAATCGCCTGCAATTCGGGGTGAGCGTGGCACCCGGAATTTTCCAGCAACTGATGGACTCTCTCCTCAAAGGGATCCCCGGCGTCACACCATTCTTCGATGATGTGATGATCGCCGCCGCCACGCCTGATGAGTTCGCCTCCCGCCTCCGCATGGTCCTCAGCCGTTTCCGGGACGCCGGCCTCAAGGTCAAGCGCGAGAAGTGCCAGCTCGGGGTATCATCCGTAGACTTCTTGGGCTTCACGGTGAACGCAGAGGGACTCCACCCGGCCCGGGACAAGGTGAAGGCCATCGTGGAAGCGCCGCCCCCGACCTCCAAAGCCGAGCTCCAGGCTTTTCTCGGACTCTTGAACTTTTACCACGCCTTTCTCCCCCACAAGGCGGCGGTAGCCGAGCCCCTCCACAGGTTGCTCGACAAAAAGGCACCCTGGGTCTGGGGCCCGCATCAGGCTGCAGCGTTCCGGGCCGTCAAGGCCCTGCTCATCTCAAACGCGGTCCTGGCACATTTCGACGAGACCCTGCCCGTGGTCTTGGCTTGCGATGCGTCCCCATATGGGGTGGGAGCCGTGCTGGCGCACCGTCTCCCGGACGGCCGGGAGGTCCCGGTCGCGTACTACTCGCGGACCCTGTCGGCGGCCGAGCGGAACTACGCCCAGATAGACCGCGAGGGACTGGCAGTTGTGGCTGGGGTGAAGAAGTTCCACGACTTCGTCTATGGCCGTCCCTTCACAGTCGTCACAGACCACCGGCCGCTGCTGGGCCTCTTCGCGGCGGACCGCCGGACGCCACAGGTACTCTCCCCTCGGGTCTTGCGGTGGTCCATCTTCTTGGCGGGCTACAACTACACGCTCCAGCACCGGCCAGGCAAGGCAATGGGACATGCAGACGCGCTGAGCCGCCTCCCCTGCCAGACGAAGGGGTGGACCCGGCCCCAGCTCATCATGTCCTCCAGTTGGAGGGTCTTCCAGACGCCCCTCTCCAGGCCACGGACATCGCCCGCCGCTCAGCCCGTGACCCCATCATATCCCGGGTTCTCGGCTGGGTGGTGAGGGGGTGGCCTACGGCCTCGGCGGGCCCTGAGTTCAGCGCATTTACAACACGGCGCGAGGAACTATCGGCACACAAGGGCTGCCTGCTGTGGGGGGACCGGGTCGTAGTCCCCAGCGCACTCCAGCAACAGGTCCTGCAGGCTCTGCACGAGGCACACCCCGGCATCGTGCGGATGAAAGCCCTCGCCCGGAGCTACGTCTGGTGGCCAGGCATCGATGGGGAAATAGAGGCCTGGGTGAAGCGTTGCCAGATCTGTCAAGAGGTCCGGCCAAGCCCACCATGTGCACCCACCCAGGCATGGGAATCAACAAGGACCCCGTGGTCCCGGCTCCACATCGACTTCGCCGGGCCCTTCCACGGGTTAACATTCCTGGTCACCGTGGACGCGTACTCCAAGTGGCTGGAGGTGAGTCCAGTCTCCTCCACCTCTGCAAGCGCCACCATCCGAGCCCTCCGGAAGATATTTGCCACGCATGGCTTGCCGGACACCATCGTCTCCGACAACGGCCCGGCGTTCACATCCGAGGAATTCCAGCGGTTCCTGCGGGACAACTTGATCCGGCATATCAGGTCAGCACCCTTCCACCCTGCCACGAACGGCCAAGCGGAACGCATGGTCCGCACGGCTAAGGAAGCTTTAAGCCGCCTGACCGAGGGGGACTGGGAGTCATGCATAGCCCGGTTCTTGCTGGCGAACCGGACAACACCCAACCCGGTCAGTGGCCACTGCCCCGCGGAGCTTCTCATGGGCCGGCGACCCGCCATCCTCCTGGACCGCCTGCACCCCGACAGGGCTCCAACAGGGCGGAACTGGGTCGAGGACCGGGAGGCACCACGGGGCTTCTTCCCAGAGGACCCGGTGTTCGCAAGGAACTACGGCCGAGGCCCGGAGTGGATAGCAGGAAAGGTAATCCGCCCCACCGGCCCTGTCTCCTATGAGGTGTCGACAAATGACGGGCAGGTCCTGCGGCGCCACGTGGACCAGCTGAGGCGGCGCCTACTTCCAACGGTAGGAGACCGGGGTAACCAAGGGGAGGTGGAGCAGGCCCCACGAGAAGCTGAGGGAGAGCCCGAGGCGGAACGAGACTGCAGAGAGGCGGACCCCAGCGACAGCCAGCTCAGTATGCCCGAGGCCTCATCAGCCGAGGGCCAGACGGCGTACCCTTCCCCAGCGGAAGGAGGTGAGGGGGCAGGCCCCGCCACACCACCAAGACTTGGCTGCGGAGAAACCCCAACGCCTACACCACGACGGTCCACCAGGGAACGCAGAGCCCCCGCATACCTGAAGGACTATGTCACCTAGACAGGATCGGGACTATGGGGGAGGGGTGTTGTGTATGCAGTCAACATCGTGCCATCAACGAAGAGCCAGAGCTTGAGTACCTGAGAACAATGGGACTGAGGTTCCTGGCTCCCGCGTAGGGGGACCAATGGGAACGGCGGCGGGAATTCAAACCCGCCAATGGTACCAGGGGGCGGCCCCTCCCCAATGTATATAGTTGGCCTCCGGGCCGGTTATCAGCGTCTCATGTTGTATAATAGCGAACCATGCTGATCACTACATCGCTGTCTGTGGTTTCTTTATGCGTCTAACCCACTATACAACACCATCCAGCCCACCCACCCCGACTATCTGGGCCGCCCAGAGGACTCCCCACCACTGCCACTCCTTCCCCAAGCACGGCTCACTTCCCTGCCTGCCAGCAACCCTGCCGGCTCCATCTAGGGCCGCCAGTCTCCAGGTGGGGCCTGGAGATCTCCCACTTTTACAACCGATCTCCAGCTGACAGATCAGCTCCCTTGGAGAAAATGGCTGCTTTGAAGAGTGGACTCCAATGCTCCCTCTAAGCTGTGGAGTCTGGTGAGCAAAAATTCTACTTTGTGAGCTACTAGCATTAAAGTTGTGAGTGAGCAATTTGGCTGCTGCATAGATTAGTTTGCTCTGGAGCCATCCTTCCTGAGCTAAGACAAAAATGTGTGAGCTGGAGGCTAAAAAACTGTGAGCTAGCTCACACTAACTCAGCTTAGGGGGAACACTGGTGGACTCCATGGTATTGTACCATGCTGAGGCCCCTCCCCTCCCCAAACCCCACCCTCTCCTGGATCCACCCCCAAAGTCTCTGGGTATTTTCCTACCCAGACCTGGCAACTCTCGCTCCACCCCAGGCTGGTGGTTGGGGGGAGGGGCTGTGGGTCCCAAGCTGGTGGCAGCACAGGGCAACTGCTGCAGGAAGCAGTGCAAGGCAGCCAGGCAGGCAGGGGGGCAGGCAAGGTGGGGCCAGCAGGCCTTGACCAGTGCCCCCTGTCATGCCTGGTGCGGCACAGAAACTTTTCGTGGTTTTCAGAGGCCGGTGGGGCTGGGGCAGGTGCACTGCCTGATCTGGGCTGGGGCACCTCTTCCTTCTCTGCCGCCGCCTCCTCCTCCTCCTCCTGTCCTGGGTGCCCAGCCAGAGTTGGAGCACCAGTGGAGACCAGCTCTGCAGCACTTGTCTTCCAGGACTAGCTCACCTGCCCCCTCACCCTGTTGCTGCCAGAGCCCCTCACCCTGCTGGAGCCTGGCGCGCCGTTCCCTCCAGCCACCAGATGGGAGGCCTCCATGGTGAGCGTGAGTTATTTTAATTTTATTTTTAATTTTGTGACATCAGTGCTCCCTGACTTAATTGTAGGCCCCCCAAATTAAAAATTCCTGGCTACAGGCCTGGGAATGAGCTTGAGACTGTCATTGTTTTGCAGCCCAACCTACCTCACAGGGCTGTTGTGAGGATAAAACAGAGGAAGGAAGAGCCATGTTGTATGCCATTCTGACATCTATTGGCTCCCCTAGGGGAAAAAAGGTGTTAACTGCAATTGAGGGAAAATACAATCAATATATAGAGACTTTGAAGGACTTGAGTGAATCCCCCCCCCCCACAAGAACTTGCAGGGCAGGGAAAGGAGCCAAAGATACATTTCAATGAACCGTTTCTCTTTTTCTCTGATTTTATGTTTTTTTTTAAACAAATGTATAGTAAACTGGGAGGGGGACAAAGGAACTCATCCAGAAGGATTTTTCCCCCCTTCAGGATAAGATCTTCAACTGCCTGGAGACTTGGAGGACTGAGAGAGAGAAAATCCTGGCATAAACAGCAGATGCCGAAAATGAAAGCCAAGAAATGCTTGTGAGTGCCACAACTGCTGGGAAGTGAGCAAGAACTGGGATTAATATCAGGGGAAACAATATGCCAAATGAAAGATGACTCTCAAGATAGTTCTTATTCTCAGAATAGACATCTGCCGTTGAGAAGGGCCCAGGAATTTTTTTTTCTGACTTAAGTTTTTTATTGAGTATAACATGTCACTCCACAAACACACATTATACATCTTATGATATACTCATTTTCCATTTTTAACAATCATAGTAACCAAACAAGATAAAGAAAAAAAAATTCAGCTGAGGTTACTGTTCCAACAATCTAAAGTTTCTACTCTCATTTGATCCCTCTTCTTTTTATATGCCCCTATCTTACCGGTTTATGATTGTCGTCCAACTTCCCCATAACTTAAAATTAATCATAATACATCGCATAATCAACATTTCTACCTCAATTACCACTATAATTCTCTCCGTCTTCTTCTGTACCTGAAAAGAAAGGTTGAAAGGGTTGCCTCCAATTATGGGTGCTATAGAGAACAACTCTACAGCGAGAGGTGATCCTCCTCTCTCCCTGTATTCGGAGGCCTTGGGGGGGCACACTCTTCGCCTCCTTACTATACCCTGTTATTCACTAAAGACTCTAACCCTCTAATCAAACAATTCACACAAATAACTATTCTTACCTATACATATTTAGAGTTCAAATCTACTCTTGTACTAATAAGTCTTGCTTTCAGTTGTTTTCCCCTGCTTACACTATAGCCTAACTATCCACACCACAATACATTGTTCCCTTCACACACCTCCTTCTTTCAATTTAGTAACAGCCTCAATGAGTTTTTTACCCGTCTTCTCATTATGTGCTGTAAACGTTTTATTATTTAAATTAACCACCAAATGGCCTAATGCCAACTATCTATATGGTATTTCCTTTTCTCTCAATGTCTTTGCAGTTTCATGCAATCTTTGTCTTACAACCAGCACCTCTGGGATGATGTCAGCATACAAAAACACACATGTGTCTTCAAGGGGTAAACCTTGTTTTTCTCGAGCTATTTTAAAAAGTTTGTTTCTGATGCGTAGCTCTTTGAATTCGATGACGATATCTTGCGAGACACCTGGGGGGGATCTCTTTGAGATGTTAATTCGGAAAGCCGAGGTAATTATCTCTTCAGAGGTCTCTGTTACTCCCTCTGACCGAAGCATCTGCAAAAACCATTTGTTTAGTTCCTCTTTAAGATGTCCTGTTACACAGAAGTTTGAAGAAACTCCACCTAGTTTTGCTTTCCTTTCCCTTATCCTGGTCTCCTGAAGAATAATTTTATTTTTAGCCCACTTCTCAAACTCTTGTACCTCCAATAAATCATCAGCTGCTTTTCTAGCGATTTGAAGTGTTGATTCAGCTTTCTTCCCCGTCGCTCTCACACTTGATGTAAGTTCATCTAGTTTCTGATTTATTGGGTCAGTAACGAGCTTGAGCTGAGCAAATTCCTTTCTTAATTGTCCAACATCAGAAGACAAAACTTTTATCTCGCTTTTAATCTCCTCCTTTATTTCTGTTAATGCTTGTGCAATTGGAGCCTGGTAGTCTGCCGGCGCCATTCCCTCTAGCAAGGAGTACTCTCGCTCTGATTCTTCCGAGTCGGTAGTAATCTTCCTTGGTAGTTTGGGAGGCAAGTTTTTACCTCCCTTTTTCCCTCGGGCTCTTCCCGTGCCTGGCATGGAAAGGTTTTGTAAAGTTACCTTGGTTTTTAAAGAGTAAACGTTGTTTTCCCATTGGGGATAGCAGGAGAGCGTGAGAGCTGCAGCCGACCAGAAGGACAGCTGCCACGCCCCCCCCCCCAGCCCAGGAAATATTAATCAAAATTTATTCTAAGGTCAAAACTACATATAATATTACCTTTCCCTGGAGATTTTTTTTCTTTTACAATAGACAGCCAGAGAAAAGGCAGGCTAGATCAGAGGAAGAAGGAAGAGAGTGTTTTTAAGCATTTCTCTATTTCACCGGGGGGGGGGTTCTGTTTGTTTGGGTTTGTTTGTTTGCAGACTTTATGCCCCAGTGGTTTTCCACGATATAGGGGGAAATCCAGATTGAAAATCAGTGTGGGGGGTGGGCAGTTTTAGTGGGAAAACCTGACAGAAGGTAAGATTAAGATTCCTTCTTCAACCTGCACCAGTCTTTGCATGGGTGAAGCGATCTTGTGGACAAACGACACATAACTGGACATGATTTTAGCCTTTCGAACAGACCTTAGGAATGCTTCAATGTTTGTATTTATTTATTTAGACATTTATCCCCTGGCATTCTTTGGGGACACAAAGCAGCTTACATCATTGCTTTCCACCCTCTCTATTTTGCCCTCACAACGA
Source organism: Gekko gecko (assembly GCA_029375565.1). Classification (NCBI taxonomy): domain Eukaryota; kingdom Metazoa; phylum Chordata; class Lepidosauria; order Squamata; family Gekkonidae; genus Gekko; species Gekko gecko. Next base: position 434,093 of record JAPDNY010000032.1, on the reverse strand, counting down.
CAACCATATGAGGTAGGTTGGACCGAAATACCTGACCCACAGTCACCCACCAAGGTTCCATGGGCAGAGTTCAGATTTGAACTTAGGCCTCCCAGACCCTACACTAGCACTTTAACTTCTGCAGAGGGTTTCCAGGTTCCCCCCAGCAACTGGCAGGAGAAAGTGACACCAACGCATTGCTGGGGATGCTGTGGCATTTGGGCAGAACTCTGCAATGAGTTTTGCTCATAGAGTTTTGCTCAAATGCCAGAGCATCCCTGGTGTCCCCTAGAGACATGTTGATGTCGCTTCTGTGTTCACAGGAAGTGACATCAGCGTGTGGGAATACTGCTCACACACACATATACGGCGTTTCTTCATCCACCAGTCAGCTAAGTGGGGGCTTTTCAAGGCTACCTCTACAGCATACTTGGTCTATGCAGTATACTGATGTGATCTCTGGGTAAAGTTACTAGCGTCCTCCCCACACAATTTGACCCTTCAGTGATGGACTTCATTCCTTACATTGGTCTGCCTGTCTGTCTGCCTGCCTGTCTGTCTCTCTCCTTGTAGAAAATAACAGAATCAGAGAGGCAAAAGACAGTAGCTGTGTTCAAAACCCTGCACCAGTTGCTGAAAGAACATGAAAGCTGTCTGTTGGCCCAGATTGAAGAGGTGGAGAAGGAGATCGCCAGAAAAAGGGACGAGCACCTGGCCAAGCTCTCTGAGGAGCTCTCCTCTCTCATAAGCCTCATCCGGGAGATGGAGGAGAAGCTTCAGCAGCTGGGGAGTGAACTCCTGCAGGTGAGACGCTGGTCGAAAAAAAAATTCAAGGTCATCCTCAATGGTGTGGCCTTGTCTAATGAAAACATCCTTGCCTGATGAAAACAGGGACACGCTTTGTGAAGACGCATCAGTCCTTGAGTGGAGTGTGGTAGGCCTGAAATGTTTCCTTGAGCCTTCATCTACCTGGCAAAGATTCTCCATTTCCCTGCCTGTCATGAATGCAGAGTCATTTGCTCTGGCTATGGAGTGTCCACAGGGGATTTTTGTATGCAGTTTCCTCCATCAGCGGCCATTCCCCCTGTATCCCTCCTAGAGGGTTTTTAAAATACTGGTAACCGCTATCACAGTATAGCACAATACCATAACATTCTATTGCCACAGTCTGCTGGTTCCTCTGAATCCCCTGCTTTCATTTCTTAAAAGAACTCTGTAGCACTTTTCATTGCATGGCTAGTCCCTTTATATCTCTGCAATGAAAACAGCTAGGAGCCTTTCTTTACAAAAATGAAGGATGTAGCACAATAGCAATTATCAAGTGAAATACAGCTCTTGGAGGCACAGCAGAGAAAACAGCAGCCTTGATGGGCTGGCAGATGGGAAACAGTACTAATGTGAGGGGCACCTAGAAAATGTGTGCTTTCCCATCCAGATGGTGTACTAACATGCTTGGACTGCACTGATTTTGGAATAGTCGCACCAACCCAGTTTTGAGAATGAATGTACGGAGACCATGAAAAGTCTGAAAAGAGGACAATTAGAGGATGAGGAGATGTGAATATTCCAAAAAAAATTGCCGCAGAGAAAAACTTCCATCTGCTAGTGTGGTCCATGGCAGCCACTGAGTTTCCTCTTCTTTCTCTTTCTTCCCTCCAGGATGTCAGAAGCACCCTGCAGAGGTAAGTGGATCCCCATTCATTTCTCTTCTTCATTAAAGGCTATTGATAACATGAGGGTATGGCAAACCCTGTGAGCTTTTTTGGGGACGGCATGGTAGAACCTAGAGAAGGGGAGTGTTGCTAATGCTGTGACATCACTTCTAGGCAACCTGGAACTTCCAGGCAACCTGGAAGTTGCCCTCCTGTACCGCTCAAGGAATTCCCCCAATCTCTATGGTAAAGATTAGAGAGATTAGAGAAAACAAGCGGGAGCCAGCAAGGATTTGTGGGAAGCATCTCACTTCCCCCCTCCCAGCATTTCCCTTTTCTGATAAGCCCCCATAGTCTCTCTCCTGCTTCCTTTTCTCCTTCTAGGGTTGCCAACCTCCAGGTGGGATCTGGAGATCTCCTGGAATCACAACACATCTCCCAACTACAGAGAGCAGTTTCCCTTTAGGGTTTCCAGATTGAGGTTGGGCAATCCCTGGAGATTTGGGGGTGGAGCCATGGGAGGGCAGAGTTTGGGGAGGGGAGGGACCTTCAAGGGGTATAATGCCATAGAGTCCACCCTCCCAAGCAGCCATTTTCTCCAGGGGAATTGATCTCTTGTCATCTGGAAAGCAGTCGTAACTCCAGGTAATCTCCAGTCAGCACTTGGAGATTATCAATCCTATTTCCCCTGAAGGAAATTGCTGCTTTGGAGGGTGGAGTCTATAGCAATGTATTCCTCTGAGGTCCCTCCACTCCTCAGCTTCCCCCCCTTAGGCTCCTCCACCTCAAATTTTTAGGAATTTCCCACATCCTAGCAATCTTCATATCCTCTCCTGGCCTCCTTCTCTCCTTCTCAGCCATTCACCAATCTGCCTTTTATCTGCCTCCCATCTTCAGCTATATTTATTCTTTGGTTACTTCATTTCTATCCCACCTTTCTCCACAGTGGGGACCAAAGTAGCTTACATTATTCTCTTCTCCTCTTTTTTATCTACACAACAGCCCTGTGAGGTAGGTTAGGCTGAAAGTATGTGACTGGTCCAAAATCACCCAGTCAGCTTCCAGAGCAAGATAGAGATTCAAACCTGGGTCTCACAGACCCTACTTTGAAGCTCTAACCCGGTGCTGGTGAACCTATAGCACGCGTGCCAGAGAGGGCACACACAGCCCTCTCTGTGGGCACACGCGCCATCACCCCACCCACCGGAGCACCCATAACAACGTACACACAGATCTGCCCACAGAGAGAGCTTTTACCTAAATAAGCCTTGGTCTTAAAGGTGCCACTGGACTCTTTGCATTGCTATGGGGGGGAACACGCAGATCTGCTGTCACAGAGAGCTTTTATTGGTTCTTTCAGTATCCTGAGGGATGGGGCAGGAAGGACAAGTATTGAGACAAAGGACTTTTCACAGACATAAGAGTCACAGAAGGGACTACGTGCAGAGTTGGAGACAGATGGGCTATGTGCCAGGTGGCAACAGAATAGCTTAATGGAAATGCAGACTACACCTTGGGAAACTATAAGCATATCTTGCTAGGTGGACGAGGGGAAGAAGTGGAGATTTGCTTTGAGGGCTGCCTTGGGTAACCTGAAATTGAAACCCCTTTTCAGAGCTTTTGCTTGCTCTGTTTTTCAGAACCAAGAGTGTCTTTCTTTGGCCTAGATCTCTGGTTCAGGTCAGGAGTGGGGTGCCCCTGCTGTTGAGGCTATAAGGCAGTGCCTCTGGCTAACAATACCTCTTGCTGCCGGATAAGGAATGAATCGATCAAGCTTCTTTGGTCGTTTTCATCCAGGTCCTTAAGGCGTTCTATGAAGGTGGCCTTTATGAAGGCATGCAGTTCATCTCTGTTATTCAGGACAGTCTTACAAGTCCAGAAAAGGAAGCCCAGACCAGGAAACATGTTATACAGCTGAAAGAATAAAATATGAACAAGACAAAGGATTCACGACAGTTGTCAAGCAGAAATCAAAAAGTGTTTTTACTTCAGTATCTTTGCTCATTTTCTACAAAAGAGTAAACCAGTGACACAGAAAAATGGCATATTCAGCTTGGAACTGTTTGGAAAAATGCTCTAGGACCCAACAGACTTGGTCTGCACACTTGTGGGGCTTTCTCATTGCCTGCTGTACAAATGAATGAGACACATGAAGCAGAGCTAGATCTGAGTCCCGTAACATTTCAGGGACCAACAAGATTTTTGGAGTATAAGCTTTTGAGAATCAACACTCCCTTTGTCAGATATCTGATGAAAAGCCCAAAGTCAAGGCACAGCTCAAATCGCTCGAGGGTCAGAGAGAGGTGACAGATTATTAGGGCACAACAGAATAAAAGTCAGAGTCAGGGCAGAAATCAGGATCTGTGGGGAGAGTCCACGGCCAAACAGAAATACAGGCAAGAGTAGGCATGGAGTCAGAGTCTACCAAGATGAAAAGGCTGAGTATGAGGTCAAACAGGCAGAGATTAACACAGGGTTAACGCACTCTTCACATAGGGTTAACGCACTCTTCACATCTCTCTCTTTCCCTTCCACTCCAGACCACATAGCACCTAATAATTAATACTTAGAAGTAAGGCTGTGGAGACAACAGGAACCTGCTGACACTGCTTCAAATCTAGAAGAAGTTAGTATACCTGACACACATCCCCGCACTAGTTTCTCCAGATGAAATGATGCTAGGGTTGTTATCTGCCCCATCGGAGGGCACCTCCTGGTGCCGTTTCAGCTTGGGAAAACAGTGCAGGAGGGAAGCAAGAACCTCTCCCCTACCACCACCCCGTGCTGTGGTCCCAAGCTAAATTGGGCCCCTGTGGCACTGCTGAAAGGAGTTCCCACTGGGAACTTCTAGCTTCAGTTTGGCCGTCAGTCCTTGTGGTGGACTTGTAGATACCATAATGTCTAGTTCATCCTAAGAAAGGAAGGAAAGGAGGCAGGAAGGCAGGGAAAGTAGAACAGGCATCAGCCATGGGGGAAGTATAGGTGTGTGAGGGCACTGAACCCTTACCCTCTGAGCAGTCCAGGTTGAAAAATTCCTGGAGGTTTGGGGGTGGAACTTGGGGAGGGTGGGATTTGAGAACAGAGTGAGCTCAGCAGGGATACATTGACCATAGATCAGTGGTGTCGAACTCATTTGTTACAAGGGCTGGATCTGACCGAAACGTCACTCTCTCAGGCCGGGCTATGTGTGCCATAAAACATAACGGAGATATAAACTGTATATAAAATGACAGCTGGTAAGCTCCAAGTTGGTGTACCCTCACTGCAAGGTCCCATGGGCTGGGAGGGGGTCCAAAGGAAAACCCATATGGGCGGATTGGAGAGCCAGCAGTGCAGCACTGGGCAGATGCACCCACACTGTTTGACTGCTGCAGATGAGGTTGCTCTGCCATGCTGAAGCCACAATTGGAGAGGCTCCGCCCACTCCGTCTGAGCAATCTCCTGTTCCCTCCCTTGCCCTAGTTGCTTGCGGGCCACCTAAGAGCCCCGGGCCTTATGTTTGACACCCCTGCCATAGACTCCACCCTCCAAAGCAGACATTTTCTCCAAGGGAACAGATTTCTGTTGTTTGGAGTTGTAAGCCTAACCAGAACTAGAAACACTTCTTTAACAGATTTTAAAGTGGAAGAGTTACCAGGACTGAAGGGCTTCCCAAAAGCCGGATGTTTTCATTGATCAAGCTCAGCAGTCTTAGAAATTAGGAATCTTCATATTCAAACTGTTTGGCGAGTAATATCGATACTATAATATTGGCAACGGCACCATTCATAATTCCAGTGATCTCAAACGGCTTTCCTACACCAATAAACAAATCAGAGAATATTTAATTAGGAAAGAGCCTCGCTATTGCCATTGCCTTTCACAGGCTTAGGGCACCAGCCAGAGCAGGCACTGCTGCTCACTTTGGTGATAAGAGGAGAACAGGAATAAAACCTCACCTAAGACCATGAGTGGCGTTCTTTCCTGCCGCAGAGCTAGTTCTGTTTTTCCCTGTCCTGTTCCTTGCCCTGCTGACACAGCTCTGACTCCAGCTTTGATTTTTGTACTCCCCATACTTTGGGCAGTCATTGTGAAATGTTTTTAAACAACACAGAATCATAGAATCATACAGACCATCTAGTCCAACCCCCTGCCCAATGCAGGACCAGCCTAAAGCATCTCTGACAAATATTCATCCAGCCTCTTCTTGAAAGCTGCCAGTGAAGGGGAGCTCACCACCTCCCTAGGCACCTTTGAACCACTCTGACCGTGAAAAAGTTTTTCCTACTATCCAGCCGATACCTTTCTGCATGTAATTTAAACCCGTTGCTTCGGGTCCTATCTTCTGCTGCCAACTGGAGCAGCAATGTGCCCTCCTCCACATGATATCCTTTCAAATATTTAAAGAGAGCAATCACGTCCACCCTCAGTCTCCCCTTCTATAAACTAAACATTCCCAAGGCCCTTAGCCCAGGGTGGCCAAACTTGCTCAACGTAAGAGCCACACAGAATAAATGTCAGATGTCTGAGAGCCACAAGATGTGAACAAATATTACACACGTTTTTATTGGGAGATAGGCAGATTAGCTTTTTATGAACATTACATGAGGCTACCAGAAATAAAAACAAAAGGGGGTAAAACAGGTATTGATAATGATATTTATTTGTCCAATGATATTTGTTTGCTAATGATATTTATTTGTCTAAGAGAGAGAAAGAGAGAGAAAGAGAGAAACAGAAACAAACAAAGCACATTCATGGAGGAGGGAGGGGGAGGAAGGGAGGAAGAGAGAGAAAGATGAAAAGAAAGAATTTAAAGTTGCTTTAACCCCACCTCAAGCCTACCCAGGGAGGGTAACACTGGCTGGAGAAGGGAAGACCAACAGGGGAGGCCTGCTCCTCCTTTGCTTCTTCAGCCACCCTGCCGGGAGCCACACAATGTGTATGAAGAGCCACATGTGGCTCCCAAGCCACAGTTTGGCCACCCCTGCCTTAGCCTTTCCTTGTAGGGCTCAGTCTCCAGACCCCTGATCATCCTCGTCACTCTCTTCTGCACCCTCGCGATTTTGTCCACATCCTTTTTGAAGTGAGGCCTCCAGAACTGCACACAGTACTCCCAGTGCAGCCTGACAGAGGGGCTATGACCTCCTGTGATTTCGATGCTATGGCCCTTTTAATACAACCCAAGACTGAATTTGCCTTTTTTACCACCGCATCACACTGACTGCTCATATTTAGTTTACAGTCCACTCTTACCCCAGGATCTCTTTTGCATACACTACTCCCCAGAAACGTATCCCCTATCCCGGTGGTGGCGAACCTATAGCACGTGTGCCAGAGAGGGCACGCAGAGCCCTCTCTGTGGGCACGCGCGCCGTCACCCCAGCCACCGGAGCACCCATAAGGCGGGGCGCTCTGCCTCCGCTCCTCCCTGCTCTGGGCCTCCACCGCCTGCCAGCCTGCTGCCCGCCCATCTCCCATCCCAGTCCCAGGGGCCCCTGGGAAGCCCTCCCCGACCCCCACCCTGTCTTCGCAGGTTCGTGCTAAAGTGCAGGCCCCTGGGAAGCCCTCCCCAACCCTTCCCCGTCTTTGCAGGGCTTCGCTAAAGCGCGGGCCCCTGAGAAGCCCCCCCTGACCCCCCGTCTTTGCAGGGCTGTGCTAAAGTGCAGGCCCCTGGGAAGCCCTTCCTGACCCCCCATCTTCACAGGTCCGTGCTAAAGCGCAGGCCTCCAGGAAGCCCTCCCCGACCCCCCCATCTTCACAGGGCCGCACTAAGTGTGCCCTCCCCCAGGTAGCAATGCAAAGAGTCCAGTGGCATCTTCAAGACCAATCAAGACTGATTTCCCACAAGCTGCTGCTCCACGCTTGCTCTTCCCTTTGCCTCATCGTACACGCAGATCTGCCCACAGAGAGAGCTTTTACCTAAATAAGCCTTGGAGCGATTTCCCACAAGCTGCTGCTTTGCACGCCCTCTTCCCTTCGTGCCAATTTCACACCATGTTCTGGGCGGTGGCATTTTGCCCCACAGCTTCGCCCAATTTCCCCAGCGTGAGGCAATTTATCTCTTTCTCCCCCTGGCTTACTAACCTCATGTTTTTCTTTTAAGACGAAAGATGTTAATGTATGAGTTGTTTCTTCTAAACTAAAACCTCAGTATTCAGGTTAAATTGCCGTGTTGGCACTTTGTGATACTTAAGTGGGTTTTGGGTTGCAGTTTGGGCACTCGATCTCTAAAAGGTTTGCCATCACTGCCCTATCCAGTATTTGTGCTTGACATTTTTGTGGCCCGGATGTAATACTGTGCATTTATCTTTGTTGAATTGCATCCTGTTTGCAACTGCCCACTTCTCCTGGGTATTCAGGTCTTGTTGAATTTTAACTCTATCTTCTTGGGTGTTTGCTACTTCTCTCAATTTGGTATCATCAGCAAATTTAATGAGTAGCCCATCTACCCCTACCCCTATTTATTCCATGGGAATAGCTGGCAATGCTCCCTCTAAGCTGTGGAGTCTTGTAAGCAAAAATTCTACTTTGTGAGCTACTGGCATTAAAGTTTTGAGCTTATTATTATAATTTTTTACTTCCTTTTATTGTTATATTTTTTTCTTCCCTTTGTTGTTACACTCACACACTTCTGTGTTTTATTAAAGGGGATGCCAGTGGGTGGGGCGGAAAGGTTGTGAGTGAGCAATTAATTCCTCATCAAGTAAAGAAATATTTCCTTTCATTGGCTAGGAATTTGTCAACCAACAACTTCATTTGGTTCTGAACTCATTCACTGAGTTCTACTATTGTGGGAGAAAAAGTCTTCTCTCTCCATTTTGTCCATCCTAAGCATAATTTTAAAGTATGGCTGGGAGATAAGTTAATGGCTACAGGTCTTCACAACAGAGTTGAAAAAATAGCCAATTACTCCTAAGCTATAGTTTAATTACCCTAGTTCTTTAGGGAGGGAATTTCTCCTACAACTTTCTGTTGCTATGCTTCATATATAGAGTAGCCACAAGAGGAATGGAGGAATCTCACCATAGCCCTTCATAAATTCTTCAAACATTGGGATGAAGGGCCTCCCAGCAAAGGCCTCAGCTTGGTTCACCAAAGCCTCCTTTACAGTCTCATACCCTGTCAGCACTACCATTTTCTGGGATCCCATCTGAAGCCTCAACACAGGCCCATACTGTTTGGATAACTGAAAAATAAACAAAGGAAGAAAAAGTGAAGAACATCATCCTGATCTTCTGAGTCATTAGGTGTAAACAATCCCTCACAGAACCAGGAGAGCAATTCCTGACCTATCATTTGACCAGTCTTGAACTCCTTTTGTCTGATTGTTTCAATTATTTTTGTACTGTCTTATAGTCAAGGTAGGCTATGAGCAGGATTGGCAGCAGGCCTAGAGAAAAAAAAGTCCTATCCCTTTAATAGAGTTTTATCTACCAGGTGCTGTTATTTACCACCATGCCATGAACATTTTCAGCTGCCCATTTGCACACATTATTAAAGGGATAGGATATTTTTCACCAGGTCTGTTGGCAGCCCTAGGTATGGATAACGCATACACATATATAAAAACATCATGGCTTTTTTCTGGGGGAACGCACTGGAATGGAGTTCTGGAACTGCTTTGACAAAAATTCTTTTTAAAATATTTAAAACTTCATGAATTTTCAATATACAGATTGAAAACTTCATTTACCTCTTGAGAGTTCTGGCACTTTTTTCCCAGAAAAAAAGCCCTGAGAATCATTTTTTAAAATTTGTTTAAACTAGAAAAACCAATAAAAGAAATAAAGGTTTCCTAAGGTCTCAAACTGCTGAACTATAGACCTTCTGGCCTGCAGCTCAGCGTCTTAACCTCTTAGCCACAACGGCCCCCTAAAGAAACAATACAAGCAATTAAATCACTAGTGAAATACCACAAATGCAAATGTTAACTTTTAAGAACCATATTATATATTACTAAGAATAAGATCTATTGTGGAAATAAAAACGAGCTCTAGAAAGAGGCTCTGGGAGAGTGCCAAGGTCTTGGGCACTCAGCGTCAATGTGCTCTGGCGACCTCAGCAGGGTATAACGACACAGAGTCCACCATTTTTTCCAGAGGAACTGATCTCTGCTACCTGAAGAGCAGTTGTGATTTTCAGTGATCTCCAGCCCTCACCTGGAGATTGGCAACAGTTGTTACCGAGGAGGAAATGGCTGGATCGGAGGGTGGAGTCTATGGCATTGTATCTGCCTGAGGTAACACCCCTCCTCACCCTCTCCAGGCTCCACCCCTCAAACCTCCATGAATTTCCCAACCCGGAGTTGGGCAATTCTATCTCCTTCCCAGCCAAGCATCAACCTGCCATTATCTGCCCCTCTGATTTCAGCTTTGCATCTCCTCCCCCCTGGAGATCAGTTGTAATTCTGAGTGATTTCCACCCCTCTCCTGAGATTGGGAACAGTGGTTCCCCAGAAGGGAATGGCTGGTCGGGAGGGTGGAGTCTATGGAATTGTACCTGTCTGAGGTCCCACCCCTCCTCAAACCTCACCCTCTCCAGGTTCCATCCCTCAAATCTCCAGGAATTTCCCACCTGGAGTTGGCAACCTTTCTCATTCTTAGCCAATGATCAACCAACCTTTATTTCCCCCTCTCTCTTCAGCTTTCCATTCCCCCCCCCACAGGCACCTGCAGCCTCTCCCATGCTCTGAAGCCCTGACTGCCAGAGTCCACCATTTTCCATGCTCTGGAGCCCTGACTGCCACAGAGTCCACCATTTCCTCCAGGGGAACTGATCTCTGTCATCTGGAGAGCAGTTGTAATTCTGAGTGATCTCCAGCCCTCATCTGGAGATTGGTAACAATGGTTTCCCAGGAGGAAAAATAGTCTTTCTCCGCAATGGGGACCAAAGCAGCTTACATCATTCTCCTCTTCCCCTTTTGACTTGCACAACAACTCTGAGGTAGGTTAGGCTGAAAGTCTGTGACCGGTCCAAAATCACCAACTCAGCTTCTACAGCAAGAACCTGGATCGAGCAGACTCTGCTCTGAAGCACTGACTGCTACACCTAGGGTAGCCAACCTCCAGGTGGAGCCTGAAGATCACCAGGTATCACAACTAAACTCCAGACAACAGATCTCTCCCCCAGGAGAAAATAACTGCTTTGGAAGGTGGGCTGTATGGCATTCTGTTCAGCTGAGGCCTCTTCCCTCCTCAAACCCTGGCTTCCATAGATTCTTCCAGAAAATCTCCAGGAATCTCCCTATCTGGAGCTGGCAACCCTGGACTCAGGACTGGCCCCAATGAGTTCCTCACAAAGGCCTGCAGAGGGTTTCCTTCCTTTGTCTGAACCAAGCTTGGTTCCTACCGTGGCAAAACGGGCTCCAGTTTACCACTCAGCTGTTTGCCTCCCACCCTCGTCCTGTGGTGGCACCCTCTCCTTAAATTCACTGCCACCCCTCACGGAATCGTCAATGCCTTTTTAGAGGGACAGTGAGACCCCTCTGGCCGAATCTCCGTATTTGGAGATGGAATCCCCAATCTTTGGGGATCCCTGGAAAGTTGGCAACCCAAGAGTCTGGCTTTTCCTTGCTTCCCTGGGCTACCCCCTCCCTTTGGTATTGTGCAGAGCAGGGGAGACTATGTGGTCAGAGCACAACACAGATTATTAGGCCAAATTAAATAATTTATTTAAGTATTTACATAGTTATAGAGCATACACACACTGTGGGAGTAAGCACACACTATGAACCAACATGACATAAATCAACAGGGGTTAAACGCAATCCTCTTTCCCTACACACAATACTCTCTACCTCAGGACAGGATCTCTCCTTGGACCGGCTGCTGGCTGTACTTCAGCCTTTCTCTCTTGCCCAAGAGAGCAGGGAAACTTCCATTCATTCCCCAGTCCAGCTGACTGTGGAGTGGCTGAATTTCTGCTGCCTCCCAGGGACAAAGTCTGCCTTCTGACAGTCCCTGTTTTCCCGCACTTTTTGGCCTTGGGCATGCTGGGAAGTGTAGGACAGCAGATGAGGAAGCCCCATTCAACACAGTGAGTAATACCCTTGCAGGCGCCTCTCTGGAACTACAGCCCAATTAAACCTTATGGGGGGAACATTTTAAACAAAGAACCACAGTCATCTTACAAACACAGGTAACTGCCACTTTGTGACACCTACCAACAGCCACTGAGGGGACAGTTAGTCCCACACTGGAAGCAAGCAGGAAAAGCATCTTCGTCAAGAGAGAAAGCCAATTGTCAGTAATTCTGACGGGGCACAGGGGGCTGAAGGGGGAGTGGGCAGGGAAGAGGAACAGACCCAGCACCCAACCAATGGCATGTGAGTACTCGTGAGTGGTGGCTGACGGACCAATGGCTGAGGGAATGCATGGAATGTGGCCACTCCAAAATAGGATTATTATATAGAGAGATTATTAAAATATTTATAGACTAGGAATAAGGCCTGTTGTGGAAATAAATACAACGGGCTCTAGAAAGAGGCTGTGGGAGAGTGCCCCGGCTTTGGGCACTCAGTGACAATTTGCTGTGGCAATCTCAGCAGGGTATAATGACAGAGTCCACCATTTTCTCCAGAGGAACTGATCTTTGCTACCTGAAGAGCAGTAGTAATTTTGAGTGATCTCCAGCCCACCCCCAAGATTGGTAACAGTGGTTCCCTAGGAGAGAGTGGCTGGTTTGGAGGGTGGAGTCTATGGCATTGTACCTGTCTGAGGTCCCACCCCTCCTCAACACTCACCCTGTCCAGGTTCAACCCCTCAAATCTCCAGGAATTTCCCAACCTGGAGTTGATAACCCTATCTCCCTCCCAGCCAACCATCAACCTACTTTTAGTTTCCATCTCCTCCCCCTTCCCTCCTAGAGAGCAGTTGTAATTTTGAGTGATCTCCAGCCCCCACCTGGAGATTGGCAACAATGGTTCCCCATCAGGGAATGGCTGGATTGGAGGGTGGAGTCTCTGGCATCGTACCTGTCTGAGGTGCCACCCCTCTTCAAACCTCACCCTCTCCAGGCTCCATCCATCAAATCTCCAGGAATTGCCCACCTGGAGTTGACAACCTGATCAGGACTGGGCCCAATGAGTTTTCTCCCAAAGGCCAACATAGGTGTGGAAAGGGCCTTTTACTGACAGAGCAGAAAGTACAGGTGCCAACTCTGATTAGGGAAATACCTGGAGATTTGTGGGGGGGGAGATCCTGTGGAGTGCAGCATTTGGGGGGGGGTGGAGGGACTCAGTAGGGTATAATGCCAGAGTCTACCCTCCAACCATTTTCTCCCAGGAAACTGATCTCTGTCATCTGGAGGTCAATTGTAACAGTGGGAGATCTCCAGGTCCCACCTGGAGATTGGCAACCCTAGGGGAAAGTCAGCCGCACAGTGGGGAGTTGAAGAAAATGGTTTGATGGTTCCTGGCCCACCTCGTTAGCCAGCCAGCCATGCTGAAGCTAAGCAGGAGAAAGAGCCTTTTTCCATTTATTCTGACAAGAAAGTGGCCATTGGGGAGGGGGTTATGGGTGGGGGAGGGGGTTATGCTGAGAGTCCTTTGTTTTTTTACTCACAGAACCAAGCTTGGTTGCATACCAACAGCCACTGAGGGGACAGTCCCTCACAGGAGTCAAGAGAACTGTCTTCCTCAGGAGAGAGAGAGCTGTCTGCCAGTAAATCTGACATGCAAATCTGTCTGAAGGGGGAGTGGGTGGGGAAGAGGAGCAGACCCAGCACCCGGCCAATGGCACACGAGTACTCTTGAGTGGCGGCTGATGGGCCAATGGCTGAGGGAGGGCATTTTACAGCCAATGGGAGCGCATAGAATCTTACAAAACCAAAAGATTATTATAAGGAGAGATTGCTTTCTCCCTGCAGAGTGGATCCAAGTATTGGAACCCTGCCATCCTGTAAAAAGTGAGCTTTGAAGGTGGGAGGGCATTAGAAAAAAGAGGGCCTCATGGGTTCCATCTTGGGAGGAAGTGAGTAAAAACTCTGGAAGAAGCCTGTGGGTGAGCTGGGGTGTAAAAGTGCTGTGCTTTCTACTGCTGGAGAAGTATATCTGTTCCAGCGAAGAAGGCTCCCTGTGGAGTGGCTAAGCAGTTGGGTAGAAGAGTAGGGCCAGGTTTCTCCTGACCCAGTTTTGACTCTGACAGCCCGACTTCAGGAGAGGTGGGATGTGTTTTCCAGGTGGGCCAGGCCATGATTCAAATTGGGACTACAGTACATGGGAGAAAGGGCTTCTGCTTCTCCCTACCATTTCCCCAGCTGTTTCCTCAACATTGTCTCCTGGGGCCACCATTTGTTCAGGGGGTGGGGCAAACAGCATTCTCTGAAGGTGTTTCAGGTTGGGAAAACAGTGTGAGGGGGGGAGGCTGGACCCCAGAAAATGACCCTGTGGGGACATTTCCCTTCTGGGCTTTGTGATCATAACCCAGATATTAACAGTACAACCCTAAATAAACTCACTCCCTTCTAAGTACATTGACTTCAAGTGGCCTTGAAAGAGCATAGTGGCACTGACTTTGGGGCAGCTCTATTTATTTTGGGTTCTTTTCCTAACAGTCTTCAAAAGGCAGCTCTGGGTAAAGTCCATCAGGTATTTGCAGTAGTCATTGCTAGATGCGTCCAGAGTGGGGATAAACGATCAGTCCTGCCAAAGTTGGTAACAGGCACTACAAATGTCCCTCTTTAGCAATAGTGCCCCCACATGATAAACTCTGTATTGCAGGCATAAATAGCAAAGAATTAAAGGAGCAAGAATAAAACAGATGTGTGTGACATTTTCGTTATTTCACGTACTGCAGCCAGGACTTGGGGGCAGCACCATTACAGCTGTGTCTGCCCAACAAGATGATCAATATAAAACATGGATCTATGACTGTCACAGGAACCACAAAAACATAAGTTTACCTCAAACATGGTTCTGTAAGGCCTCTTCAGATCTATGAGGTGGAGATTTCCAATGAGTGGGAAAGGTCTCGGTCCTGGGGGGGAATCTTGCCATTCCAGAAACTGCCCATTTTCAAAAGAAGTGTTATCGTAAGGACAAACAGGAAAAATAGGGAAAGAGGATCCATCCAAGCCATTTCCTGCCAACGAAAAGTTTTCTGAAGTGATCTCAACTCAGTCTGATAGAGGAGAGTGTCTCTCAGCTAGAGGTGGTGCAGAGTTACACAACTACACAATAGCTATACAAACGGAATGAATAGTTACATCGGACATTAACTGGTTTTTTTGCTCTAGTGAATCAGTTATAACAACCACCCTCTGTACCAGAATGCCTCCTGATTCCCTTCCAATTTCTTCTGCCTCCCAGCCTTTCAGATTCACTCTTCCTGGGGTGGGCGGCATCTAGCTCCTCAAATGAAAACTTTGCAGAACAGGTTTAGACACCTTGGACTCCTTTTGGAGGGAGACCAAGGTTGAGGATTAGCTGAACAGATTAGTCTGGTTAATGAAAGTCCTTTTTTGTCATCTTTTGGGCATGGAACAGGAATCACTGGGTGTGTGTGGAGGGGGAGATATTTCTGAATTTCCTGCATTGTGGGGAGGGTTGGACTAGATGACACTGGAGATCCCTTCCGATCTCTATGATTCTATGAAAGAGTGGATTTTGCCACAGGTTAATAGGGTTGCCAGGTCACTCCTGGCCACCGGCGGGAGATGACAAGGTAGGCTTGCCAGATCCAGGTAGGGAAATTCCTGGAGATTTGGGGGTGGAGCCTGAGGAAGGCAGCGGGTATCAGAACTTCGCGAAAGAGACTACATTTTTCTCTAGCGTGTCAACCTATCGAGCTGCAATCGAGATTATGTAGGCTCATTTCTCTGGGGAAGCCGAAAGTGTCTGCAGAAAAGATATTTACGGGCAGGGCAAGCTCAGGCAAAACAGACGCAGAGTGAAAAGTATTGAGACTGACAAGTGATTTCAGCTCTCACATACTTTATTAGATCAGGAACAAGACGACTAAGCCAGCTTGCAGGCCATCTTTTATTCCCAACTGAACCCACACCCCAAACACACACAACACCTGTGATTCGCTATTTACAGTTGACTGAGTTACCCCGGGCTCCCCGATTGGAAGAATGCAAGGAGCCTACATTCTATTGTGTAAGGGAACGAAGCTCAGGCCCTTTGCCTGGCTGCCTGGTGGACCGGTCAGAACCGGTCCGAGCACATGGTTGCCCCGAGTCCATGTTTCCCTGTGGATACACTACACAGAGACAACACAAACTTTTAAACACCGCAAGTTCCTTTTTCTCCGGCTGCCAGGGCTTCCACCTTGGGGCGGGGACAGGTAGAGACAGGGGTTACGAAAGTGCCGTGGCCCCAGCCCACCACCAGCGGGCTTTCAGGTTCTGGGAGCCCAAGCGGGTCCTCTACCTTAGTTTGCAGGAGGGACGGAGCAGACTCGACTAGGAAGCAACGTCCTTCCACTTCTTCAGAAAAGGGCAGTCCCAGGCAAGCAACCTTGAGGCAGCTTCAAGCAATCTTGTTTCCTTAGCAAGAAAACTACAACCCCCAGGTTTCCTAGCAGCACTGGAATGCGAGGAGGGAGGGAAATGAGCGCAGAGGCGGGAGGTTAAAATAGCAAATGCAGAACTGGACTGGATTAGAATGAATCAGGTCAGAAGACAAAATCAGGCTGTAGTGTTGGGCAAAAGGTTAATAGTGCGGATGCGAGGGATAGACAGAGAGAAAAGAAGGATTTTAAGGGGGGCAGAACTCCTCATTCAACAATTGGGGGGGAAGGGGATGGGACGAGGACGACAAATGCGCCTACAAACTAATCCAGTGGGACACTTTCTCTTTTTTTCGATTTTCCTGTCATGCTCTAAAACACCCTTTTATTTAGGGCTACATTGGATTGACTTGGTTTTTTAATTATTGGCAGTTACACAATGTTCCCTCTAAGCTGAATTAGTGTGAGCTAGCTCACAGGTTGCCTATGGCTCACACACTTTTGTCTTAGCTCAGGAAGCATGGCTCCAGAGCAAACTAACCTATGCAGTAGATTACTCACTCACTCACTCACAACTTTAATGCCAGTAGCTCACAAAGTAGAACTTTTGCTCACAAGACTCCACAGCTTAGAGGGAGCATTAACTGGAGTTTTAAAATTGTAACTTTTAATGAGTTTTTATACTTGCTCTTTTTAATTGTGGTTTTTATAAAGTTTTATATTGTAAGCTGCTATGGGCAACCCAGTGGCACCCAGTATTGTCAATTTATATACGGTAGAATTGGAAACTGTTTATTAAATCCATCCGTTAATCCTTTTTTCATCATATTAAGTATTAAGCCCATTACACAGATAATTAAGTATTATGCCCATTACATAGACAATTCAAGAAGGATATAGACAAGCTGGAATGTGTCCAGAGGAGAGCAATGAAGATGGTGAGGAGTCTGGAGACCAAGTCCTATGAGGAAAGGTTGAAGGAGCTGGGTATGTTTAGCTTGGAGAGGAGACAACTGAGAGGTGATATGATAACCATCTTCAAGTACTTGAAGGGCTGTCATACAGAGGATGGTGTGGAGTTGTTTTCTGTTGCCCCAGAAGGTTGGACCAGAACCAATGGGCTGAAATTAAATCAGAAGAGTTTTCAGCTAAACATTAGGAAGAACTTCCTGACAGAGCAGTTCCTCAGTGAAACAGGCTTCCTTGGGAGGTGGTGGGTTCTCCTTCTTTGGAGGTTTTCCAACAGAGGCTAGTGTTAGGAGATGTACTTTTAAACTGCTTTTATTTTGCTGTTTGCTGACCAGCACACACACCTGAATGGTGTACTTTGTTGTTGCATCCTGAACTATCTGACGTGTTCACGTTACACACGCCACCCCACACGAACTGTGTTTGGTAGTCATGGCCATCACCTCGCTTTGCTCAATGAGGCCATGAAAGGGGGGACTGTTAAGAGATGTACTTTTAAACTGCTTTTATTTTGCTGTTTACTGACCAGCACACACACCTGAATGGTGCTTGCAAGTGTCTTTGGTTTGGGAGAATTGTGTGCTTTGTTGGATGTGACTCCCTGCACTAGGAAGTTGCCCTTCTGTCTGCACTTTCATGCTAATGAAGTCACACACACACACATATGCACATACATCTACCCATCATGCACTGGGAACAAGAAAAGCATCTCCATTATGGTCTGCCAGAAGGATGACATAAACGACAACCTGTCTACCATCAAGGAATTCGAGGTCCACATGTAACCCACAGGATGCTTGGCTTTTGCAAGTGTTAAGACTGTTTCCTGTTTATGAGTTGGACCAAGCTAGAGTCATCTGCAATTCTAAGGTTTCCATGACAACCCATCTTCACACCTTGGACCAAATGTCCCTTTAGTGAAAGGTGTAGATTTTCAATATTGCCCACATCCTATAGCCAATAATATAGGAATGGGACAGACTGGAAGAAGACCCTAATGCCAGCCCCCAACATAGCTGATAAAAGCAAGGTTCATCTTTTGTTAGGCGCGCCTTTTCCAGCCAGCTAGCTAGTCATCTAATCCTCACACATGTTGGCAGGTTCCAACTGTGTGAAGTAAGAGTTTCCCTTAGTTAGAATCAACTCTTGTTCTTCACTGTGAAGGTCGAGCTACAGGAATCAGATAAGTATCACGTGATTTCCCTCTCCTAAACATCTCTTGATTTAAAACCCCATATTGTATTTCATTTCTATTGCATCAAAAGGAACTTGGTTGTATGTGTATATGAATCTGTTTTGTTTGCCTGTGAATCAAAAGATATTATTCAGTAAAGAGAATAACTGATTTTACTTAAGAAACCTTGTCACGCGTTCTCTTTGGGAAACAGATTCTTTGGGACGAAGCTGCTTTCTCTGTATACATAGACCAGAACTCATTTAAGTTTAGTCCGATCAATGCATAGATAAGCATTTCGGCCAACACTAGATGGCCATCTAACAGCCATGTTGATTGTATGAACTTAGGGAGATCATGAGAGGGAGGACAGGAAAGGTTGCCTCAGTGCTGAGTTTTTGTGTACCTTTCTTATACGCCCAGGGAAATTCTGATGACCACTTTGGGGGAGGGAAGCAATTTTTCTCCAGGCTAGTTTGGCTGGAGATCCTGGAGGTTTTTTGTCATCTTCTGGGCATGCAACAGAGGTCACTGTGGGTGTGGAAGGGGAGGTATTTCTGAATTTCCTGCGTTGTGCAGGGGTTGGACTAGATGGCCCTGGAGGTCCCTTTATGATTCTATGATATTTTTATTATATTTTTGGATATCCAGACTATATCAGAATTCTATTCATGGTCAAATAACATAAATTCTTATATTCAATTATCTCATCAGTTTAGTCCCACCAACATTTCCTTTTTTAGATGTGTTAAAGAATATTCAGAACCTACTGACAGAAAGTCCATTCTTCATTATTACAAATGTCATCCTAAACATCTCAAGGCAAATCTCTCTTACAGACAATTTTTACATTTAAAGAGAAATTGTACATTCCAGAGCACTTACAACAATTTGACTAATTCCCTACCTGAAAATTTAGCTGAAAGAGGTTTCCCTAATCAGGTCAGCATCAGATCATGTAGATTAATAGCAGACAAAATTCAAAGAGCCACCCTTTTCACTAAAGGATCATGTGTACCATCAGATGGTATATTTTGGTCTATGGCATTTCATCACCATTATTATCAAATGAAAAGAATAATATACAACGTATGCACCTTGTACAAGACATTCCAGAAATGCCAAAAAAAGTGTAGGTTTTTATAGAACATCCAATTTAATTGATAAATTAGTTCATTTTTATATTTTACAATTGACTTCTAATCATCTTTCAGTAACAGGACATTATAAATGTGGACATTGTTGCTGTTGCCCACAGAGTCTGAATATAAAAACATTTACTAATCTTAAAAATAAAAGTTTACTGTGAAGAAATACATTTTTGGGGGTAGACGGCTGACCTGAATAAAACCTTTACCAGGAGGTTTTTAAAGTTTTTCTGTGTGGGCAGAGAACTGGCAGAAAGAGGGAAGTCAGTTCAGTTGCTTTCCTAACATACCTCAGCCCACCTTCATATAAATGCTAATAGATCTAGCAGGAGAGAGAATGGGTGGGTCAAGCTCTCCCCCTTCTCCAAGCAGGGAACAGAGATTTGGAGTATTTTAGATTAGAAAGACTCCAGGAAGAATCTTCAGGAAAAGCTTCTGTGACCCAGCCTTACCTGGTCAGTGGGTGGGGAAAAGGGGGGATGATAAAACTCAGGGAAGGAAAGAGGAAGCTCTCTTTCTTTGGGTGCTGTGTCCATCATAGGGGACAGAACTCTTAACTGAGGTCTGGAGGAGGTGACCATTACCATGTGCTGGCCTAGACAGCTGGAGGAAGTTGCAAGGTAATGGAACCTCTGTAGAGATCTAAGGTGCTAAGAAGCCTGTCCTATATTTTAACATCTGATAAGGCATGTTTAGAAAGAGGGACAGAGGAACTGCATTTTACTCATTTCTTTTGGATCCCTTGCTCAGTCTGGTGCTGTGCTAAAAGTATGCTTGTGAACAGTTTCTCTTTAATGAATACTTTATAACTTTTGATGCTGGTAGCAGTTCTCTGTGCCGCACAGACGTCCATGGTCTTGGACACACTATTTTAAAAGGAGCGCCAGGAGGAAGGCAGTCAGTTGGCAGGTAGCTATTCCTCCAGGGGCACACAAGGCAGTAAACTGATGCACAAATCTGTGCCCATATGCTTCCATGGCCAAATTGGAAACACACAGTCAGAGTCCAGTGAGTTAGAGAAATGTCTGTTTATTGCAAGAAACAGAATACAGGACAGGGTGCCTTAGCCCCTAATACCACCAAGCTGTATTCTGCCATAACCAGGAAGTGCAGAAGGTCTTATACCTCAAATGACATCACTTTTACACATTAAAGAATCTGTAATTGGTACCAAGGAGTTAACATCATAGAAACATCACTTGACTCAGTGTGTCTCTCATTGGTGTCAGTAATTACGCTTCCTTGTCTGGTCTCCAGAACAATGAAAAACACTGACAAACATTGGGACCCTTTCTGAAAGGGGAGAACCAATGTTCTGAACTATCGAAATGTGTTAGAAAAATATATTAGCAAAAATCATAAAATAGAAAACAGCTTGGAAACTACATTCGCTTGGGACTAGCTAAGCAGCCAAGGTTATGGAGAACAAAGGACTCACTAACAACCAAGATAAGAGCTTGCTGAAACACACACACAAACACACAAGAGAGGAGAAAGGGGGAGAGAAGGGGGGGCCCTGCTTGAGACGCCTGGTCACCAGGTTTAGGGGAGGGTATTTGGTAGTTAGATTGTGAGGGGGACCACCCCTTTATGGGTGGCCCAGCCAGAGAGGTGGGCTTGTTTAAATTCAGCTGTACTACGTCACAGACTTTTGAAGGTATTGAGGTGGACTGACTGCCCGTGCCTTCCCGTATTTGCAAATTGCGCTTCAATAAACCAGCCTTGATTGATTTTCCCGTGTGAAGTCTTTCCTGCTTGACATTTGTCCGGTCACTTCCACGTAACAATTTGGTGGCAGCAGTGGAGTGTTTTCTCTAACGGGGGAACCGCCTCGCTCCACGGACTGAGTCCTCTGGGGCCCCCGAGCGTTCTGCTCAAGAACGGACTCTCCTCTAGCGGCGTTGGGCGGATATCCACCCGAGGGAATAAGAACCGTCTGGAAGGTCAGTGCAACGCTGGTAACAGGACACCAACTGCCGAGACGATGGAATGTCCGGTGAGTAGGCTCGTCAAATTAGAACATTATGGGGAACACAGGATTAAAGACAAAAGGGGCCAAGGGGGACGCCCTGTTACAAAGGCCACCTAAAGGAGGAGGCACTGATGGAAAGGTGACCTCCTGGGCTACACAAAGGGAGCCCCCAGATCAAAAGGAGGAGGCACTGACGGAAAGGTGACCTCCTGGGCTACACAAAAGGGAACCCCCAGATCAAAAGGAGGGAAAGACTATGGGATTAATTAGCTACCCCTCAGAATCATCTCTGGGGAGGGTTTTAAAACAGTGGGAACTATGATTTTCAGATTATGGGATAGGGAAGGAGGTGTTTGTAAATAAGTGTGTAGTTCAATGCCCAAAGATTTCTGATCTCCCCTACAGGCACTCTTGGCCTTGCTGGGGAATGGAAGATAGGGCCACTATTTATGATATGCAACAGTATTGGTTATGACTGGACCCCCACCCTGAAGTTCCTCACAACCTTTTTGTGTGAATGTACCTTTTTTGTGTGGATGTTTGGTTAGACTTTACAAGAAAATCTCAGGTAATTCGTATGGCTGCTAGTAGAACTTTAGATGAGGAAAAGAAGGAGCAGCGCTCCACCAAATGGGACCCGAATGATCACCCCCCTCCCTATAATCTTCGCCCCCTCCCCCACGACCATTTATCACAAGGCACGGGGGGGAGAACTACAGGAGACTGAGGAAGAATCACAAAAAGAGAAAAGGGGGGGGGTGACAGACAAACAACAGAGAAGGGCAGGACTCCAAATTTACAGGAGTCAGCTGTGGGGGAGAGATGATATCTCAGAAGGGAATGGCCACACTCGGCAGGAGAAAAAGAAATCATTGAGGGAGAAAGTGCCGTTACAAGACACTCCTTCTTCTCCTCTCCCTCGACCACTGTGGGAACCCCCCTTTTTCTCGATAAGGATACTTCCCGAAGCCCCCACCCACCCTGCAAGGACGAGGAGCCTCGCTTGGCTCCTTTACGGCAAGTAGCCATGGGGGATGGGGTGGGGTATGTAGAAGTCCCACTTTCAAGTGTGGAATTATGGGCAATGAAGGGACAATTACCAGTACTAACTGAGAACCCAGTTCTCTTTAAGCAGAAACTAGATGGACTCTTGGGACCCTCTATCTATACCCCACAAGAACTAATACACATACTTAAACAAGTAGCGGGAAACGAAGAGGCATGGCAGGCTTTACAGACAGCACGCAAGGAATGGATGAAGGGGACAGAAGACAGAGATGAGGACGTGGCACAGGCAGTGATTCCTGAAGGCAATCCAAATAATTTAAACGTACAAATGCCAGAGGGAAGGTTGTTTTGTACTACATTTAGGGGTTTAGTATTAGAGGGGCTGGTGAAAAATGGTCCCGAAGGTATTTAATCCACAAAAGGCCTTCGGGCACCCCCAGAAAAAAAAGAGGAGACACCCATGGAATTTGCAACCAGACTTAAGGAAGGAATGAGCGCATACACAGGGTTAGACCCGGAGACAGGAGAAGGGGAAATGGTCTTGAAAGGAGTTACCCAGACATTACCCTTGTAGGAGGGAGTTAGCCAGACATTAAAAAAAAAAGATTACAGAAAATAGATGGGCTGTTAAATAAATCATTGCAGGATCTCATTACGGAAGCCCACAAAGTGGTTGCCAGGAGGGAGGAGGAAGACCAACGTCAAGTAGTAAAGTTAATGGTGCAGACCGTGTGAGAAATGGGAAAGAATGAAAAAGGGATGGGGCAAGGAAGACAGCTGCAAAGGAGGGCAAGGGCTGAGAAGAGGAGGAGGGAGGCCACCATGGGAAGGGGAGGGAGGAACCCACAGGAGGCCGCCGTGGGAAGGGGAGGGAGGAACCCACAGAAGGCCCCTCCCCAGGGATTTTTGCAAAATCTGTAAACAAAAAGAGCATTGGGGGTGGGAATGTCCAAACCGAAGGCCAGAGGATTGTGATGTACAAAGAATGGCCACAATGTATGAGGATTATGAAGACTAGGGGGGTCAGGGTCTCCTGCATTTTGGCCCAGCTTCTGCAGAGCCCGTGGTAACTTTAAAGTTGGGCCCAAATTAGGAATCTATGGATTTTCTTTATGATACTGGAGCTACAAAATCTTCCATAACTCACCCAGAGATGCTGCACTCACACCAACAATAATCACCATGAGAGGGGTGGAGGGAAGAGCTATGGACACACAGCTGACAGGCCCCCTTCTCGTAAAGCCCAAGGAGGGTGGTTCTCACTGTATGCACCAGTTCTGGCTGATACCACAAGTTGGAATAAATCTGTTGGGGAGGGATCTAGCGGCTAAATTAAGGGTAACAGACCACAGAAAAAGAAAGGGGGGAGACCTTTGCCGCTGCGCCCCTTCCAACACGTTCAGATGGATTTCATTGAAATGCCCCAAGTGGGACGCCTGAAATATGTATTGGTCCTCACTGATCAACTGACTGGGTGGGTAATGGCCTTTCCCACAGCTTCAACCTCGGCTACAGTAGTTGCAAAAATCTTGCTAGAAAGAGTCATTCCCGAGGTGGGGCTAGTTGAGACCTTTGATTCTGATCGGGAACCCTCCTTCGTGGGGAAGGTAGTACAACACACCTTGTCCACTAAACTTAACCATCATACCCCCTGGCATCCCCAGTCTAGTGGACAAACGGAACGAATGAATCAAACACTAAAGAAGGCCATCAAGAAATTAGTATTGGAAACTCATTTGCCCTGGACAAAAGTCCTCTCTTTAGCTCTCTTTGGCATAAGGACCAAACCCCGGGCAGGGATCAAGTTATCTCCCTTTCAATTGCTTTATGGGATGCCTCTGTGGCAGCTTATGCCAGACGTAGCCACAGACAACCTACATTTGCTAAAAGATGCATTTATTAGAGAATATGTGCTGGCTCTCTCTTCTCTTCTCTCGCAAAACAGAAAACAAGGGCAACTGCTACTGACGCCTCCTCTGGAAACTGCCATACATCACCACAAACCTGGAGACTGGGTATACGTCAAGCGGTGGAACCCGGACCCACTAGGCCCTACCTGGGACGGACCCTTCCAAGTGCTGTTAACCACAGAGACTTCCGTATGCACAGCCGAGAAGGGGTGGACTCATCACACCAGAACTAAGTCGGGGAAGCCACCCGCACACTGGGAAGCCACACTGGTCCCGGGGGGAGCCACTCAGGGTTCGGGTAACTAATGTCCGACGACCCAGAATAGACTCTCGATGAAGAAGATAACCCTACGTGGACACAAGCCCAAAGGAGAGAGAGAGTGCGAAAGGCTTGGTACGACCCTTGGGTAATTCAGGAACACATACTGTGGGAGGGGAAATTCTGTAACCACCACACAGGGGTGATTTTGGGAGGCTTTGACGTTGAACCCTTAGTACCACGAGCAAAACACCTGTTGTGGGGAGCGGTGATAGTAGATGGTAGAGAAAAGTGGAGATTTCAAAAGTACCTAGGTAAATTCAGGGCTTGGGAAACACAAGGGGCAGGATTTGCTCTGGCTGTGATCACAGAGCTAGCACTCTTCCTGCTCCAAAATCCCTTGTATTGGAAAGACAAGATCTGCCAGTGTACCGAAGACCCAAGTGAGGACCCCAATCACGACCATAACCTATTGTGGGAAAGTAGTTCAGAGGACAGTGACGACAGTGAGGGGTGGGGTGCAGTGGTAAGGGCAGGATATAGGCCATGGGAACCGAACAATCCTTATTTCTGTGCCTTCTTTTAGCCGGGCTGAAGCCTGCTATCGCCCCAGGGTCAATGGGAAACATGTGGGTCCGACATCCGTATACCTATTCCAACAACATGGAGAGAATGTCACCCTAGCTTATGAAAGTCCAATGTCGGTTGCTTCCTCCAGCTTCGTGCCTGGATTAATCAACGACACTACTCTGATAGCTGCCTCTCTCCAAAGCATCAGCCGGCGACCCCAGGCAGAATTCTTATTCAGCAAGGCCCCAAATAAGTTAAACCACACAAAAATCCGATGGTTTAGATATTCTAGGGCTACAAGGGGAATGTGTTTTTGCTGCACACATAATGGGGTATGGAATAATAGAATACCAGGATTCAATAGAATGGAATCCCGTTTCAAGACATTAAAGAATTATTCACATTGTGAGCAGGAGTTTTGGCTATCCCGCACAGGGGGACATTTAAACAAGACAGGAATGAAAGGGATAGACATGGTCTCAACTTTAAGTGACATTTACCCAGAGATACCTTTACTTCAGGCAAACTATACCGATATGGGGGGGGATATATAGTGGAATGAAGCTTAGAGATCGAAACCTATGGTTCTTTTGGGATAAGTGGGCATCCAATTATCATCCAGGGTTTATACAGGGAGCCTGCGTGGGCATTGGCTTCCTTACCTTTCCTGTCCAGATCATAACTCCACAACATTCACATTCACGAATGCGAAGGGAGGCCTCAAACATCAAAGGTGACTCTAATATGGGACGTTAGGCCCGCAGTGTGAAGTCCCGGTTTATGTAGGGAAACAACTGTCAGGAAATGATGCCTCTAGAGTAGGTGGGGGAGCAATCACGGGGATACTAACCTTGGGTTCCTATCCAGGCATAGTGACCCAGGAGAATCGGAAAACTATTATAGGCCTTACATGCCAGCTAGAGAAGGTGGTTAATGCCACAGCACAGATAATCAGGGAATTACAGCAGGCACAACACCAGATGGCAATAGATTATTTACTGGCTAAAACTGGGAGAACCCTCCGAGGTATGAGAGTATTATTATCCAATTGGATAGTTCAGAATAGTAATAAAAAAAAGAAATGAGGGACTGAAAGGGGAGAACCAATGTTCTGAACTATCGAAATGTGTTAGAAAAATATATTAGCAAAAAGCTTGTGCAAGCATAAAATAGAAAACAGCTTGGAAACTACACTCGCTTGGGACT
The DNA here is from genome assembly GCA_029375565.1 of Gekko gecko. Taxonomy (NCBI): domain Eukaryota; kingdom Metazoa; phylum Chordata; class Lepidosauria; order Squamata; family Gekkonidae; genus Gekko; species Gekko gecko. The sequence continues at coordinate 407,814 of JAPDNY010000032.1, read as the reverse complement.
AGCTAAGCAGCCAAGGTTATGGAGAACAAAGGACTCACTAACAACCAAGATAAGCGCTTGCTGAAACACACACACACACACACAAGAGAGGAGAAAGGGGGAGAGAAGGGGGGGCCCTGCTTGAGACGCCTGGTCACCAGGTTTAGGGGAGGGTATTTGGTAGCTAGATTGTGAGGGGGACCACCCCTTTATGGGTGGCCCAGCCAGAGAGGTGGGCTTGTTTAAATTCAGTTGTACTACGTCACAGACTTTTGAAGGTATTGAGGTGGACTGACTGCCCGTGCCTTCCCGTATTTGCAAATTGCGCTTCAATAAACCAGCCTTGATTGATTTTCCCGTGTGAAGTCTTTCCTGCTTGACATTTGTCCGGTCACTTCCATGTAACATTTCTGGCCTTGCTGAAGCCAGCCTCCTGCCTTGCTTTTGGAGAGCTAGCTGATAAGGGCTATGATTCACATTAAACTTAGCTCTTGGCAGGTTTCCCAGTACCAAATGTTTTGAGAACACTTCCAGAGTTAACCATCCTTCTCCCATCTGGGCTAAATACCAAAATCTGAATTTACTATGGTTAAAGTCTTATGAGGGCACAGTGACAGCTGTCAGCATATAAACATGTCAGAGGAAATGTCAGAACTCATTCAGAAATCACAGTCATTTTTCCCTTGTCCTACAAAACTGTCCCTGTGGGGACCAGCCGTTGGGCAGCGGGAGACACAGAGGCAAGGCCTCAGAACTTGGAAAGGAAGCTGGGAGTCCTAACACTTCCAGTGGGCAATTCCTACAGAGGTCAGGTGGTGGCGGCAGGTTACCAAGGAGAGAGAAAAGCCTCTCTAGGGGTTGGGAAAACCTTGAAGGGCAGGGTGGAACAGGCCTATTTCGCCACATTTACCACTTAAGAAGGTTTGCTAACTGTAGTTCTCATTTTGTAATCTGTGTTATTATTTGCCCTGGCAATCTTTTATATATATAGATCAGACCCCCATATCTTTAAGAACAAGAATCACTGAGCACAAGTGAGGCTGTTTTAACAGAACACTTCCAAAGCAAATCTCTTTTAGTTTTAGACCTAAGGTTTTTTGCTCTTGAGGAAGTTTTGTGCAACTCCCTTAAATATACACAAACAAAACAGACACTTAAGAACATAAGAGAAGCCAATGTTGGATCAGGCCAATGGCCCATCTTGTCCAGCACTCTGTCACACAGTGGCCAAAAATACCAGGTGCCATCAGGAGGTCCAGCAGTGGGGCCAGGACACTAGAAGCCTTCCCATGGTTGCCCCCCCCCAAGCACCAAATGTACAGATCATCACTTGCCCCAGCCTGAGAGTTCCTATCTATACCTTGTGGCTAATAGCTTTTTCTTCTGCTCCATGGGCTTATCTAATTCCCTCTTGAAGCTGTCCAGGCTTGTAGCTGCCACCACCTCCTGTGGCAGTGAATTCCATGTGTTAATCACCCTTTGGGTGAAGAAGTACTTCCTTTTATCCGTCCTAACCCGACTGCTCAGCAATTTCATTGAGTGCCCATAAGTTCTTGTATTGTGAGAAAGGGAGAAAAGTTATAAGATGGGAGGCATTTTTGGATGTATACTCTTAATATTTCCTAGAAGTCTTAATGACAAATGAGAACAGTCAGTGTTTTTATTATTTATTTATTTATTAAATTAGATTTACTGGGCCACACTTCCCTACAGGTAGGGCTCAGGGCAGCTTACAACAGTGTAGCATACAAAAAAATTCTAAATTAAAAACAAGATTAAAACCACCTAAATGAAGAACAGTAGATAAAAAGAACAAAGTACATACACAAGATGGCGGGAGAAAAAAATTCAGCTCCCCAGCCTACTTGGAGGGATTACAAGGGATGGGGAAATATATGAGTGTGCCAGGTTTAATATTTTCCCCCGTCACTGTCCTCAACCAAAGGCATATCAGAACATCTCTACCTTGCAAGCCCTGCAGAAAGGTAGTAACTCCTGCAGGGCACAGGTGTCTTCTGGCAAGAGAGTTCCACCAGGCAGGGGCTGGGGCCGAAAAAGCCCTGGCCCCGGTCAAGGACAGCTGGACCTCTCTCAGGCCGGGGACCCCCCAGGAAGTTTTTATTCTCGGAGTGTAATGCTCTTCCAGGGGCATACTGGGACAGGTGATCCCGAAGGTCTCTGACCATTATGAATAATCAGTTTTCCAGTAGGCTTTCTTAGAAGGGTTTAAGATTTTTAATTGAAATACTGTTGCTTATAACAGCTACAGACAACATTTTATCTAGTCATAGGATTGTTTTCACTTATGACCGTCTTATGCATTGAAGGCTACAGTTCTGGGGAAAGGTTATCGGCTAAGGTTTGTTACCATTTTTACATTCTGAAATGAGTATGTTTCTTGTGCTTATGTAACTTGTATATCTTAATTGTAATGTTTTTACATAACAGATGTGTCATCACAACTCTCTGCTTGTTACCACAAGTAAATGTTTTAGATTAATTCCAAGGTAATCATTCATATTGTTCTTTGTATTAAGAGAAGCCATGTTGGTTCAGGCCAGGGGTCTTTTCGGGGGGGAGCGCACCGGAGCGCAGCTCCGGGAGCTCAGGAGCCAAGCCCCGCCCCCAGCCGGCGTCCCGGAGAGTCTTTCAGGCAGCCGAATGTCAATTTCAGCTCCATTATATCCTATGGGCCATTGAAGTCAATGGTGAAAACATAGGGTATATTCTGGGGGCTGGAGGGGAGGGGTTTGAGGGAGAGGCTCGAAACTCACAGGATAGCTGATGGAGCCTCTCCCCAAGATACCCACCAAGTTTCAAGAACATTGGACTAGGGGGTCCAATTCTATGGGCCCCTAAACAGGTTGCCCCTATTCCCTCCATTGTTCTCTATGGTGGGAAAAAAATATGGTTGGGGTGTCTGCTGTGTTCAGGTAGAGAAGTCTGAGTCACATCTGCATTTGGGCGTGCGTGTGTATGTACTAGAAATTGCTTTTTTGAGTTTGGAGTATGATGATGAAAATGAGTTATGCCAGATCAGTACCAAAGTGCTTGTCAAGTAAATAATTGATAAATTTTAAAATGTTTAAATATTAATCCAACATAAAATTGGAATTTGTTCTCCTTTAATCATTGGTGACTTGTTCACCATGACTCATAGCACACTTCTCAGTTTTTGAGTGTTTTTCCTCTCTGCCCATTGTCACAAAAGGTAAATTCACATCCTCAGGTTACCCAATTCCACTCTACTGAGATTTGATGGAAAGGAGAAGGAAATACCTTTGACTCTGTCAGATTGGACCAAGGGTTCTGGAACGGCTGCTGTAACATGCTGCACAACCACCCCTCTGCATCTGCATTTTAGTCATTTGAAGATCAACTCTGTCCCAGCCAGGGATACTTGCTTTTTTAGAGTAGCACGCAGCCATGGATGTTTTTTTTAATGTGTGTATGTGTTACTTTCTATTTAGGGGATTGCTGCTCAGTTGTGCTTGAGGAGGGAATTTTTGTTTTAAAAACCTGCACACACATACTTTGCATGCTCTCATATGTCAGATATGGGGGAGGGGATCTACTTGAGGAGCTAAGGTGTGTGTTTTTTAACATGGCATGAATGTGCAGGTATAACACAGCATACCCCCTCTCTCCAGAAATGGTCGAGCGCACACACACACCCAAAAAAAGTTATTCCAGTCAGGGGGCAGTTTTTTCTCCTCTATACTTAGGATATCCCTCTTCTGCCACTGTTGTTTTTCCTTGGTTCTGGGAACTGGTGCCTGGAGCATTTCACTTGGTCCAGGGAGCCACTGCAGAATGTCTATGTTCTGTAGAATTTCTTCCTTAATAAACGTGAAAGTCTAGTAACTAGGTATGTATGTATTCAGCTTATGTATAGCCCACCCTTCTCCCTCAGAGCAGATTACAGAGAAAGGGGGGGAAAGTAATCGTACAGGACATCAAAGGAATGATGCAATAGGACTTGGTGTATATGAGATTGCACTAAGCAAGTAGTGTAAGACAGGGATCCCCAGTGTGGCAACCATAGTCAGCCGTGGTGCCCACCATCACCTTTTCTGGTGCCTACCAAGTGTGTTTAGAAAGCGAGGGGAGCCATGTGGGGCTTTTGCCCAGCAGGGCCTCTGCTTGGCTACTGAAAATTGGATTAGCTGTGCAGATTAAAAGCACAATTTCTGTCTGAGATGTTGAAGAGTTACTATGGAAGTTAAACGTAACCTCATTCCCTGCCGTTTTGTTACCTCGATGTCAGGTGATCCTGCCATAAGATGTGACGGAGGAAGGAGGATGAGATGATCTGTAACCTTTTAGGCTTGAAAGGGGGGGATTGGGGAGGTTGCCAAGGCAACAGGGTGTTCATCAGCCTGGGCTATCTCCTATCTGACCAAATGGCCCTGTCATACGGTTCGGGTTTCTCCGGTATGGGCAGCTGGGCCCCTTTATGGCTTGAACAAACTTTCGCACCTTTCTCCTGCGCGGGGCTATGTAGCCATTGGTAGAATGCTTAGGGGGGGGCTAGCTTAGTGGGGTATAACCGTAGATGTTTTTTCGTGTCCTTCATTCCTGACAATGTAACGTTAATGTGCTTTTAGAACTGCGGCTGAATAAACTCTAACTTCTCATGAAGTCTGTTGTTTGGCTGTCCTTTTGAAGTGCCTGACACTCGAGGAGGTAAAACAATTTTATCTGTACCAGGGATTCCTAACATGGTACCTGCTGACACCTTTTCTGGTGCTTGCCCTGTGTTTTTAAAAGGTGGGCGGGGCCAGGTGTAGCTTCTGATTGGCCACTGGACGTGTGATTGGCTGTGCATTCTTTTAAAAACGTTGCTTTTGGCAGCAGCTGCCGCCACAGCACAAAGATCTTCACTGTGAAGGTAAGCTTGGGCAACCATGTTGTAATTGAACTTACCTCCTGCAGCAGCCATTTTATGATAATTCATTTTGCGGCTGCTCCCACCATGCTGTGTCAGAATTCCACAGGTGCCCACAGATTCAAAAAGGTTCAGGACCCCTGCCCTGGCAAGCCCAATCTCGTCAGATCTCAGAAGCTAAGCAGGGTCGACTCTGGCAAGAACTTGGATGGGAGACCTCCTTGGAATACCAGAGGTGGGAGACAGGGGCAAGCTTTATTCAGCCACCTTTCTATATATTCTCCAGGCCCCCAGTAGGGGGACAGTCATCAGAGGTCGCCATGACTTCCAGGTGCACACACACACTTAAAAAAAAAAAAAAAGGTTCAGGGCCCCTGATCTGGCAAGAGGAAAACCACTTTGGTCTGGTTCTCCTATGTGAAATCCAGCCACCACCTTTTTGATCATTTAACATCAAAGCAAGGACTTGGGAGGGCAAATCAGTTCTTCACTGACTGCAGATTTATGCTACAGAATGAACATGGTGGTAGCATTGTTGGTCCAGATCGAAAGCCACATTATTCTTTATTAAGATTAACCCAAAATAATAGTATGCAAGCTCTTCATCCGGCTGGATGTTTTAAACACAAAAAAGGGAAGGAAGGGGGAAATAAAGACATGCCAGGCCCTGATCTTAAGGCCTATTGTTTTAATGATAATTTGCAATAATAATGTAACACAATACAATAATAAGATAATACAAAATGCCTAAATTGTCCTTGAAATAACTGAGGAGAGTCTTTTAAGATAATGGCTTGAAACATCTTTTATTCTATCATCCCCCCACTTCTTTGTAACATCCAGTTTGTCCTTGGCAGACAAGAAAGTGACCTAAAAATTGAAAAAGCATGTGGGAGCTAAGCAAGCCAGTAAGAATTTGGAAGAGTGCATACTTTGAAGAGCTCTGACGGTACAGTAAACCCAGACACTGGGGACAAGGTAAAGGTCTTTAGATATTTCAGATGGAGACTTTTAATACAGAAGATGGGACATTTTCTCTTTAGGAAGTGAGCTGAGGAGAAAAGAAGGAACTTTGAGAGATGAAGGGGAAAAACAGAAGGGGACAGGCTATTAGTATGCTGCCAGGGATTAGACCCGCCCCATCTTGGTTTTATATGTTGATGTTGTATTGTATGATTTTATCTGTTTTATATTGTATTATTCTGTTTTAAATCCGGCATTTATGCTCTATTGTCAGCCGCCCTGAGCCTTCGGGGATGGCGGGATATAAATCCAAAAATAAATAAAAAATAAAAATAAGTAAATTTAAGTTATAGCCATTGTGATGACTGAGAATCTGGAAAGGCCTTTTGCAGAGGACCAGGTTTGATTCCCCACTCCTTCACATGCAAGCTGCTGATGTGACCTTGGGTCAGTCACAAGTTCTATCACAGCTGTTCTCTCACGAGCAGTTCTCTCAGAGCTCTCTTAGCCCCACCTACCTCACAAGGTGTCTATTGTGAGGAGGGGAAGGGAAAGGAGATTGTAAGCTGCTCTGAGCTCCTTCGGGTAGTGAAGGGTGGCGTATAAATTCAATCTCTTCTTCTTCTTCTTCTCTTCTATTGCACATGTAAATGGGAGGCGATAAACTGACAGCAGCTGCTCAACTACACTTTATATTTCACTGCATAAAGGGAATGTCCATTTTTTTGCTGGACTGTAAATAACCCATCTCTCTCTCTTTTTTTTAATTTTTATTTATAAATTTTTCCAAACATATACACAAAGAAGAAAAACTATGTAGTGCAAACAGAAAGAAATAACAATAAAATTCCATAATGGTATGCATTTGTTGACATATTTCTGCTAAAACATCTAAATATGGTTGGAGTGGTTATGGGTGGTCTTTCATATTTTTCTTTCAAGCCATTCATATACTTTTTTCCATCTATTTACATATTCTAACTCGTCTCTCCCTGAGAGTATTAGGTTTAATTTATCTGCTTCAGCTATTTCCAAAATCTTCTCTAATATTTCTTCTATGTTGGGGACAATCTCTTTTTTCCAACATTTGGCTACCGCTATCCTTACTGTTGTAATTATGTATAGAATAATTCTTTGATCTTCTTTTTTAATTCCATTCGGTAATATATTAAGTAGGGATATTTCTGCTTTTAATTGAAGTTTCACTTTGATAGCGTTTTCAATTATTTTCTTAATCAGTTTCCAAAAATTTCTAATTTTCCCACACTTCCACCACATATATATATATATGTTCCCACCTCTTTTTTACATCTCCAACAAACATCTGATAAATTGTTATAACATTTTGCTGCTCTGTCAGGCGTCCAGTGCCATCTATAGAACATCTTATAAATATTTTCTTTGTAATTTGTAGCTCTGAGCAGTTTGAGCGGTTTCCAAAGCCTCGACCATTGTTCAAGAGTAATATTATATCCTATATCTTTCATCCAATGAATCATATTTGGTTTGACAGTCTCCGTTAGTAACTCTTCTGATAAGAGAAAGTTATACAACTTTTGTATCAGCTTGTCTGAGGAAGAGAGCCATGTTTTATCGAGTTGCGTAAATGTGTCCATAAATTTTACATTTTTATCTTTGGTATACCTAGAAATTAATTGATTTTTTCCCCAAATAGTTAAGTTTGCTTTTTGAATTTCTTGTGAAGCAAAAGATTTTAATTCTTTCCTTTCTATCAATAATGTTTCATATGTTAGTTTTTTTTCTTTTGTCAGTAGTGCTGATAGGGTGAATGCCTCTACCGGGGAGATCCATTTTGGTATTTTAGCATAATATCTATTTTTAATTTCCCTCCAGATTTTAATCAATGAACCTCTTATTATGTGGTTTTCGAAAATCTGCTGTCTTTTATCTATATTGTACCAAATATGGGCGTGCCATCCCATAGGCAGATCGTAACCCTCAAGTGTTAAGGTTCTTTCTTCTTCTAATTGGATCCAATCCCTTACCCAGCCCATTGCTGCTGCTTGGTAATACAGTTTCCAATTGGGCAACCCAAGTCCCCCATTTTCTTTCTTATCTGTAAGTAATCTTTTATTAATTCTTGGTTTTTTAGCGTGCCATATGAAATTCCTGACCAGACAATTTAATTCTTCAAAAAGTTTTTTTATTTGTTAAGATAGGTAAACATTGCGCCATATATAGAAAGCGTGGAAGGATGTTCATTTTAATTGTAGCAATTCTACCCATAAATGAAATATAGAGATCCTGCCATCTATTTAAATCATTTTTTATTTCTTCTAACAGTTTTACATAGTTATTCTTGTAGAGATTTTTGTTGTTATTTGTCATAATAATTCCTAAGTATTTAACTTTATCAACTACCTGTAAGTTTGAAATGTTTTGAATCTTTGTAATTTGTGTGGTCATACAATTTTTGGTTATGATCTTTGTTTTCTTTATATTGACTTTCAAGCCCGCTACTTGGCCATAATCATGTAAATCTTTCCATAAATATGATATTGATGCTATTGGTTCTTCCAAAATAAATACTAAATCATCTGCAAATGCTTGAAGTTTATAGTGTTCTTTTTTTATTTTGGTTCCCAATATGTTTTCATTGCTTCTTACTATGTCATTTAATGTTTCTAGTCCGAAAATAAATAATAACGGCGATAGAGGACATCCCTGTCTAGTGCCTTTCTGTATTGGGATATTATTTGTTAGTTCCCCATTAATAATGATTTTCGCATATTGCTCATCATAAGTAGCTTTAATCAAATTTAGAAATTTTTCTCCACAATTCCATATTGTAAGCTTCTGTTTTAAATATTGCCAATTAACATTATCGAAGGCTTTTTCTGCATCTAGGAAGATTAAGGCCATCTGCTTTCCAGGGTTTTGTTCATAGTATTCTAATATATTAATTATATTTCTTATGTTTTTAATTTGTCTGTTTGGAAGAAAGCCGGATTGATCCTTGTGGATGGTTTCTGCCATAATCTTTTTGAACCTATTTGCTAAAATCGTTGCAAAGATTTTATAATCTGTGTTCAATAAAGAAATGGGTCTGTAGTTTTTAATATCATCACCCTCTGTATCTAGTTTATGTATAAGTGTTATTAATGCTTCTTTCCATGTCCATGGAATTTTGCCTGTTACCATAACGTTATTAACTACCTCTTTCAATAAAGGAGCTATTTCATCTTCTGTTAGTTTATATATTTCTACTGGGATTGCATCCGGGCCCGGTGTTTTTTTTATTTTTTGCGTTTTAATTGCATTTACCACCTCAAACATGGAAATGTTTTCATTTAGGTATTTCCTTTGCTCATCTGTAAAATTGCCTGTTTTGTATTTCAATAAAAACTCTTCAACTTCCTGATTGTTGAGTGTTGTCTGTTTATATAAAGTTTTGTAGAAATTCTCTACTATTGCCTTTAATTCTTGTGTTTTAAATTTCGGTTCCTGATTTTCATCTTTTAATGTTATAATGGTTTTCTTTTCCCGCTCTTTTCTAAGCTTATAAGCAAGCCAACGGGAGGGTTTATTTGCATTTTCAAAGAAGTATGCCTTTGTGTATTCAATTTTTTTCGCTATTTCTTGTGTTAACCATAAATTTATTTGATGTTGTTTTAGTTTTATCCTTATTCTTATCTCTTTTGGGTCTTTTTTGCTTTGACTTTCTTTTTCCAAATTTCTTAGCTCAGTAGTTAATTTTTTAAATTTTTTAAAATCCCATTCATAATCTTATAAACCTCGATCATGTCACCCCTCAGCTGTCGTTTCTCCAGGCTGAAGAGCCCCAAGCGTTTTAACCTTTCTTCATAGGGAAAGTGTTCCAACCCTTTTATCATTCTAGTTGCCCTTCTCTGCACTTTTTCCAATGCTATAATATTCTTTTTGAGATGTGGTGACCAGAACTGTACACAGTATTCCAAATGAGGTCGCACCAATGATTTATACAGGGGCATGATGATACTGGCTGATTTGTTTTCAATTCCCTTCCTAATAATCCCCAGCATAGCGTTGGCCTTCTTTATTGCAGCTACACACTGTCTAGACATTTTCATCGAGTTATCCACTACGACTCCAAGATCTCTCTCTTGGTCCGTCTCTGCCAGTTCAAACCCCATCAACGTGTATTTATATTTAGGATTTTTGGTTCCAATGTGCATCACTTTGCACTTGGCCACATTGAACCCCATTTGCCACGTTGACACCCACTCACCCATCCACGACAGATCCCTTTGGAGTGCCTCACAATCCTCCCTGGTTAAATAATTAATAAACAAGTTAAAAAGCATCGGACCAAGTACTGATCCCTGTGGTACCCCACTGCTTACCACCCTCCACTGAGAAAGTTTCCCATTTATACTCACTCTCTGTTTCCTATTTATAAGCCAGTTTTTGATCCACAAGAGGACTTGTCCTTTTATCCCATGACTATTGAGCTTACTTAGGAGCCTTTGATGAGGAACCATATCAAAACCTTTCCGGAAGTCAAGGTAAATAATATCTACTGGGTCCCCCTTGTCCACATGTTTGTTCACTCCCTCAAAAAACACTAACAGGTTAGTGAGACAAGATCTTCCCTTACAGAACCCATGCTGAGTCTGCCTCAATAGTTTTTGTTCATCAATGTGCCTACTAATTCTTTCCTTAATAACAGTTTCCACCAACTTACCCGGTATCGATGTCAGACTGACTGGCCTGTAATTTCCCGGATCTCCCCTGGAGCCCTTTTTAAAGATGGGAGTGACATTAGCTACCTTCCAGTCCTCAGGAATGGAGGCAGATTTTAAAGAAAGATTACATATTTTTGTCAGGAGATCCACAAGTTCACATTTGAGTTCTTTCAGAACTCTCGGATGAACGCCATCCGGGCCTGGGGATTTATTAGTTTTTAAATTGTCCATCAGTCGAAGGACTTCCTCTCTTGTCACCGCAATCTGATTCAGGTCTTTCAAACCCCCTCCTGAAATCGGTGCTTCTGGAATGGGCAAGCACTTCTCCTCTTCCACAGTGAAGACAGAGGCAAAAAATGCATTCAGCTTCTCAGCCATTTCCCTATCATCCTTCATTACTCCTTTTACCTCTTGGTCATCCAAGGGCCCCACTGCCTCCCTGGCTGACTTCCTACTTCTAATGTGTAGTTACTAATACGGGAAAATTTGAATTACAGTCAAGTCATTGTTAAAGAAAGTTGTAACTAACGCTTATGCTGATGAATGTAAAGTTGTTAAAACTCAATTAAAAACATTTTAAAAAAGAAAGAAAAAGATGGAGAGTATCAACAAAAGAGCGGATGAAGCAGAGAAAGAAAGAAAGATCCTCCAACAAAACACAACTAACACAGCTCCAGCTGGAAAGATTCATGTACATTCTACGTTTCCAAGGGATATCAGAGGAAAAGAATGAAGATTTAAAGGCTCATCTAGCAGAGGCTCTTGCTCCATTAATGGATTACAAACAGGAAGGACTGCTGAAGGAGATGGACTGGGCTTACAGGACTTATCCAGATTTTATAAAAAAATAAACTCCTGGGAGAAATATGCATGAAATTCACCAGATGGTCTACCAGAGATCTGGTGCTGAAATCTACACAGGGGATACCTTTAAAAATCAAGAATGAAGAGATTAAAATCTTGAAAGATATCCCCTTTGAATTCAGGAAGCGGAGGAGGCTCTACAGGTAACTTACTCTCTCTCTACAGAAAAAAGGAATGCCTTACAGATAGTTATTTCCTGAAGGACTGAGTTTCAAATATGAAGATAAAAAAATTAACATCCATACTGTTCCTAAGGCAAAAAAGTTTGTGGACCAATACTTTAATCCAACGCAAGGCAAAAAAGACAAGAAATCCAAAACTGATGATGAGAAGGAGGAAGAAGAAGATGAAGAATCCTACTCACAGGATTCATCAAGCGATAGCCCCAAACTTTATAGTTCTTCAAACACTTCGGAATCAGAGAAAGGAGCAGCCACTCCCAAACCCCGAGGAAAAAAGAACCGCAAGAAGAAATGACTCTAAAACCAAGATAACTGTTGATAATGCAGTTTTTGCCAACCAGTTAGCTAATGCAATTTTTTATTACTCTTTGTTAAATTTTTATAAGCAACAACATCTCTGTACTACTAGGTGACAAGGATATATATCTATGTAACCAGATCGTGCCACCCTGTTAGTCTACCCTCCCCTATATCCATTAGTATGCTTAGAGGTAGGGTTTTAGTTTCCCTTTCCCATTTCCTGTAGAATTTAGAGGTAGGAATTTAGTACTCTTTCCCTGTACCCCGTAGTACTGTAAAACCAATAAAATACTTATAAAAAAGAAAGAAATCACATCACAACTACAGCCTCAGTTGCAAAATTTTGTGCAACAGCCTATAAAATGTCAGTTGCTTTCGTTATCCAGGTTTATGTAAATACAACCCATTTATATTATTGTCTATTTATATTATTGTCGATTTCAATTTGTGTTATTTTTTTACTAATATCAATTTTAATTTGGGGAGGGGGGGCTGGTAGAATTTTAGCTATGCTGGTCTTTGACCATACAATAAAATCTGATTTGATCCTTAGGGCCAGAATATTTTGGAATCAGTCACATTCCTTTCTCCTTGAGTGTCTTCTCTCTCTCTGTTTTTCTCCCAGGTTTTTTCTTGTTGTTGCAAAATGCAGCTGTGGAGGACGAAAATGGGAGACCCAGATTTTCCCCCACTAAGACGACTCTCTGCACACTGCCCCCGTCTTCCCCAACAGAGGGAAATGTGTGGGCTTGGATCCATAAAAATTTATCCATCCCAAAGCACCACTCATGGCAGAAAGTCTGTCAGAGATTCAACTGATGGTGACCCTAAAGTGACACATCTGGACATGACTAGATTCAACTCCAGAGGCACCTAAGACACCAACAAGATTTTCACTACTCCCTTCATTAAAGATGACATAGCTGATGAAGGGTGCTTTGACTCCCAAAGGCTCATGCCCCCAAAATCTTGGTGATCTCTAAAGTGCTACTGGACTCAGTTCTACAATTACCCTCTGAAACAATCTGAGAATGAGAGTTCTAGATTTGGAAGAAAGACTAGGACTACTGAAAACTCTGGCAAGAAACCATCAAGTGGTTGACCCCCCAAAAAATAAAAGACAAAAGGCTGTGCTTAACTGGGTGTCAGCTGTTCCTCACTATTAAGACTGAAGATTAACACTAAAGAACTTCTGTCGCCAAATCAGCCAGCTTTGGATGCGGATGCCTGATCTCTTAGATACTGACCAGATGCACACAGAATCCGATTTAACATTCACAGCCAGGGGAGATCATCTTGGGCAAATGGGATTTGATTTAGAACATAAGAACATAAGAGAAGCCAATGTTGAATCAGGCCAATGGCCCATCTAGTCCAACACTCTGTCACACAGCAGCCAAAATATACCAGGTGCCCATCAGGAGGTCCAGCAGTGGGGCCAGGACACTAGAAGCCCTCCCACTGCATACAGTTGGGCCTGTAGCTGCAGTTAGGCATCTCGGGGCCCAGCCCCCTGACTTACTACCAAGGCCCCCTGACTTCCCATCCAGCTCAGGCTCTCCTGACTTCCTTTGTGCCCCCCTCTTGTGGCTAGCAAAGCCCCATGGCATTCCTACACCATGTCAAACTATGGGGACAGAGGATGCATTGTTTATTCTGGCTGAAGAATGTGTGTGTGCCCCACAAGAAAAGAATTTGCCCCACAAACTAAAAATATCCTGGCTATGGCCCTGGATACAGTTGACCATCATGAACAGGACAAATCCATGTCCTAAACAAGGGACATTTCAACAGTGTCATTAATTCCATGACCATTTTCTGCAGGAAATCCACTGTGCAATCCTAAACAGAGTTATAGTGTTCCATGTCTGTTGAAGTCAATGGGGTGAGAAGGGTGTCACTCTGCTTAGGAGTGCATTGCAAGTTGTTCTAAATGATGCACGTTGGGAGAAGCAGGCTGGCCTTCTGCCTTTTCTACTTTTCCAAAAATTGGTCCACTTGCCAGACACAGTGACACTTACCAGCAGGTCTTGGCTTTCCTTTATTACATCTCATTTAAACGCCAGAATTTTTGCTCTCTCCTTCTTCAAAACCTCCGGGAAGCTACAGATGTCACCCTGAGGAGAGACAAAGCTCAGGAGTTTGTGTGCGCATGGGTGGGGCAGGGTGCCTTAGGCTCAGAGTTGTCTTCCTTTTTGCTAAATAAGATGTATATATATACGATCAGGGGTTGTTAGCCGAAATGCTCTGATCTATAATTAATAGAGCATTTGGGACAGTTTTTAATATTGGGATTCTTTGGTCTGTGTATACGAAGGATGGGCTGTCACACTATTTCCCAATAAAGAGTCGAGAGACAGGAGTAAAATCAATCTTTTGTTTACTGTGTAATAATATTCAGCAGAACACATACAATCACACACACACTGGCATACAAGAGACTAAATAAAAGCAGGCAAGAAATAAATAGCACATTTGCATGAGCAGGTATTGATGATGATGGCGATAATTACCTCTGATGTGCAGCTCCTGAAATCTTCCAGAGGGAGGTAAAGGGGTGGGAAAGAATATGGAAAGAAAATGGGGAGCACGCGTATTAGGCCGGCTAAGCACACGTGCGTTACTCCAGCTGCAGACTGGAGCCTTAAAGCGAGGTGAGGATTGGGGAGAGTAAGCTGGACGTAAGAGGTAAAGCAGGTATAGAGAGGTCGTTGGTGGGGGGGGGTAGGCGAGGCAGAGAGAGAGAGAGCTCTGAGAAGCGTGTGTGTGTTTTTAAAACCTCTCGAGCGATGGGCGTGGAAAGCCAGGCAGCTTAAACCTGAAGACACTCCCTGTTGGCTAGGGATTGGTTGTTTAGGGTCAATTTCAAATGCTAGTGGCTATCTTGACCAGTGGTCACCTGGGTGCTGGAAAGGAGGAAGTTGGAACAAAGAAGAATGACTCTTCACTTGGATCCTCCATGAGGACCTTGTACTTTGGCACATAGGAGGGTTTAATCCCTTTATACTGGAGACAGCGAGTCTGGCCTGGATGCGAGAGTCTTTTGTTTGAGTGTAAACCCGTGACTGTAGTATGTGACACCCGGCAAGCAAGCTATGGGGATCCTCTGGAGTGGCTTTAGCCAGCATCTCATAGTCCTTGCCTGGCCTCTGTTCCTTCTCTGGGCTTCTCCCCATGGTGCTTTATTACAGTCTCTTGGCTGGAACACTCTCAGGTTCATAACAGCATAAAAACAGTCCAGAAATAGCCCGAATAAAGGCGGCTGGGCTAACATATCCCCCCCTTGCGGACCTGGTGCCGTCAGGTGACACGGTCCGCACACATACAAGCTGGAGTGTTGGATGATGTCGCTGGAGTCCTCAGGTCTGGAGCAGACTGCTGGCAGGCAGTGATGTTCTCTGTGGCTCCTCCCTGCTCCCAGGTTCCCTGTCTACTCTATGTGGATGGTGCATGTGGGTATGGGAAGTTAACCTAAGCCAAATTGGTTTGGGCTGGAAAGTGGCTTTTGCATAGTTCAGAGGTAATTATGGCAATGTGTGCATTAAAATGTTAAAACAATTTATACAACCCAAATCAATATAATCATTCTTTAGGAGAGTTTTATACAAAAAAAAAAATAAAAAAAAATATAATCATTCAAAAAGGATTCTTTACTCTCAACCAGGAAAAACTATAATACTTAGTTAACTGTAAACATTATACATTGAATGATTTATTATAGCATGCACCTATATTACACTCAAAACCTAAACGTTGGTTAACTTCAGTTGTCAACCTAGAACTGTTGTTGACATAGAAAACTTAAACCTAAAGCATGCTTATAACTGTGCAATTATATTATCACACCCCTCGTAGTAAGAGTCCTGCTAACCGCACTCAGAGGAGCTTACTTAGGTGTGCAAACCATGCTTTAATCGCTGGGCGATTCAGCTTCGGGGTTGCCTTGGCTATTATGGCAACCGTCAAAGCACATGATAGACAAATAAACAATATATATAACACATATTTGATCCAAAATAGTTCTGTCTTCCTTTTGGGTTGCGGTTTGACCATGGCACGGGAACGGGAGGAAGACGCACCAAACATTAGTTTCGTTCTTGGGGAGGGGCTGGGTCGATTGAGCGCTTTCGGCGTCCTCTGAGTCCTACGGGCTGCTCCAGACTTAAATGAGAACAAACATTAGTAAGGAAAAGCTCTTAAGTTCCCCTTCGGCCCGGGATCGGTAGCTGAGCTGAAAGGGAGGGGGAGGGTGGATAAGGAAATTCCCAAATGCTGGAGGAGTCTGCTTGGAGCGCCAAGCTGAAAGGAGGGGAGAAAGAGTCATTGCGGGCGGCCGATCGGCTACGGAAATGCCCGATCCGTCTTGGCACATGCGCGGTCAGCCGAGCTGAGTGGAATAGTCATGGAAAGTCCCAACCACCTTCGGAGCATGCTCGGTTTTAGGCGGAAGGGTCCGATTGTGAACGAAGGTTCCCGAGTCCCCTTAGAGCACGCATGAGCGGCTGAGTCAAAAGAGAGGCTGCCTATTTGCATAACACCCCCCCTAGATCCCAAGGATTGTGGGTGCTTGTGCTTTGTTGGGTCACCATAAGCGGCAAGATTATTACAGCACATGGTTCCCCTGGGCCGAGGCTGGCTCAATAACTCTCCCTCCCCCGTGAGGTGGAGACAGTACCGTCTTGGGACCGTTCCTCGAACCCAGGTGTCTGGAAGAATGTGACGCTGGTAAGCTTAGGGCTCGAGGAACAGCCCTTTCGGCCTTTGGTCTTTTAAACAGGAGCCATTGGGCTCCAGAGGGAACGATGTCAAGTCGTACCTCTTTTAAACCAGGGGGACCCTTGCGGGGGTTCCCCGATCAATACAGTTAAAAGAAAAGAACACTAAACATAAAAATAAAAAATAAAAATAAAAGGTTCAAAAAACAACTCCTCCCCTGCGCCAGTAACATGGGCTGTTCCAGGGTCCCTCTTTATATGGAATGGCTCATCCCTGGGGTTTAACGTATTCAGGGTCAGGAGCTCCTTTGTATGCAAAAATTTTTCAAAAAGCATGATGGGTAAAACGCTTGTTCTCATTTAGAAAAATTCTGTAAAAATATTTAAAAACACATTTGATGCGGGGAGCAAATGTAGCATGTGGCTTGGTGAAGTGGGCAAGGTATGGGCAACGCTCACTGGGTTGCCAAAACTCTCCCTGCAACCGTGAGGGTGGAAGGAGAACAAGGCGACCCGGGGCTGAGGCGGCTGTTGGTCATGGCGGCGCCATTGAGCGCCTGGCTGGGCGCCCTGGGCATTCTCGTCTGCCTCTGCTGCGGAAGGAGAAATAGCACGCCCAGTGGCCTTTGGGCTGTTCTTCGAGCCCTGAACCTACCCGCGCCAGGTCGTGATTTGTGTACCTGCAAGGAGTGGCAGACGCACGGTGTGCCTTATCCAACAAGTTCATCCAAACATCCCTTCCAGACCCTCGGTTCGATTACAAGGGTCTACCTCGGGCTTTTCAGCCCCCCTTTTCTGGTTAAAGAATAGATCTTAACACACCTATGCCTGCAGGAACCCACTGCACCGGGTGAACCAAGAGCGCCCACAGACTGGAGAGGGAAAGTGGAGAGAAGTGGCAAAAATCTGTGTCAGAGCCTGTCTCCTGGTAGGGAGTTCTCAGAGGCTTTATCTATCTCCTGGGCAGGAGTTGGCATGCAACCTTTCAAGGGGAAGGAAGGCTATTTACATACTGGGAGGGATGTCCCTTGCTTGCTATGGGGGCCTATGGGTAACTCAAGAAACGGGGGAACCCCACGCACCTTTAGGGGGCACCCACGAGTCTTGGAGCTGTGCTCAGTGGGCTAACTGGTGGTAGACCTTCCCAATGATTGTGCCAGCCACTGATCACCTGGTCTCCTAGGTGTCACCATGACTGGCAAAGGAATAGTGGGCCAGCTCGTGGCTGCAGGCAGTTAGATCCCGGTATCCATTGCTGACATCCACCTCAGACTCCCGTCCGAGCTCAGCACCTCCCACACAGGATGTGTGTGTCCTGTTGGATTGCATAGGCGCTGAGTTTAAGGATCTGAGATAGGGGATCTTTCCCTTTTTAGTAGGGGGCTTTAATGCCTCCGTGGGGGCACCCATTTTAATCTGGGACCCCCTGCTGTGGGGTCCCTTCCCTTCTTCAGTTATAAAAATAGAAAGACCATGGACAAAAAGAGAGAGAGAAGAAAAAAAAAATGTCTGGAGGAGAGCTCCCTGAGTTCCCCCCTTGAGCGCGGAAGGGCATGCGCATAATAGTTCTTGAAGCACTTGTGGTAAGGGCTGGGACGTGCCTTCACCCTAGGTCAGGTGGGGGCATGCATGCAAATGTACGCACGCTCTGCGCATGATGAGTTAGAAACCTGATTTTGTCAAAAAGTGGGGGAAAGTTCATAAAAACATTTTTAAAAAGGATCTTGCTGGTTGCTTTGAGCAGAGCCTAGTCTCTCCTACTCGGTGAGGAGGGTCTGCGTAGGGCTGGGCACTCAGCATGACCCAAAAGGGAGTGAACTGAGTTTGGGTAGGCCTCTGTTGCTTCAGGCAGGTCACGGCCTACCGAGCTTTGTGCTTGGGGGTGGAACAGGCGAGAATTCCGGCTCTTGTAGCCGGGCTTACACTCTCGCTCTGTCTATCTCATAGCCTTAAACTCAGGGCTTTTGCAACCAATGGCGTCCTCAGGAGGAGGTAGTGGGCCTTGCAAGCTTGGTCTCGCTGGACCCCACACTGATGGTGAAACCATTGGTGGCCCCAGGGCTGACAATAGGAACCGTTGCTGGACCCTCTGCAATTTACTTGCAGAGTATCTAGGACGCCTTTCCGTACAGGCGTGCTAGCCAACCGTGTTCCATCCTGTCCCCTGGGAGGCATTGAGCTCGGGCTATGGGTTTCCACCATAATTTTTGACTAGGGCCTAATGAGGTCCACCCCATCCTTGAGTAGATTTTGACGTACAAAGTAACACACCAGGTATAGGAAAGTTAAAAGTCAGAAGATAGGAGACAGTTGCCTTTATTATGAAGCGAGAGTAGGAAAAGGGAGGGTTTTTTTTTAGGGAGAACAGACTTCAGATTTGAGGCATCTGAAGGTTGGATACTTGGCAATATGGGTGAGGGTTTCTATTTGGTTCACTTGTGTTGTGACCCAACACCCTATACAAATTAATGCAGTACTCAAAATAACTTGACATCCCACAACGATTACCATGGGGTGCAGGGCTAGATTTAAAAAGCCCATTGCCCTTAGACTCCAGTTGAGAATTGTTTCAATTCTTTGCCTAATTGTAAGTGTGTAATTCCTTCTTATGTGTATGGTATTAATAACTAACATTCCCAAGGTGTCAAATGTGCGTTTTGTGTACATCGGGGTGCATGGTGTGTTAGTCAGTTCAACCATCCAGTCGGGTGGTCCCTCTAAGGATTTCATGTTGAAATCAATGCTCCAATTTAAAGATGTCCAATTTACCAAGTGGAATTCCTGTGTCTCACCTTGGGTCAGCCAGTGTGGTGGATGTTCCATTCTCTGGGTGTATGCCTTTACTTGTTCCTATTGATGGTATGATCCTGAGGGGGTCCCCTTCATTCCACACAGCAGCTGAAACTATAGCTGTCTCACATGTGGCTTTAAGGATTTTGCCCTGGCACAAGAGTACTATCAATTTCTCCATTAGGTCTCCCTCTGGGGGGCAGATCCATATGCTTTTCTTTGGCTCTTCTCTGGTGCAATTAATTAAACCAGATGGAAGGCATTCCTGTATTCCATCCACTGTTTTGACACTGTACCCCTTTTCTTCCGTCAGTGTTACGGGTGCTACACCATCATCAAGACATGTTATATTTTTATTCATGTGTTCCCCTTTGCAATTCCACTGGTATATGGTTGACTGAGTATCCCCTTTAACTTGTGTCCCAAAGAACAGTAACACACATGCAACCATACTTATACTTACTTCTCGCACACCACGTGGTGTTCTGTCCATTATGAGAGTTCTGCAACACAAAAGGATTATGCAACCTCAACTAAAGGAAGGGGGAAGCGGTGCTTCCGTGGCACCATGTTTTCTCTCATGCTGTGTTCAACCCAGGACAAAGGACTGGCACAGCACAGTGAAAAGAAGAGAAGAAGATTTTGTAGCATGGCTGACACTTGCGGTCCCTAGCTGGGGAATCGAGCCTGGTGCCTCTGCCTTTCGGGCAGGCGCTATATTTATTGGACCCAAATGCTCTATAGTGCTGGGTTATGCTGGTTGTATTCCGGTGTAAAGTTTTGTAGCTCCCAGACTCGAAGTCTCTCTTGCTCTTTCTCACACCTACCATCTCGCCTTCCCTAGAATCTGTCCCTGGCTGCACAGCCATGAGTGCAGTATAGCCCAGGAAGGTTATGAAAAATAGTTGTTCAGAGCAAGAGGGAAGTTTTGGAAATGCTTTGGAAAAGTTTGTGATGCTTTGGAAAAAGAGGGAAGTTAATAGCACAGCAGACAAAGAAGACAAAAGTACAGCAAGCAAACAACAGAAACAATTCCCATGTAATTACTGTATCCAGGGGTCTTTTCGTAGAAGAACAGCTGCAGGAGCTCATTAGCATATGGTATGCTAATGAGCTGTTAGGCTATTAGCATATGCCACGCCCCCTGACATCACCGGAAGTGATGTCAGAAGGGGAAGCAAAAGGGGGGGAAGCATCTTCAAAAGCCTCCCCTTCCCTTCCCCAGCTGGTCTGGGTGGGGGAGCTGAGAAGGGGTTTAAAGTTTAAACTCCTTCTCATGAGAGTTAGGCCACAGAAGGAGGAAAGAGGGAAGGAAAGAGAGAGAGTAAAGACAAGGAAAGAAGGAAGGAAAGAGAGAAAGAAAGAGAGGGAAGAAGGAGGGAAACAGGGAAAGGAGGAAAAAAGAGAAGAGAAGAAGGTGGGAAAGAAAGAGAGAGAGAGAGAGAGAGAGAGAGAGAGAGAGAGAGAAAGAAAGAAAGAAAGAAAGAAAGAAAGAAAGAAAGAAAGAAAGAAAGAAAGAAAGAAAGAAAGAGGGAAAGAAAGAGGGAAAGAAAGAGGGAAGAGAAGAATGAGGGAAAGAGGAAAAAGGAAGAAGGAAAGGAGGGAATGAAAGAAATTCAGTGGCAATTCAGTCCCATTATACTCTATGGGCCATTGAAGTCAATGGTGAAAACATAGGGTATATTCTGGGGACTGGAGGGGAGGGGGTTTGAGGGAGAGGCTCCAAGATCACAGGATAGCTGATGGAGCCTCTCCCCAAGACACCCACCAAGTTTCAAGAACATTGGACCAGGGGGTCCAATTCTATGGGCCCCCAAACAGGTTGCCCCATTTCCTCCATTGTTCTCTATGGTGGGAAAAAAAGTTATTAATAAAAGCAATTTTTTTTGCTTCATTTTACTTCCCGGTTCCTATTCCTTTGTGGTGCTTTTTTAAAACATACCATGCAAGTTAGCACAAAGCTGACTAAACAGTGCAATCCTAATCAGAGTTACACTAAGGGTATAACTCTGTTTAGGACTGCACCATTTATCACAGTCTATAGTCAAGATGCCGGAACCAAAAATGAAATTGATAACGGATTTAATGATGCAGGTAAGAGAAGGATCTCTTAAGAACATAAGAACATAAGAGAAGCCAATGTTGAATCAGGCCAATGGCCCATCTAATCCAACACTCTGTCACACAGCAGCCAAAATATACCAGGTGCCATCAGGAGATCCAGCAGTGGGGCCAGGACACCAGAAGCCCTCCCGCTGCTGCCCCCCCCAGCACCAAGAATAGAGTGCATCACCTGCCCCAGACTGAGAGTTCCCATATATACCCTGTGACTAATAGCCACTGATGGACTTCTGCTCCATATGTTTATCTAATTCGCTCTTGAAACTGTCCATGCTTGTAGCTGCCACCACCTCCTGTGGCAGTGAATTCCATCTGTTAATCACTCTTTGGGTGAAGAAGTACTTCCTTTTATCTGTTCTAACCCGACTGCTCAGCAATTTCATGGAGTGCCCACGAGTTCTTGTATTGTGAGAAAGGGAGAAAAGTACTTCTTTCTCAACCTGCTCAATCCCATTCATAATCTTATAAACCTCGATCATGTCACCCCTCAGCCGTCGTTTCTCCAAGCTGAAGAGCCCCAAGCATTTTAACCTTTCCTTAGATCAGTGGGACTCACACGGCAGCTCATGGAGAGCCACATGTGCAATTAACAGCAACTAAATGAACCACATGACAATCTTATACCCTGTGCACTGCCCCACCAAATACACACACACACAATAACATAAGACATAGCTATGCTATAAATATTAATTCAGGTGGGGTAGCTGTGTTGGTCTGAAGCAGCAGAATAAAGCTTGAATCTAGTGGCACCTTTGTTGGTCTTAAAGGTGCCACTGGATTCAACCTTTGTTCTGTAAATATTGAGTGTGCCACTGTTGAAGCTTAGCCAGCCTTTTAGATTGGGTTGCCAATCTCCAGAAGGTGTCTAGAGATCTCCCAAAATTGCAATGGATCTTGAAACTAAGGAAACCAATTCCCCTGGAGAAAATGGCAGCTCTGGAAGGTGGACTGCATGGCATGATACCTACCCTGCTGAGGCCCCTCCCCTCCCCAAACCCCACCCGCCCCAGGCTCCACCCCCAAACCTCCAGGAATTTCACAACCCAGAGCTGGCAACCTTAAGTCGTCTGGCTTCTCTCCCTGCCTTTCCACGTGGTCCTCAGCATGAGGCACAGCAGGTTGGGTGAGAGTGAAATGGCCAAGGTGCCCGGAAGAGGACCAGCAGGCTGTGGAGAAAGGAGAGGAACCTCCCCCTGCCCCCAGGCTATAGCCAACTTGTTCTTTTCCTCAACAGCCACAGTGGTGGTTTATAAAAAAAGATTTTAGGGGGTTAGGAAAAAAAATATGTTCCAGCCTTACTGGTTAGGGTTGCCAGCTCCAGGTTGGGAAATTCCTGGAGACTTGGGTTTGGAGAAGGGAGGGACCTCAGTGGGCTATAGTACTATAGCAGAGTCCATCCTCCCAAGCAGCCTTTTTCTCCAGGGGGATTGATTTCTGCTGTCTGGAGATCAGTCGTAATTATGGGAGATCTCCAGGCTCCACCTGGAGGTTGGCAATGCTAGTTTCAGGCCAATTTTGGAGGCTTTCTCTCACAAGGATCTGGAAGACCCAGACCAGGTCTATCAGTGGCTCTTAGCCACAAGGTATAGCTAGGAACTCTCAGTCTGGGGCAGGTGATGCTCTGTATTCTTGGTGCTGGGGGGGGCAGCAGTGGGAGGGCTTCTAGTGTCCTGGCCCCACTGCTGGACCTCCTGACGGCACCTGGTATTTTTGGCCACTGTGTGACAGAGTGTTGGACTGGATGGGCCACTGGCCTGGTCCAACATTGGCTTCTCTTATGTTCTTATGTAAACACCACTTTTCTCCATTCACTGAAAGAAGAGCATCAGAACGGTTGTTGCCAGCCTGGTCTCCACGGCCCAAATCCCTTCTTTAAAGTGAAAGGTGGATGAATCCTTTCTCCTCACAAGACTTTTTGTTGATCCCCACAGCCTAGTCTTCTTCACATCCTACAATGACCTTCCAACTAATCTTGGCTTCCTGTGAATCCCTCGCATTTTTTATTTTTTTTTGCACAGAAGCAAAAAATCTTTGAATCTCTCAGGATTGTCTGGTGGGTCTTGAACTCTGTCTCCCAATTCTCAACCTTTTCTGGTCCTCAAGACAGGAGGAGTTGTGGACGGGATCTGTCTGGATCCAGAATCACATTCCCCATCAGAGAGGAAGTAGGGTTGCCGGCTCTGTGTTGAGAAATACCTGGGGATTTTAGGGGCGGAGCCTGAGGCGGGAGGTCAGGAGGAGGGGGGACTTCTATGGGGTATAATGCCATGCTGTTCATCTTCCAAAACAGCCATTTTCTCCAGGTGAACTGATCTCTGTCAACTGGAGATCAGTTATAATCCCAGGAGATCTCCATCCACCACCTAGAGGTTGAAGCCAAAAGTGAGAGATCACGGGAGGAGATGGAAATCCAAACAAAACATCTGTGACAAAATAACAAAGAGCCAATAAAGAAATATATGCAAAATTGTTTATTATAATAATTCTGTAGAAAACTCTCTTCTTATATCGCTCACATGCAACAGATGTTGCACAATGTAAAAAATATCCATTTCACAGGATTGCTTTATCTGAGCATGTAGCAATTACAATTCTTATCAATTTCCACTTATCAACTCTCGAAGGAAACACTCTGATATCAGAACCCAAGATCTTCACAGTCAGAGAGTTCTGAGTGTGAGCGATCCACTGAAGAAGAGAGTTTTCTACAGAATTATTATAGTAAACAATTTTGGGGAAGGGAGGAACTTCAATGGGGTATGATGTCATACAGTCCACCTTCCAAAGCAGCCACCTGCTTCAGGCGAACTGCCCTTGGCTGTCTGGAGACCAGTTGTAATAGCAAGAGATTTCCTGGTGCCACATTGCTACCCTGCCATATGCCCACAAGGTTTGTACCTCTTATCTGTCTCTTCCTTGCAGATTTCTGTGATGTAGTTATTTGTTCAGACATCATCCCACAAGCTCCGTTCACGTGTCAGAGTGAATACACGTACAGCCTGCATGTACATGTGTGCTCCTGTTTGTAAGAAAGCACTGACCCTGATCCACTTTACAAATAAAACTGGGGACCAGTATCTGGATAAATGTGGTGTTTCAATCATACGTTCAGCGGTACGTGTGTTGAGAGTGTAACGTGGGAATTACTCAGTGCACGGTAAATAGAACAATCACGTGTACTTTCCACATGGGCTGTACCTGCGTTCGTTGTAACGTCAATATGGATACACTCTTGTATCCCTGAGACTTGGATAACTTTGTTCCTCTTTTCCTGTCTCAGTCTGTTCCCGCTTCCTCTTGTTAAAATTTTTAAACCTCATTCAGAAGCTCTCTTTTTTCCTGCTTAAGCAAGGGCTATACAAGAACCACTTGGATTTCCCACCTTCATTGCTGCCAAACCAACGTCACCGCTCACATCTTGAACTCCAGCCTCACAGTTTCGCAACAAAACCGAAAATCTGGGTTGCATTGTATTTCTCACCTCTTTAGCTCTACAGCCACAAACCCCCGGGATGAACCCACCGGAGAGAAAAGGGAAGGGGGGGGACGCTCCAGGAGCTGCTGATTGGCTGCCTGGTGGAGTTGGGACCACCCCTCTCCACGTGTCTGGGGCACGTAGGGAGCGGCAACCTTAATAAGCTCCCGCTTTAGCAGTTTTCGGTTGTTCGCGTTCTTTGTCATGAGTGTTTGTGGCTGAGAAGTCCTCTTTTTAAGTCAACTTCCACTGATCCGAATAGCTGTAAGTTGCTCCTCGGGCAGGAGTTGCAGGTAAATTAGAGGAAAAGGAGGCAGCCTGCAGCTATGGGTTTATTTTATAACTTATATATGCGTGTTAAACCTGGTATAGGCGTGGAGCAGAATGAGTTTGCACAGTAGTGGTGGTAGTGGGAGCTGTATCACCCCACACTGCAGGGGAAATATTACATTTCTGAAGTTTCTCTACATTACTAGTCTTCAGAGAGTAGCAAGTTAGCACAGCCAGTAAAGAGTTACATTGAAACACTTTCCCTTCAAGTGCTGGCTCTTTAGTCACAGGGAGTCTTTAGATGTGGGAGCAGCACTGAGAAATGGGATTCCCAAGGCCTGCGCTCTGGAATGGTACAAACCAGTTCTCGTGCTCTTGTTGCTCTATGTCTTTCCAAGTATGGTTATGGGTTCCTTTTGGGTCTATGGTGTGTGTTAATTTGTGGTAGAAATGTTAATGCCTAAGGCGTCTTTATCTTGCAAGGGGCTTTCTCTTCTCTCTCTCTCTCTCTCAGAACAGAGTAAAATGTCCTGAAACTACTAGTAGTAGCAGCTTTATTACGGTCTTTAGACCAGCATATTATTATTAATTAGTCCTAAAACGAATTAATAAACTTAAATGTTCCCCAGAAATCTTCTGTGATTCGTGAGGGAGTAATTATGTCAGTCTATCGAGGCAAAAAACAGTTCTGCTGTACCCTAAAAACTTATTGCTCTCATTGGTTAGAACCTATTTCATTAAATGGGTGCTGTAAAGCTGAAGTAACACCCAAAATGGGATGTTAAGATGGCAGGGTTTAGAAACCAGACTGTGAACACTTCAGTCTGCCAGGATAATAGGCTGCTGAAAATCCCTATTCATCAATACAAAGAATTTGAAGAGAAACTCCGAAGTAAAATGCTAAGTTTAATTCTATTGACCGGGGCTTAATAGAGGCATGTCCAGTACAGAAGAGGGCAACCAAGACGATTAGGGGCTTGGAGCACCTTCCCTATGAGGAAAGGCCGAAGAGTCTGGGACTGTTCATCTTAGAAAAGAGACTAAGGGGGAGGGCGACATGATAAGAGGTTTCTAAAGTTATGCATAGGGTGGAGAGAGTATATCGATAACTAGGAAAAGGGGGGCAGGGAGCTGGAAAATTCTGAAATGTGTGCCTCATTATTTTGCAATTATTGTGCATATACTGAAGGTGGAGGAGGTAGTCTGTTTGAGAGCCAGTTTGGTGTAGTGGTTAAGTGCACGGACTCTAATCTGAGAGAACCGGGCTTGGTTCCCCACTCCTCCACTTGCACCTGCTGGATGACCTTGTGCAAGCCATAGTTCTGGCACAGCTGTTCCTGAAAAAGAGCAGTTTCTGTCAGAGCTCTCTCAGCCCCACCTACCTCACAGGGTGTCTGTTGTGGGGAGGGGAAGGGAAAGGAGTTTGTAAACTGCTCTGAAATTCCTTTGGGTAGTGAAGGGTGGGGTATAAATCCAATCTCTTCTCTTCTTCTAGTCAGTCTTAAATGTGCTGGCACCCTTGCTTTTGTCTGCCTCTGCTTCTTTCTCGTAGCTTCTTCACACACACAAACACACACGCAAAGGCTCTTTTCAGCAGCTGTGGTGAGAAGAAATCCCCACGTTACAGATGAAGGGCAGAAAAGTAATGCCGTTAAATCTCCTTCTCTGGTGCTGGGTGAATTTACAACTCCCTGATTAATTTTTCTTCCCAGATTGGAAGCGTGGCCCTTCTGAGCTTCCAGGGAGAAGAGAGCGAGATCTTGTTTCAGGTGGGGCAGGTTCTGAGCACCAGATAAAGCTGACACTTGGGGCTTCCTGGGTGAAGGGATGGCTGTTCAGAGTCCCAAGAAGAGGCTTCGGTTTGAAGCGACTTGCCCCGTCTGCCTCGGCTATTTCACAGAGCCGGTGACTCTGAACTGTGGGCATAATTTCTGCCAGGCCTGCATCATCAGGAGCTGGGAAGAGCCTGGCAAGGATGCTGTCTGCCCTCAGTGCAGAAAGGATGTGGGGAGTGACTTCAAGCCAAACAGGTCTCTAGTGAATGTGGTGGAAATATCCAAGCAGCTGGGCCTGCCGGCAGCGAGGGGAACAGGGTTGACCAAGCCGGAGTGCCCGAGGCACCAGGAGCCCCTGAAACTCTTCTGCAAAGAAGATGAAATCTCGGTCTGTGTGGTATGTGGCCTCTCTAAGGAGCACAGAAACCACGGTGTGATCCCTGTGGAGGAGGCCGCACAAGAATTCAAGGTAAGAATGGTTCATATTTAGACCGGGGGTCTCCAGTGTAGTACGCATGGGGACCACGGTGCCTGCTGACACCTTTCCTGTGCTCACGGAGTGTTTTTATAGAAAGTGGGCAGGGCCAGAGGGAGACTGTGCCCAGCACTGCTTCTGATTGGCTATGCAGATTAACAGTCATCTTCTTAAACAGAGCTTCTGCCTTCCTAGTTGAAGATTTGCTATGAGAGTTGTGCATAACTGCTGTCTTCGACGTTCTGTGGTTGGCACCACCTCTTGCGGCAGTCATTTCATGGTTGCTCTTGCCACCCTGTGTCAGAATTTCAAATGCACCCACACACTCAAAAAGGATGGGGAACCCTGATTTAGACTTCCGAAATTAACTAAAGGGTATTCCGACAAGTGTCTTGACAGCGGGGTTGGGGGCTCTTTCAGGTATGGTTTTATCTCTAATTCAGAGTGAAGGATGCTGATATCTCGGGGAGTACACCCAACTCAGCATGCAGTTGTCTGCTCTGGTGAAAACTCTCCAGAGGTTTACCTGAAGATGGGATTGGTCACTACTTGGGGGAGGGGTTTCCCCACAATGTTGAGGTGTAATCCAACTGGATATAAGTATCCTGCTGGATCTGTTTGTAGACCAAGATGGGAAAGATTCAGAGCATACACACACCTACACAAAATATAGAAGCTGCACACAAGCAATTAAACTATAACGTTCTCCTAGGATGCACTGCAATCCTGCCTGGATGACCTGAGAAAGAAGAGAGAGAATATTCTGGAGTGTAAAGTGGACACAGAGAAGGAAGGCCAAGACCTGCTTGTAAGTATCACATAGGTGAAGTAGCACAGGATAGCGGCTAAAACTAAATATAAAAAGGAGATGCCAGTTTGGTGTAGGCTAGTCAGTTTGGTGCAGTGGTTAGGAGCGCAGACTTTAATCTGGGAGAACGGGGTCTGATTCCCCACTCCTCCACATGCAGCTGCTGGTGTAACCTTGGGTCAGTCACAAGTTCTGTCAGAGTTGTTCTCTCAAGAGCAGTCCTTGAAAGAGCTCTCTTAGCCCCACCTACCTCACAGGTAGTGTTTCCTCTCAGCTGAGTTAGCGTGAGCTAGCTCACAGTTTTTTAGCCTCTGGCTCAGACATTTTTGTCTTAGCTCAGGAAGGAGGGCCCCAGAGCAAACTAATTTAGCCAAATTGCTCACTCACAACTTTCATGCCAGCAGAAGTTTTGCTCACAGGACTCCATAGCTTAGAGGGAGCATTGCCACAGGGTGTCTGTTGTGGGGAGGGAAAGGGAAAGGAAATTGTAAGCCACTCTGAGAATCCTTCAGGTAGTGAGGGGCGGAGTATAAATCCAGTCTCTTCTTCTAAATATAAAAAGGTGATGGTTTCAAAAACCAGGCGGCCTTTCTGCTTCGCATGTATATTATGGAGTAGCTTGCTAACCCAATATGAATACCTTTATGAAAGTTAATTCTGTGTGTAGTCCCTTGTGAGATTTCACAGACATCTTTTTCTTGTGGCATGTTGGTGCCTTCCCTTGGAAAAGTCAGACAAGCCCTTCCTACAGGCATCTCCCACCATACCTCTTGCAGCAGAAACTGACTGTATCGCCCGAGTTTGGCCTGTTCTTTCTCTCCTCTTTGTTTGCTTCCTGCAGGAACACATGGAAGTGGAGAGGGACATGGTGGGGGCTGAATTCAGAGACTTGTGCCAGTTTCTAGACCAGCGTGAGAAACTTCTCCTGGGCCGGATGAAAGAGCTGCAGGAGGAGGTCGAGAGAGAAAGGGACACAAATGTGGCCAGGCTCCTCGAGGAACTCTTTTCCATTGACAGTCTCATCAAGGAGATGGAGGAGAAAATTCAGCAGCCGGCCAATGAACTCCTGCAGGTGAGGTGAAGGTGGGAGCAGCCCAGAATTCCCCTCACTGAGAAGACTGACTCCTTCACTCTGTCCTTCCCAGATCCTGCTAGACTTTTCAGATAGCAAGTATATCCCTGAAATGTCAGAGTATTCCCTGTAGGGTAGGCTGTTTAAGCTTGAGGCTGCTGTTTATTGTTGACTGACTCTGTTGTTGATGTTGATGGTGTGATGAATAGATACTGTTCTGGACTTCATACCCAGCTTGCGGTCTTCTCAGAGGCGATTGGCCGGCTGCTGTTCAAGGACAAGTTGTTTGCAGCCGTGCTAATCCCAAAAGCCACACGTACCATTCATCTAATATCCTTCATTAGGACCAGCTCACACTGGTATGTGTCACTGGGTTGGTCCAAATAAAGGTACTGCATGGATAGTGGCTTTTCACTCTTCAGGGATGCTAGCTTCGGCAGAACCTGGTCTTGGTCCAGCAGGGCTGCTCTGATAAGTATTTCAGGCCTGGGAACACTTGCTCACTAGCTCACAGTTTTTTAGCCTCCGGCTCATGCATTTTTATCTTAGCTCAGGAAGGATGGCTTCAGAGCAGACTAATTTATGCCGTAGCCAAATCGCTCGCTCACCACTTTAATGCCAGTAGCTCACAAAGTGAGGGGGAAGAAATGGAGGCGAGAAGAATGACGCTGTAAGATGCTATGGACCCCACTGGGGAGAAAAGCAGGGTACAAATATCAAGAGATAACGTGCTATACTGTGCCCCTTGTCCTTAGAAAAGACAAACTTGGAGCAGGGGCCCTACAGGCCATCTAGTCCAACCCCTGCTCAATGCAGGATCTGCCTAGAGCATCCCTGTCGAGTGTTTGTCCAGCTGCTGCTTAAAGACAGCCAGTAAGGGGGAGCTCACCACCTCCCTAGGCAGCCGGTTCCACGGTTGCACAACTCATACTTTCAAAAAGTTTTTCCTAATATCCAGCCCTTAATTTAAGCCCGTGATTGCGAGTCCTATCCTCTGCTGCCAATGGGAACAGCTCCCTGCCCTCAAGTGACAGCCCTTCAGATACTTCAAGAGCGCTCCTGTCCCCCCTCCACCTCCTCTTCTCCAGACTGAACGTGCCCAGGTCCCTCAGCCTTTTCTTATAGGGCTTGCTCTCCAGGCCCCCGATCATCCTCATCACTCTCCTCTGCACGTGTTCCATTCTGTCCAAATCCTTTCTGAAGTGAGGCCTCCAGAATTGCACACTATGCTCCAGGGGCAGACCACCCTCAGCTGGTCGCATCCTGAGAAGTCTTCAGAGCATGGCCACTGTCAGGCATTGAGATGTTTGTCTTTTCTCTAGGGTGTTAGGAGCTCCTTGGAGAGGTAAGCAGGTCCCACCCTTCTTTTCCTGGTACTGGGAAGGATTGCTAAAGTATAAAGGGAACAAGACATTTATTCTTGGCAGGGGGTGACTGGTGTGTGGGGGGAAGGATAGATTAAACCCTTTTCTCGTTCTGTTTATCAGCTGACAGCCAGTAAGGGGGACCTGTTACTTTCACACCTCCTAGGGAAAACTTACTGTCACATCTGGTTTGTGGGTCTTGGAAGCAACACTATAGGAGAACTTCTGCACTAAAACAAAACCCATCATCTTCTGGGTTTTGGCACTCCTCCCCACCCCGCCTCTGGGCTTCTTCCTGGTTTTCCTCCTGTGTTGTTCTTCAGGTTGTTAGGAATTCTGGATTAATTTTGGTTTAATGTTCCTCCCAGGTGTGAATGGGTGTTTGAGATTCCAACGGCTTTTCCCCCTGATCTGAAACGGAGGATTATGAAACTCTATGCTATAAATCCCTTTTTGAAGGATGCTGTGCAGTACCTCAAAGGTAATGAATCACTGCAAGGGTTTTGATTTAGAAGAGGGGTCCCCAAGCCTTTTGAGCTGGCAGGCACCTTTCAAGTTTAGACATTGTGGTGGGCGCAACCACAAAATGGCTGCCACAGGAGGTGAGGCCGTGCATAACTCTTAATAGTAACTCTTCAACATTTCAGGCAGAAGAAGAAGAGGAAGAAATTGGATTTATACCCCACCCTTCACTACCCAAAGGTGTCTCAGAGTGGCTTACAAACTCCTTTCCCTTCCTCTCCTCACAACAGACACCCTGTGAGGTAGGTGGGGCAGAGAGAGCTCTTGACAGAAACTGCTCTTTTTTTCAAGAGCAGTTGTGCTAGAGCTATGGCTTGCCCAAGGTCATCCAGCCAGGTGCAAGTGGCGGAGTGGGCAATCAAACCTGGTTCTCCCAGATTAGAGTCCGCGCACTTAACCACTACACCAAACTGGTAACTCTTCAACATTTTAGGCAGAAGCTCTGTTTGGTGTAGTGGTTAGGAGCACAGAATCTAATCTGGGAGAACCGGGTTTGATTCCCCACTTCCCCACATGCAGCTACTGGTGTGATTTTGGGCCAGTCATAAGTTCTTTCAGATCTGTTCTCTCAAGGGCAGTTCTTGAGAGAGCTCTCTCAGCCCCACCTATCTCACAGTGTGTCTGTTGTGAGAAGCAGAAGGGAAAGGAGATTTGTGAGCCACTCTGAAACTCCTTTGGGTAGTGAAGGGCGGAACATAAATCCAATCTCCTCCTCCTCCTGCTGTCATATGATGAAGACACTTGAGCTGTGGTGGCATCTATCATCTATCATTCTAATGTTATACTGTTTCTCTTTGGATAAGAGCTGAAAGCGATTTGCAACAATGAACAATTACATCAATTAAAATGGGCACAACCCCCTGCTCAATTCAGGTGCATCCCTGACAAGTGTTTGCCCAGCTGCTGCTTAAAGACTGCCAGTGAGAGGGAGCTGATTCCACTGTTGCACAACTCTTACTGTAGAAAAGTTTTTCCTAAGAACCAGCCGGTACCTTCCGGCCCTTAATTTAAACCCATGATTGCGAGTCCTGTCCTCTGCTGCCAACAGGAACAGCTCCCTGCCCTCTTTTAAGTGACAGCCCTTCAAATGCTTACAGAGAGCAATCATGTCCCTTCTCAACCGCCTCTTCTCCAGACTGAACAAACATCCAAAATGAAAAGGGAGAAACCTACGTGTTCAATTAATATTCTTGATGGTTTTTGTTAGAAGAACTTAGGCACTTCTCCTTTTGTTTTCACAGACTCTTTATCTGAATACGAGCCTGAGAAAGTTGGTAGGCGGCCAAGTCTGTAGGAGGGCTGGAGGACTCATCAAAATGGTCTCTATGGGTTTCATAGAAGTTTTAAAAGGTTCTGTCCTGTTGGCTAGAACTGTAGATGTGTTGACTGAATAAAGGCAAACAAGTAAACGCTTCCCGATAGGTCTCTGCCATTTCATTCAGTGCTTTTTTGTCAGTCGCTAATTGAAGCCTATAAGGATATATCAATTGGAATATATGTAAAATATCTTTTAAAAGCTTTTATGTTTGACTGCCCTTGCTTACTGGAGTGCTCAGACATATACTGGCCTGAGCACAGTGGTGCATCTAGCTTCCATAGCTATTAAATTCTTCTTCCTGAATTTATTCAGTCAGCCAGTGTGATATAGTGATTAAACCGTAAAACTAGGATTTAGGAGGCCCAGGTTTGACTCCTGTTCTGCTGTGGAAACTCACTGGGTAACTTGGAGCTGTGGAATCAGCCTCCCTTACCTCATGAGGTGGTAGTTCTTCCCTCCTCCATTTTATCCTCACAACAATGTTGTACAATGCTTTGGGTCCAGTGTTCCCTCTAAGCTGAGTTAGTGTGAGCTAGGTCAGTTTTTTAGCCTCTGGCTCACACATTTTTGTCCTAGTTCAGGAAGGATGGCTCCAGAGCAAATTAATTTATGCAGTAGCCAAATCGCTCACTCACAACTTTAATGCCCGTAGCTCACAAAGCAGAATTTTTGCTTGTAAGACTCCACAGCTTAAAGGGAGCATCGTTTCTGTCTCCATTGAGAAGTAGGAGCACCATGGAAACCCATGTCTGAATCCCCATTTTGCCATGGAAACTCAGCCTAATTTACCTCACCAGGTGGTGGTTGTGAGGGACAAATGAAGGAGGGGAGAACAATGTAAGTCACTATAGGTCTCTGTTGTGAAGAAAAATAGGAAATAAATGCAACTGGTTGTTACAACTACCCATGTTTGTGTCCCCTCACTTTGTCTTAGGGTTAGCAAATTTAGTTCATTTTAAATTATCTGATAAATTTAGTTCACTCTACATCATGTGATCTACTTCCTTTGGCAGAGATCAGTTTACTTAAGCAGTTCAATTCTAGTGGGATGTTCCCTTCATTTTGCAAATTTTCATTTTCTAAATGATGGCGCTAAACACAATTTCTCTTTAAAGTTATGAATGTAGGGAAGAGAAAACATCTGTAACATTATTCCTTTCTAAGTTATTGTGTTCTTGGAGTGGGGGGTTGGCACAAGATTTTGGGATGCCCTGGCTGTTTCTGTAGTATGTGGGGTTCTTATGTATATGCTCTATAACATGGTGTAACCTGGCTGATCTGCTGCTTTACCGTAACTCTTTTCTCCCAGCAGTCCAGAGTAAATGCCCAAAGGAACCTTAGCTAAATGGAAATACCCTGAACCATAGGTGAAGAGCCAAGAGTGCATGTTTGCAGCTGCAATCCTGAGGATCCTTTCTTCAGAGTAAGCCACAATGAGTTAACATGGGCCTAACTTCTGAGTAGACCTCCCAAGGTCCCTCCCCGTGTCAGGCTTTCCATTGCACAGGGAGGTGTCTCTGTTCGGGGTTTCTCACCTAACTTTCAGGTGAGGTTAGAGGAGCGGGGGCTCGAGACGCTTGTGTCAGGAGCATTTCTCACCCCAGCAGTAGAGGCAGATCTGCAGCCATGTGGCCAGACAGAAGCAAAGCTGTTCCGTGCAGGTAACAAAACTTCAGTTTTGCCATGTTCTTTCAGGCCTTAGTAGCAGCAGGGAGGAGCCCCTGTGGGAAGACAACTAGGGTTGCCAACTCTAGGTTGGTAAATACTTGGGGG
Organism: Gekko gecko; assembly: GCA_029375565.1. Lineage (NCBI taxonomy): Eukaryota > Metazoa > Chordata > Lepidosauria > Squamata > Gekkonidae > Gekko > Gekko gecko. Next base: position 373,472 of record JAPDNY010000032.1, on the reverse strand, counting down.
GCTGAGTCTGAGGAGGGTGGGTTTGGGGAGAGGAGGGACTTCAAAGGGCTGTGTGCTGATACCTCTCTCATTTTGTGTGGTTAACTGTTTTAATTCCAGTCTTAAATTAACCTTTCCCACAGTATTGTGCCCAAGCTCCAAGGCTCCTTCATTGGACTATGTGGTTCTGAGGATAAGACTCTAGGTTAACAATAAACAAGGTATAACTTCATTGGTATAGGTAGCATATTGGTTACAAGATGTTTTTTTAAGTTGCTTAGTAAAATCTTTCCCCCTTTTTATTCTGTCTCTGTCAGCCTTTTCCCTCACAGTCTTACAATACTCAGACAATATCATATTTTGCCTAAATACTCTCTTAAGTACAGGTTCTTCCTCTTTTAGAATCTTAATACCTTTCACAGCACCTCTATATGATTCTATTTGGAAGACTGTCTCTCTGACTTTGTAGACTGACCACAACTGACAGCTACTGACTGCTGTCTTCAGACTTCAAACTCAAAATCTCCAAACTGGACACTGCCTTCTCTCTCTCTCTCTCTCTCCCTCCCTCCCCACACACACACACACTTCCTAGCTCCGCCCACACAGTCTCAGTCACTAATCAATCACCTCACTCATTCATCACCTTCTTTCACCCCCTTTGTTCTTCTGACACCTGCCAACCATTTTAAAGAAACATACACTTATAACTTGAAATCATTACAGGCTATATCGTCATAGAGCCCACTTTTCAAGGCAACCATTTTCTCCAGGTGAACTGATCTCTGTTGTCTGGAGATCAGTTCTAATCCCAGGAGGTCTCCAGCTACCACCTGGAGGTTGGCAACCCTGAGGATGTCCCAGAGCAGCCATGGAGGGAGGGCTACTTACGCCTCATCTCAGTGGGTGAGGTAAGGAGAACTGTCTGTGGTGCTGGACAGTCGTCCATGTGAAAGGGAGGGCCAGGGCAAAGGGGCTCTTTCTTTCCCCCCCTCCCCATCCAGGAAACACAAGAGCCACCTTGGGGAATTCTTTGTGTGGTGGTGTGAATGAAGAGAGACAGTGGTCTCTTCACTGGCCTTAGGAAGGCCACAGTTTATGGGAATTCTTTTTATTCCTTTGTGAATTACATGGCTCCCTCAATGCACTTCACATTGAGCCGAACAAGAAGAAGAGAAGAAGAGATTGGATTTATGCCCCGCGCTTCACTAAGAGTCTCAGAGCAGCTTACAAACTCCTTTCCCTTCCCCTCCCCACAACAGACACCTTGTGAGGTAGGTGGGGCTGGGAGAGCTCTTTCACTACCCAAAGGAGAGCCAGTTTCGTGTAGTGGTTAAGTTTGCAGACTCTAATCTGGGAGAACCGGGTTTGATTCCCCACTCCTCCACTTGCAACTGCTGGATGACCTTGGGCAAGCCATAGTTCTGGCAGAACTGTCCTTGAAAAAGAGCAGTTTCTGTCAGAGCTCTCTCAGCCCCACCTACCTCACAGGGGAGTAGAAGGGAAAGGAGTTTGTAAGCCACTCTGAGACTCCTTTGGGTAATGAAGGCCAGGGTATAAATCCATTCTCTTCTCTTCTTCTTTCAAGAACTGCCCTTTCAAGGACAGCTCTGACAGAACTATGGCTTTTGCCCAAGGTCATCCAGCAGCTGCAAGTGGAGGAGTGGGGAATCGAACCTGGTTCTCCCAGATTAGAGTCTGCACACTCTCACAAACAAGAACAGAAGAGATGAGACCCCCCCCTCCACAAAGGCCACTTGTCTCACCTCGCTCCGGGGCTGTTTTAATATCCCAGTCCTGTGGCAGAGTGGTGCACCGTACCTTTCCTCCATGCCATTCCTCACATTTTAATCCCTCCCTCCCTCTCTTACTCTAAGGAGCTTGAGGCCATGATAAGCCCCTGCCCCATTTCCTCATTACAACAGTCCTTTGAGAGAGGTTAGAGATTGGCCCAAGGTCACCCTTCCCCCTTCCTTTTTCCTCCGTAAAGAGACCACTGAGTCATGCTCTTTGATGGGCTCTGTGGGTAGGGTTTGGGGAGGGCGGGGGGACTCCGACGGGTTATAATGCCACAGAGTCCACTTTCCAAAGCGGCCATTTTCTCTGGCTGAACTGGTATCTACTGCTTGGAGATCAGTTGTAATCCCAGGAGATCTCCAGCTACCACCTGAGTGGTGGAGTGCAGTTGGGAACAGAGGGGAAGCGCTTGTGCACGTCCTGCATGAGTCCCCTCGTCCCTCTCCCGGGTGAATGAAGAGCTGATATCAGGGAGTCCATGCTCATTCAGAGGGAAAAGAGCTGTGGTTGACTGCTTATGCATATGCACAAACATCATTTTTTTTTTTAATGGCACCCGCGGGTATGATCCACCGTTACAGCATGGGAAGTGTGAACACTCAACCACAGAGCGACTGCATGCTGAGGCAGGTGATGGGCGCGATGTCTCCATGACATTCTCCAGTATAAATAAGACACCTGTTTGGAGCCCTGGTCTTGCCAGAGCAACCTTGTGAGGCAAGAGATGGGTGATCCGAGGTCACCCACAGTGCGAACCCAAGAAGAGTTAGGCTCTTGCAAGTCCGTTGAAATCAGGGGGCTTTGGAAGGATGTCACTCCACTTGGGATCGTACCATGAGAGTATTCCATGGCTGAGTGCAGATTAGAATCTGAGTCTTTCTAATCTGGCACTCTAACCGCTACACTGCCTGGGCTTACTTCTAGACCAGAAGGTGGATCCGGCCATCCTCCCAAATACTCTTCCTCCAACTTATATGGCTTTTCCTCCCACTTAAGTGGGTCTTCCTCCTACTGAAGAGCCACTTAAATTGGAAGAAGATTCCTTAGATTGGAGGAAGCCTTTAGACTTCAGGCGAGGTATAATATTCTTGAATATTGCATGCGGGGTATTAGTGTTTATTAATAAATGAGTTGACAAAGGATTCATGAATCCCAGGAGAAAAGGAAGTAATGTGTGCTGCTCGAAGGATGATATGGAATTGTGAAGGAATAGTAGCTTGAGGAAGCCTCCATGGACCATCCTCCAAGGATAGCAACCCAGTGTTAAGGTTTAAAAAACCGTTTAAAGTTGCAAAAATAATCCAGATAGACTCCGGAGCCATTTGGACATAACAGAACGGACCCTGAGTGGGTGCAGGGGATCCCCCACCCCAGCTCCTGTTCCCGCAATGGAGGGAGGAAAATGAAGAAAAAAAAATGGCTGTTAGGCAGGCCTATGGCATGAAGTCATTTCTGGGGGGAGCCCAGAAATGGTATCACATCTCTCTAGGAATTGCTGAAAAACCTATGGTAACACCAAAGAATGTCCAGTGATTCCTAGAGATGTATGACATCTCTCATGTTTCCCTCCAGAAATTTTCACTGAAAACTCTATGGTTTTACAACAGAGTTTCTGGTGATTCCTAAAGAGGCATGACATCACTTCTGGGTTTTCCCTGGAAGTGATGTCACACTGTTGGCAGCGGTTTCCCCTTATTAACGCCCCCCCCATCTCCCACTGCTTGCCAGGCAACCCTAGTTAACCTGCATAATTATGATAGGAAGGTGGAGGGGCAGGGGAGAAGAATAATAAATCAGAGCTGGAACATTCCATAATTGCACCAGCCTGCAAATCTCATCCTTCTGCCTAGAAATTCAGCCTCAGTATATGTAGAGATGTGTGCTTTACAGTGAGAGACAAGCACTCTGGAAACATGCAGAGTGTTTGCAGTCTCAGCATTCACAGAAGAGATTATTCTTGGCTCAGATATATTTCATTCTGTACCAAGACTTCATCTATCTGTAGCAAGCGCTGATGGGGATTAAGACTGCCTGGATATTGGGGCCGCCAAAGCCTTTTGGTCTTCTGCAGTGAAGTACTGTGTTGTTTCCTTGTAGTTAGAGGTTCCAGGCCGTGAAGCCTCTGAGCCAGGCAAACCACGACACAGTTAATACAAAATATTTTATCTGATCAAAAATAAGGGAACATTTTATAAATACACCATTTCAAACAGTTGAAGAAGGTGTTGTAAATTCCTTTATTGTAAACATATATAAATTTAGAACTGTACAATGGCATAAGTAAGTAAAGTCGTCATAGTAAAGAAGAAAAGGGAACTCTAGTAAAGTCAATATCCTCAAGTGAGCACATAGTAATATCTTTTGCTGAGCATTATTTAATCTGTGCATTTGATTCCCATAATTAATAAAAGGATGCTATCATTGTACAAACATTTCTTGTGTATAGTTTTTCTTTTCTCTTAAATACCTCACAGTATTGTTTTGTTCATATATATATATATATATGTGTGTGTATATATATATATATATATGTGTGTGTGTATATATATATATATATGTGTGTATATATATATATATATATATATATATAAACAGCAGCTGCATGGAACTGCTTCTAAAAGAAAGGGTCCAAATGGGCTCAGAATGGTGCCGTGGGGGGAGGAACAACTCCGGCCTCTGCCCCCAAATGGTATTTTTGGGTGAAAACCTTGCTGGGATGTAGTCATTTCACTAGTATTCCTGCTCCGTATGTACAGAGACTCATGGCACAGCAAAAATAACCCCTCCCCAGTATGGTTTTTGCAAAAGAAAACAGCTTGGGGGGAAACCAGAGCCCCACCTCCCTCTGCGGGGCCAGTCTGAACCCATTTGGACTCTCCCTTTTTGTCTGTTTGCTTTTAGAAGCTGTTCCCTACAGCTGCTATGTGGCCTCAGGGAACATGTAAAAATATGCATAAATGTTTTTTTTGGGGGGGAAGTAACATATAGTTTGGTTCTGTATTAAACATTTGTGCCAGTCTGGCCAGCAGCCCTGGACTTTTTTGTGAGAAGGCCTTGGGTGGGGGGGGCGCCAGCTGATAAAATCGGAGAAGGGGCAGCCCTTCCCTGTGGAGTGTCTGGCTCCCTCCCTCCCAGAGGAGCCCCAGTGCCCCTTCTCGCGTTGGCACACCGGGGGCAGCCTGACCTACACCCTTGGCTCCCTCCCGGGGTCGGGAGAGGCAAGGTGTGTGGTGGCTGGGCTGGCCACGGAGGTGAAGCATGTGGGCACATTGGCACGCAGGAGTACAGCTGGGCGCGCCTGGCCAGGGCCAGACAAGGAGTTCTCTTGCCCCCTTGCATGGGCTGGCTGGGCTTAGCTGCTGCAGGCTGGCTGGGCAGCAAGCATCTCTCTGCCCAGCCTCGCCGCCTCTGCTGCTGCTTGTGCCGCTCTCATCCTCCCACCGACAGGCAATTGGGAGGGGGAGCCAAGGCTCAGGGAGGAAGGCCCATAAAACAACTACGGGGCCGGGCCCCATGGTAGCTCCGGGCCTGCTGGCCAGGGTATACTATCATTGGTATAGCAACTTACTTCAGGGTGGGCTCTGTGTTTCCCTCCTTACTGAGAAGCAGTCAGTCTCCCTGGAAATGAGCCAGTCCCCATTCCCAAAGAGGCTCTGAAGTGGAGTAGAACTGAAAATGGTCCCAAGCATCTCTGGCCCTGAAGGTCAGCCCAGCCCAGGCTTGATCATCCACCCTTCCCATCAGCCAGCGGATTGACTTGGGGCTTTGCAGCTCCTCTGTAATGTGGTTCTTTTGCAGTTTTCACCTTTTCCCTGTTCTTGGTTACTGTGGAGCCAAGAGGAACACAAGTGATAGGCCAGGGGGGAATCCCCATATAGCGGCTTTTCATCCAGTTCTTGAGCTGCTGGACAATTCTCCAGGAGTGGCAGCCTGCTTCACGACAGCAACAGCAGGCAGGGTGAGGCTCCTTCAAAAATGGTTGAGCAGCTGGAAGGTGGAACACCAAGAGCTATCGAGACTGGCAGAGAGGGCACCATCTGGGTCTCTGCCTGCAGCATTTGGAAGCCCCCGCGGCTACCAGCACCACCAGCTGACCCAAATATAAAGCCAGCAAGCTGGCAGTGGAAGGAGGTGGCATGTTATGACCCCGAGCCTTCCCAAGTGGGACAGAAGCATAAAGCTGGAAGGAACCTCAAGGGTCCTCTAGTCCAACTAGGGTTGCCAGACACCCCCCTGGTCTGGTGGGGTTTAGCTTTTGGGGGGGGGGTTCAACCTGCCCCCAAGCCCTCTTGAGAGAGGGGAGGGAAAGGGGTGATTGTGGGCCGCAGGCCTGAATTCCATGCAGCATTGCCACTTGGAAGTCAGGCACGCGGGGCCACCGGCTGCAAAGGAACCCCTTTAAGGGCTTGCAGCTGGTGGAGACTGGGCCCCACGACCTGATCTCCAAGCAGTAATGCGGCTCAGAGATTGGGCGCATGGGGCTACTGGCTGGAAGTACTTCAAGAGACCCCTTGAAGGGCTTGCTGCCAGTGTGGACGGGGCCCTGCATGCCTGGTCCCCAAGCAGTAATGCCGCTCAGAGATCAGGCATGTGGGGCAGCTGGCTGGAAGCACTTCAACGGGGCCCCTTGAAGTGCTTGCAGCTGGTGGGAACCGGGCCCTGCACGGCCAGTCTCCAAGTGGTAATGCTGCTTGGAGATCGGGCACATGGGGCTGCTAGCTGGAAGCAATTCAAGGGGCCCCTTGAAGTGCTTGCAGCTGGTGGAGACCGGGCCCTGCATGCCTGATCTCCAAGCAGTAATGCCGCTCAGAGATGAGGTGCATAGGGCAGCTGGCTGGAAGCACTTCAAGGCACTCCTTTAAGTGCTTGCAGCCAACGGGCCTGGGCCCCACAGCCTGATCTCCAAGCATTAATGCCTCTCAGAGATCGGGCACACTAGGCTGCCAGCTGCAAGCACTTAAAGGGGTTCCTTTAATTGCTTCTGGCCAGCGGCGACTGGGCCCCAAGGTCTTCAATTCCAAATGGCATTGCTGCTTGGAGTTCAGGTGCGCAGCAGTGGCCACCCCTTCCCCCTTGCAAGATTTAAAGGGCCCTCCACCTGATTGGCAGGCACTTTAAATCTTGCAGGATGTTAGAGAGAGGGGTGGCCACCCGCGATAGTTCTCCGGGGTGGGGCTTGGAGCAGGGACATCCCTCACATGAGATCATCATGTTGGGGATGCCCCGCTCCCTCCAGGAACACCCCCAAAGTCCCCCAATGGGGACAAAGATGGACTTGATAACCCAAGTCCAACCCTCACTCAACACAGAAAATTCCCTTCTGTGATAGGGTTGCCAGCCCCCATGTCCAGGCCAGGGTTCCCCTGCTTCTGGGGGCTTCAACCCCCCAGCTAGCTGGCTGGTGGGGGAAGCCCTGCCCCAAACCCTGCCCCCAAGAGGGACCACCCACACAGCCACACCTCTTCCTCCACTCCTGCCCACTTTAAAGGAATTCAGCTGATTGGTGGGGACCATTTGGCCCGCCAACCAGCTGGTGGGCCCTTTAACTCTAGCGGGAGGGAGGCAGTTGCAAGCTGCTTGGGCGGCTTGTCAAAAGACCCTTTTAAAGGTCTTTTTGCAAGCCAGTGTGTGACCTGTGACTGCCTCCCTCCCTTCCTCCTGCTACATTTATAGGGCCTTCCAGCTCATTGGCAGGCAACATGGTTACCACCGATCTGGTGAAGCCTTTTAGTTCAGGCAGGAGGCGATGGAGAGGGGTGGCCAGGCAGGTGGTTGCTTTTGGGGGTGGAGCTTGGGGCATTCCCGCCCACCTCCAGAATGCCCCCCCCCAAGTCCCCCCACCGGTGCGACGAGGGGACTTGGCAACTCTACTCTGTGACCCTTGCTCTGTGTCCAGAGGAATGGACAAAACCCTCCAGGCTGGCCTCGGGAGAATCTCCTGCCTGACCCGAAAATGGCAATTGGCATTACCGTGGGCGTGAAGGAATTGGCCATGAAAACCGAGCTGGGTAGAAACTTCAGTCTGGCCTTCAGGCCAACAGCTTCCTTCCGCCCTAAGTGAAAGAGAGCAGCCTCACAATGATAGCAAATGCATCATGCTGTGGAACTGACACCATTCCTGTGTTGACATTGGAACAGATGCTTCCCGTTTTCTTTGAATGGTAATACTGGCATGGTCTGTTTTGTAAAGGCGCCGTAGAATTTTTTTTCAGGAGCCCCCTTTGAGTTAGATTTGAAAATAATATGTGGCTAAGGGGAATGCAAGAACAGATGTAACAAGTTAAAAATGTTACATGCAGTTTGACTCTCAGTTTCTACAAAATGTTAGAGATTGAAAAATACAGCACCTTCTTGTATGTATGGTGGAATTTTTGGAAGTCTAGGAATACTGGGATGAAATACTGAAATAGTTGTCACGGTTCTGTGTGACCTTGTAACCTGCCCTGAGCCCATTCGGAGGAAGGACAGGATAGAAATTGAATTAAATAAATAAATAAGACCCAAGGGGATGGTCACCAGCTACTGGACTGTGTCTGGAGTTCATTACCATCCTCTTTGCCTGATAACATCTTAGGCAGCGGGAGACCCCCAGCAGCAGCCTGCAGGTGAGGAATTGCTCCAAGCTCCTGTGGGATCGTGGAAAGGGAAGGGAGGTGGGGCCAGTGGGACTGCTGAGAAGGGTGGCCCCGCTTGTGCTCAGCCATCCTGAGTCTCTCTGAACAAGGAGCGTTTGGGGGACTGGGCTGCTCTCTTTCACTCAGGGCAGCAAGAAGGTGTTGGCCTGAAGGCCAAAGTGGAGTCTCCAGCTCAGCTTCCATGGGCCATTCTTCCATGCCCAGGGTAATGCCCATCACCATTTTGGGGTCAGGAAAGAACTCCCCCTCCAGGCCAGATTGGCCAGGGATCCTGGAGGGCTCCCCCCTTCCTCTGAGCATAGAGCAGGGGTCACAGGGGGGAATTCCCTGTGTTGAGCAAGGGTTGGACTAGATGACCCTTGAGATCCCTACCAGCTCTATGTTCCACTTGGGAAGGCTTCTCCTGCCACTGCCAGCTGGCTGGGTTTATGTTTGAGTCAGCTGGTGGTGCTGGGGAGCCACAGGGGGCTGCTGACTGCCTCTCTTGATAGCTGCCACTCTTGATGGCTCTTGAGCCCCTCCACCATTTTTAAGGAGCCTCACCCTGCCTGCTGATGCTGCAGTGAAGCAGGCCGATGCTCCTGGCAAATTGTCAAGCAGCTCAAGAGCTGAATGAAAAGCTGTTATGTAGGAATTGCCTCCCGGGCCATCACTGACACATTTCCACAAGGGCTGACTGCTTTCAGTGTGGGTGGAAACCCAGATCCTGCCCTGCCCTCTCCCGGCCAGCAGGGACTCCACAGCTTACCCTGCTCACAGCCTCGCTCTAGCAACTTCCAGGGCCAGAAGCACCACACAAACTTCCTGGGAGCCTCTGTGGAATGTGCAGGGCCCCGGAGGGGAAAGGGCAGCCAACTTTACCCTTTCTGAAACAGGCAGTTGGGAGTAAATTAAGGTGACTAAGACTCAGGGCCAGCACCTTTAACCTTAAAAGAAAAGGACTCACTCTAAAGGAGAAGAATGGATGTCGAACTCAGTCCCATGGCTGGGCCTCCTGAGTTCCCCGAGGCCCCAAGAACAGTGTTCCCTCTAAGCTGAGTTAGTGTGAGCTAGCTCAGTTTTTTAGCCTCCAGCTTGTACCTTTTTGCCTTAGCTCAGGAAGGATGGCTCCAGAGCAAACTAATTTAGGCAGCAGCCAAATTGCTCACTCACGACTTTAATGTCAGTAGATCACAAAGAATCTCTGCTCACAAGACTCCACAGCTTAGAGGGAGCAATGCCCAAGACCGAGGCCCCCACCCCAGGAGGCAGCCTTCATCAGCGCTGGAAACAGCAGCTCCGGAAGGCTCCGCTCTGGCGTGCCAAAACTGCGGGAGATCCAAGAGAAGCTGCAGCAGAGCAAAACTTCACAGGCCAAGCAAAAAGCCTGCGGGGACCAGTTGCCAACCAGCCGCTGCAATTGAACACCAAGGAACCGAGCTGGAGGGACCAGCTGACCAATGAGGAGCCAAACTGACACACTGATCCCAGGGGCCCAGAGAATCCGAAGGGGAGCTGAGCCGATGAGCCGAAGATCCAAGCCAACACTGTAAGACACACCACTGCCAATATGAGCTTCCATTCAGCCAGGCTGGCAATCGGATGACGTGGGCTGGCCAGCACGATGGCCTGAGGCTCCTGCCATTTCAACCATCAGATGGGAACAAGGCGGGAAGGCCTCCTCCTGACCTCTCCCACTCCAAGTGACTGGAGGAGGAGGAGGAGATTGGTTTTATACCCCACCCTTCACTCAGAGTGGCTTACAAACTCCTTTCCCTTCCCTTCCCTTCCCTTCCCCTCCCCTCAACAGACACCCTGGGGCTGAGAGAGCTCTCTCAAGAACTGCCCTGGAGAGAACAGCTCTGACAGAACTATGGCTTGCCCAAGGTCATCCAGCAGCTGCAAGTGGAGGAGTGGGGAATCAAACCCGGTTCTCCCAGATTAGAGTCCGCCCACTTAACCACTACACCAAACTGGTGAAGAGGTGGAGCAAACTGGGGAGGGGGCATCACCCTTCTGGGGCCCCTCATGGCTACGGCCTGCACGATGGACTCATTTTTCAACACTGAACCCATATTAATAGTGGCCACAGGTGCTGTGGAACAACTCAAGTACATCTTTTGTTGAGGCAACCTTTGTGCCCAGTAGCCAGAGGGAGGGGAGCTCTGTGAGGAGGGATGAAGCCGGAAACCTCAGGGTTGTGGGACAACGAGCAGAACCAGCCAATGGAGAGATGCCTGGCAGGAGCTGGAGGCTCCCAGAGTTCATTGCTTCAGTTTGCTTCACCTCAGGGAGATGTGGAGACAGTACCTCAGGACTGAACCCTGTTTTCCAACTAGGAGTAATGCACCCTGGAGGCTCTCATTCTGTTTTAGAATCTGCACTGCTGTCCCCCCGTCCCCCCAAACAATCAGCACCACACCACTCCATACTGGGTGTTCGTCAGTTCTTGGCCTGAGGAGGGAGTGGGGGGGGGCTCAATTAGCACACCCTGAGGGCTGGATGACCAGCCTTTCCCTTTCAGCAAAGAGTCTAATACTTCCATCCTGCCAGGAAATTCCAGACTCCCCTGGGGCTCAAGCTCCAAAGCTCAGTCATGGTATGAGCTCTGTGGTTCATCCTGAATGGGAGCCCAGGCAGCACCCAAAGCCAGGTGCATTAAATGCTGATTGCCTTGTTGAAAGAAAATATGCCTGCCAGTCCCGTAGTGCCCAAAGCCATGTCTTTTCTGGCTCGCTGAGGCACAGCATTGGGGAAAGCTATGTCCATCAGTCAAGGCAGGAGAATGCCAAGGAGACAGTGTCCCACTTGGGGTCCTGAATCCCTGGGCCTGCTTCCAGCAGGAGAGTGACAGGCTGGCCTTCAAGGTTTTCTGCAGGGGGCGGGGCATTCAGCACCCCCCAAACCGGCTCCATCTTCCTTTCAGATGAAGCCAAGGAAGGCCTCCAGGTGCTACTGCAGGAGCTGCTGAGGGAGGACCCATCTGCTGGGCATCTGGCGGGGCTCCTTGATGTAAGTGTGTGGGAGAGAAGATGGTGGAGAACATAGGTCTCTTTTGAGGCTGGGAAGCAAAGATGAGCCTGGCAGGGAGAAATGATCATGTCAGCGTCAGAAGAACCACACAAACCAAGTTCTTTAGACTTTAGGTGACAATTAATACAAAAAAATATTCACTGTAATTATTGTACACCTAGCAGATTTCATAAATTGGGTTTATCGGGTTGGAACTGTCAGTAGTGAAGACCAGATCCAGCATATATGTTATATGGATATGCCCCATTTTCAACTGGCCTTAGGGTAACAGAATGCCAGCCCTGGGCTGGGAAATCCCCTGGAGATTTGGAAGTGGAGCCTAGGGGGAGCAGAGTTTGGGGAAGGGTAGAAACCTTATCAGAGTGTAATGTCGTATAGTCCGCTTTCCAATGAAGCCATTTTCTCCAGGGGAGCTGAGCTGTGTAGGGTCCCCAGACAGTGCCTGACAAGTTGGTGGAGGCAGCATTAGGGGAGAATTTTTTTTAAAAAAACACAGCTTCATGTACTCATTGGATGTTCTTACTGGAAGTGACAAAAGGTGGCTCTAGGAATCACTGGCCCATAGAGTTTCCAGCGATTGCCAGAGCTACCCATTTGCTACTTCCGGTAAGAACTTCCAGTAAGTACCTGAGGCTGCATTTAAAATAAAAATCCAAGTGGCAATGGACAACAGGACCCTGGGGGCGGGGGATTCCCCACCCCGCTGAGGCCTTTGCAGCCCTAGATATGTGTCATCTGGACAGCAACTGTAATTCCTGAAGATCTCCAGGCCCCATGTGGAAAACTGGATAAGAGAAGATTTCACAGAGTGTGAGCATTATGCAAACTAGAGACAGCATGCAGAGATGAATGCTGAGTAGGAAAGGATTCACTGGGTCTACACGTATTCTGCTCTGAAGCAGCTTTATGAAACAGATATTGGAGCAAGCCTGTCTGCAGATTCATGACCTTTATGCTATTTGTCTGCAATCCAATAATAGTACAAGAAAAACACAAAGAAAATTTACTGTTTATAAGAACTTTAGATTATTGGACTGTGCTTGTCAACACTGTGGAATCATATTTCATGCTTATTTTGGTATGAATGTACAGAAATGTATTTGTGTTAGCATTAGCATTAATAGTGATCTATTTTTAAAAAATCTATAAAAAAGTGATATGCCCTTCATAAATATATCATGGTTGCCACTGACTATTTTCTACTCACTTTCCCCATGATCTCTCTTTGGTTATCCTATCCCATGTGGAGGTTGGCGAGCTTACCTTAGGGCTTCACAGAGTTGCCCAAGAGTCCCATGCTGGGACCTTCTTTCCTCCCTGCTGAGATTAGCATCACGGAAGCAGGACAGGCCAGGTCCTTGAAGGAACTTGCTTCCAAGAGATATGTGTCCTTTTCATGCTCATCTGGGGCAGATTTTGTGAGAAAACCTCAGTGAGTACTGAAGATGCTCTCTGCCTCCACCTCTCCTTTCAAGACCTGCTACCTCTTTCCGACTGAGGGCTGAGGGACTTGACTCTCAGCACTTCTCCTGATGTTCCCCACAAGAAGCTCTGCCAGTCCATCAAACTCAAGGACATTTGCTTTGACTAGCAGCAGCTCTCCAGAATGTGGAGTAAGCAAAGACATTTCCTCAGCACCTGCCCTGAGTGAGAATTTTGAGTCCAGGCGGAATGGATCCCAGGGGGACACCTGCCAGGATACTTTTCACTGGAGCCACAGTCTGTCCCATGATCTTGGAAAACTAAAGAATGTACACAAAGTGTGAGCCTTCCTTGGACACCACACTCTACAAGCCAGCGTCCTCTGAAGACAGAGACCCAGAGGCCAGCCCTGTCTCCTGCAGCCAAGGACATCCCACAACCAGCCCCCCTGGGAACTCAGCCAGGTCTGAAGGAAAATGTCAGTTTAACTGTCTTTTGGGCTCTAACTCCCACCTCCCAATATTCCGAAGGCTCTGATTGGTTGCTACCTGCCCCATGAATATTCCAACCAGGTTTAAAGGTGATTGGTCATTTTCAGGAAATGGGCAGGACTTTGACTTCTCTGTCACACAGGCCTATATTAGCCCCACCTCTGTGGGATTCTTACCACAGAGACAAAACTTCCTACTAACCACCACTCGGTATTCAAGAGCTGCACATTTGGGTTTCAACATTTGGTGTCATGCCCACCGTGCAGCCTGATTCTGTGGACCCTGATCCTGGGGATTCTGCACCTTTAATGCCTGAGAGCAAGCTCCCTGAACCCTTGGAAGGAACCAACCTAAGTCCTGCAGAGGATGAGCACCAGTTAACAGGAGAATTCACACCTGGAGCCGCTCCTGCAGGGCCAAGCACAGCACCACGCCTCCTGATTCTCCTCCAGCTGTAACTAGGCTGAGATATCTCAGACACCAAGACTTGGCAATGCGATGCAAAGAGGCACGCATGCGAGGTCAGTGTTCTCTAAGTCCGGAGTATTGACAGGAGCCAGGACTCTGGAAGCAGCTGGTAATTAGCTAACAAGCAGAACAGGCTTTTAAGATGGCTTTCTGGAATCCCCAATTCGTGCTGGCAACTTGTCCTTTCAGACCAAAGGCTTTGCACCTCGGATCCTGCGTCTCTCGGTTCCTGGCATCCTGCTATCGGTTGACTTCCTGGTTCCTGACTCCAGTCCGTGTTTTGGCATTCTCCTGGCTCTTGACCCCCAGCTCTGCACCTCGACTCTGACTCTTGGCAAACTGTACTCAGACCTGTGGTAAAACCTTGACTATGTGTTTGTTTTTGTGTATTGGACTTTGACTCTTTCTGGCTTTGCCCCTTGGACTGGGCATTGAACTCTCGTTCTCTGCCTTGCCACACTGGCTCAGTCATGACACTTGGCAGAAGGGAAGGGGAAAGGGGAGGCAAGGCACATACTTTGAAAGAAGTCTTAGAAAGAAAAGGATGGGGCTCCAAGGGAGGCTGGGAATGACGATGGAGACTGGGTTGAGTAATCCTAAAAAGTGGATGTAGTGGGAACTGAGAGATTTGCATCCGAAGGAAGACTTGAGTGCACCGAAGTCTCAAATGGCCAAAAAACATGGTCAGAGGCAGGACATGGGAGTTGCCACAGGGGGAAGTGTTTTGAGGGAGGGAGTGGTTGCTTTACTGGGTGGACAGAAACTGTTCCAGAGAGCCCTAGTGTCAATGGGACTGGGCAGGACTATTTCTGGGCAGGAACGCACAGGAACAGAGTTCCGGCTGGCTCTTGAGTTTGCCATGCCCAGCAGGAACTCATTAGCATAATAGGCCACACTCAACTGCAGAAACTCATTAGGATTGGCTACATTAGGGCTGTATGGCCTAACATTGAAAGGAGTTCCTGCTACAAAAAAACCCCTGGGTTTTGACAACAAACAAGGTAAACAGAATAAGAAGCAAAAGGTGGGTGTGGCTGGATGACCATACTCCAGGTAACATGGGGGTGTGGCCTAATATGCTAATGCATTGTGCTGTCAGCAGTGTAGCCTAATATGCTAGTGAGTTTCTGCTATTGGGTGTGGCCTATTATGCTAATGAGTTCCTGCTGGGCTTTTTCTACAAAAAAAGCCCTGGGACTGGGGATCCAGCACGGGATCAGGCAAATAAGGCAATAACAATTCTAAGTTTCTGTCAGTTGTCTTCTTTGCTTGGAAGGAATGCGGCAACTTGCAAGTGCCCTGGGCACTTTTCACACATGCTAAATAATGCAGTTTCAATCCACTTCAGCTAGGGGCAGATTAAGGCTCGCTGGTCCCCCCTCCTTTCCACACTGACACAGTACATTTTAGTTGTTGAACACATGCATTTTACTTTTAAATGTAGTCTATGACACTGCACCTCGCCAACAAAAAATAGAAGATAACCCTAGGGTGCACCATGATCAATTTGCACTAGTTTTATCAATTTTTTTTTTTTACAAATCTTCATTCTTTTTCTTTTTTCTTTTCACCCTTTTCCCAACTTTGTGGTGCCCCCTTTGGCCCTGGTGCCCTAAGCACATGCTTAGTATGCCTAATGGTTAATCTGCCACTGACTTCAGCAACAATTTCTGAGTGGATGTTGCCATTTCACACAGTAAAATCCAGTTGCAAAGTGGATTGAAAGTGAATTGAAAGTATGTTAGTCAGCTCCCAATGAGGTGTTCTGAGGAGACTGGTAACTGTCAGACAGCATGGCAGAGGAAATAAATTCTGAGGGAGGAAATAAACATGGGGAGAAACTTTTTGTATGAGAAGGAAACTAGTGTTGGACATCAGCACTGGGGAACTTCCCCTGCCGTCTTTACTGGTAGATGCAGGTGGATAGCCATGTTGATCTGAAGTAGCAGAACAAAGTTTGAATCCAGTGGTACCTTTAAGACCAACAAAGTTTTATTCTTGGTGTAAGATTTTGTGTACACATGAAAGCTTATGCCTAGGATAAAACTTTGTTGGTCTTAAAGTATCACCAGACTCAAACACAGTGTTTACTGGTGCAATGGAAACATAATAACCATCCAAATGCGAGGTATACCAGGCCCTTGGGGTGGTATACTCCTTGATCTGTCACTTTTCCTTGACAGGCTTCCATAGGGGGGGCAGTTTTTCTAAGGCACTGTAAATTTTATCTGGGGAAACATGCGTTAAAGAGATCTGCATTTATAAGAGCAGTAGATGAAAGAAATTCAGGCTGCTATGGTCCTGAAATCCAATCCCCCAGAAACACTGTGTTTTCATATGAGTAAGGAGAACTGGGACAATATCCTTTCTTCACTTTCTCTGCCTTTCTCCCCACACCTGGTATGTATACTTTTCCCCAAGGAAAGGGACTGAGCAAGTGAGCACACACACCCTTTTATTATTTATAAATATCTAATTCTCAACAGTCCTCTCTGCCTGTGGATACTTATTTCCGCAAATAGAGGGCACGCTCTCCTCAACAGGCTTTTCTATGGACTCAGGCAGAAGGGTGGCCCTGCTGTTTATTACAGACTTTCTTGTAAGCATTTAACAGATCCTCTCTTCTTGCTCAACTTATTGTTTGAATGTGTTTGTGATGCAGTCAGCTGTATGTTTGTATTAATGCCTTTGTATGTTCTCGGACTCAGAAGCACTGGCTGCTTATATGCCTGCAGCAATCTCAGTCCTATTGTTTTTTGGGGGGTGTTTTGCCCTCAAGTCATAACTGACTTACTGCGATGCCTTGGAGTTTTCAAGACAAGAGATGTTCAGAGGCAGTTTGCCATGGCCAGCCTCTGTGTAGCACCCTTGAACTTTCTTGGTGGTCTCCCATCCAAATATTAAGCAAGACTGACTCTGCTTAGCTTCTGGTGGTTGGTGACTCCCTACTGAGAGGAACGGAAGAAGGTGTATGCAGACCAGACAAGGAATCTCGAGTGGTTTGTTGTCTTCCTGGAGCGTGTATCCGAGATGTGACTGAGAGAATTCCAAGACTGGTCAAGACCTCTGATTGCTACTCGCTCCTGCTGATCCATGTGGGAACAAACAATACGGCCCGAAGAAATCTTGAATGGATCTCCAAAGACTACAAGGCTCTGGGCAAGACGGTGAAAGATCTGGGGGCACAGGTGGTGTTCTCCATTTTACCTGTTGAGGGCCATAGAGCTGGAAGGGAGAACAGGATACTGGAGGTGAATGACTGGTTACATAGATGGTGCCGTCAAGAGGGATTTTGCTTCCTGGACCATGGTATGTACCTCCAAGATGAAGGACTGTTGGTGACAGTTGGGGTGCACCTTACGAAGAATGGGAGGAATGTCTTTCCTGCAAGACTTGCAAACCTGATCAAGAGGGCTTTAAACTGAAGACATCAGGGGTGGGAAGAAAAAGCCTGATGTTGTGCGGCGTCCCCAACACTAAGTTTAAGAAGGGAAGTGACCAGAGAATAAATGAATGAGAGGCGAGTTCAGTAATTTTCAGGTAAAATCGAAGGGACCTACTGTAGGAAAGGATGTCTGTAATCTGAAATGTCTTTATACTAATGCACAGAGTATGGGAAATAGGAGGAACTTGAACTTCAAATATTGGAAAGTAATTATGATCTGATATGTATCACTGAGACTTGGTGGGATGAGTCTCATATATGGAGCACAGCGATTGAAGGATATACCTTGTTCAAACAGAACAGAATAAACAAAAAAGGCAGTGGGGTGGCACTATATGTCAAGAATGAATACGCTTGCACTGAAATTCAGGATTTTGAGAGTTGCCTTGTTGAAAGTGTGTGGGTAAGGATAGAGCAGGGGGGGAAAGAAGGGGATATTGTTGTGGGGGTATACTACAGACCTCTGAACCAACTGGAGGAATGGGATGATGCATTTGTACAACAGCTTGCTAAACTTTCACAAAGACAGGATGTAGTGGTTATGGGAGAGTTCACTATCCAGATATTTGCTGGAAATCTAACTCTGCAAGACATGGGGCATCCCACAGATTCTTGAATAGTCTTGCGGACAACTTCATCTCTCAGAAGGTGGAGGTGGGAACCAGAGGATCTGCTATCCTAGATTTAATTCTGACTAACAGGGAAGAGCTGGTTGATGAGGTGAATGATGTGGGATCCTTGGGGAATAGTGACCATGTCAGCTTGGAATTTGACATAGTGATGGATATGAAACCAGGACATAGTAGGACTCATATCTTGGATTTCAGGAAGGCTGATTTCAAAAAACTCAAATATTAGGTAGGATCCCATGGCTGGAGATGCTGAGGGGGAAATCTGCACAGGAAGGATGGGAGATGCTGAAAAATGAAGTGCTTAAGGCACAATCCCAAACTGTTCTGGTAAGAAAGAAAGGTGGGAGATGCATAATGAAGCCGAGGTGGCTGAACAAGGAACTCTTTGAAGAGCTGAGACTAAAAAGGGAAATGTACAGGAAATGGAAGGAGAGCCAAATTCCTGAGGGTGAGTACAAGAAGCAGGCTCGAATCTGTTGGGAGGGTGTCAGAAAGGCTAAAGCGCAGATGGAGCTGAGGCTTGCGAGGGATGCTAAAAATAACAAGAAAAAATTCTATGCCTATGTTTGGAGCAAAAAGAAGAACAGGGATGGGACAAGCTCATTGCTAGGGGAAGATGGTCAAGTCTTAACAAGGGATGAAGACAAAGCAGAATTACTTAACTCTCACTTTGCATCAGTCTTTAACCATAAGGCGAGCTGTATACAAACTGAAGAATGCAGGTCATATGAAGGAAGGAGGAACTGCCAGTCCAGAGTAAGTAAGGAAATGGTTAGAGAGCATCTGGCTGCCTTAAATACTTCCAAATCTCCAGGGCCAGATGGCTTGCATCCAAGGGTGCTAAAAGAAATTGCAGATGTTACTTCAGAGCCTCTGGCTCTAATATTTGAGATGTCCTGGAGTACTGGTGTTGTACCAGAAGACTGGAGAAGAGCGGATGTTGTCCCAATCTTCAAGAAGGGAAAAAAGACGGACCCGGGAAATTACAGGCCTGTCAGCTTGACATCAATACTTGGAAAAATTCTGCAGCAGATTATCAAACGCTCTGTCTGTGAGCACCTTGAACGGAATGATTTAATTAGTAGTAGCCAACATGGGTTTATCAAGAATAAGTCATGCCAGACCAACCTTATCTCCTTTTTTGACAGAGTTACTAAAATGGTTGACTCTGGCGATACTGTGGATATAGTGTATCTAGATTTCAGTAAAGCATTTGACAAAGTTTCTCATGATATCCTTGAAGATAAGCTGGTTAAGTGTGGGCTGGATGGAGCAACCGTTGGCTGGATTCATGGTTGGTTGAAAAATCGTACCCAACGAGTGCTCATAAATGGCTCTGTGTCTACGTGGAGGGAAGTCTCAAGTGGAGTGCCACAGGGCTTGGTCCTGGGCCTGGTGTTGTTTAATGTTTTTATAAATGACCTGTAGGAAGACATAGAGGGGATGCTTATCAAATTTGCAGATGACACAAAACTGGGTGGGATTGCTAATTCTGAAGAAGACAGAGTCAGGATTCAAAATGATCTAGATAGGCTGGAACAGTGGGCTGAGGCAAATAAAATGAATTTCAATAGAGATAAGTGCAAAGTCCTACACCTGGGCACAAAAAATCAAAGGCAGAGATATAGAATGGGAGGGACGTGGCTTGACAGCAGCACATGTGAAAGGGATCTAGGTGTTCTGGTTGATCACAAGCTAAACATGAGCCTGCAGTGCAATGTGGCTGTGAAGAAAGCTAATGCAATCTTAGGATGCATTAACAGAAGCATTGTGTCCAGATCACGGGAGGTGGTAGTTCCGCTCTATTCTGCTATGGTCAGGCCTCACCTGGAGTACTGTGTCCAGTTCTGGGCACCACATTTTAGGAAGGATATTGACAAGCTGGAGTGTGTCCAGAGGAGGGCAACCAGGATGGTGAGAGGGTTGGAATCCAAGTCTTATGAGGAAAGGCTGAAAGAGTTGAGTATGTTTAGCCTGGGAAAGAGAAGACTTAGAGGGGACATGATTGCAGTATTCAAGTATTTGAAGGGCTGTCATGTAGAAGACAGAGGAGATCTATTCTCTCTTGCTCCAGATTGCAAGACTAGATCTAACGGGTGGAAATTACAAGGGAGTTGTTACTGGCTAGATATCGGGAGAAACTTCCTGTCAGAGTGGTTGAGCAGTGGAACAGACTGCCTCAGGAGGTGGTGGATGCTCCTTCCCTGGACGTTTTCAAGCGAAGGCTGGACAACCATCTTTCGGGTATGTTGTAGGTATGTAGGGCTATCTTTTGACTATGCTCCTGCAGAGAGCAGGGGGTTGGACTAGATGACCTGGAAGGTCCCTTCCAACTCTAACATTCTATGATTCTGAAATCTGACAAGATCAGGTTACCCCAGGCCATCAAGATCAAAGGGAGGAGAGTTTCCAGTCTTGGCGATCCCCATGGCAGACATCTCCTGGGGCTCCAGGAGAAGCCTGCCAGTGCCTGCGGCTGGGTGAGGGCACAATCGTCTGTGCCACCCCAGGAGTCCTTGGGTTGGACTCCTAGCCATAGGGTGCTAGAGAACCCCCCCAGCGTGACAAGCCAGAGAAGGGGGGGCTTCTCCAAGCCCTGATGGGCCCACTGCAGAGCGTCCTGA
Source organism: Gekko gecko (assembly GCA_029375565.1). NCBI lineage: Eukaryota > Metazoa > Chordata > Lepidosauria > Squamata > Gekkonidae > Gekko > Gekko gecko. The sequence goes on along the minus strand of JAPDNY010000032.1, from coordinate 352,967 downwards.
ATGAGAACAAGATCAGCACATCAGAGCAAGCATACGGTGATCAAACGATTATGAACGCAGAGAGACAAACACTAAAAATGTGAGTCAGAGTATAAACAAGAATCACCCGCAAACATTGTGCCCCCCTAAAAGGAAACAAGGGGAGGGCAGGAACCTCTTCCCACTAAGGACTGCTTGCAAGTGATTTTAAAGTCAGAAAAAGGGTGGTGGTGGTAGTAAAAAGCGATTGAATGGAAATAAAGAGACTGTGAGAGCTTACCGTTTTGATTAAGAACTTCCAGAGGTTTTGACAAACTTTTACGAAAAGTAAACAATCCTCAAACATGGCGCCGCTGAAAGGCTCTAAGAACAAACTAACGGAAGTTAAGCCTCCTTCAGGAAGTTCCAGCCCTTCAAGTTCTGTGCCTAGACAGGACTCAACTGCAGAGCTCCAAAGGGTGCTGTTGGAGGCGCTTCGCCCTCTGCTGGAGAAAATTACAGCTATTGATAATAAGCTAGATGCACAACAAGTGCAAACAGTGTTAAACACACAGAAAATCGAAAAAGTGGAACAGGATCTTAAAGAGATTGGTTCCAACTCGAAAAAGATGAATAAAAAACTGCAGGCACTTGAAAAGAAGTGCCAAATCAAAGAGTCTCATGTTTTACAGCTGCAAATGGAAAGGGTGAGCTATGTATTGAGACCTCAAGGGATCAAAGAAGAGAGAGGGGAGAATCTGAGACAGATTATGAATGATTTGTTGGCTCCCTTGACAGAGATGGCGTCAGATCAGCTTCAAAGAGAAATAGCTATGGTCTTTAGATCATATTCTGAATTTATCAGAAAGAATAATCTGCCGGGGGGAAATTACAGTAAGATTCTCCCAAAGAAAAGTGAGAGATCAACTACTGAAAGTGACCAACAGAGTTGCCTTGAAGTTGAAAGACAAGGAGATTAAAGTATTGAAGGACGTTCCATTTGAGATAAGAAATGGAAATACAGAGACTTGGCGTTATTTTTACAAAGCCACAAAGTGGCCTACAGATGGTTGGTACCGGGGGACTGATCTTTAGATATGCAAATAGCAAAGAAAGGATAGACTCTGTTGAAAAGGCTTCTGAATTCTTGCGTCAGCACGGTCGACCACCAGGACAGGGAGAAGGGACCCCTGATGGCACCAAGGAGAGCGAAGAAGAAGGAGAAACTGGATCTTCTGATGAGGACTTGGACTCTAAGTAAGGGGCAGTAGCCCCCAAAACAGGCTATCAGTTGAGAGGGAAAAGAGAGAAAAAGTAGAAAGTCAATGTTCTCTGGAGTACTTAAAATTATTCATTCTAGGGCACAACTCTTTATGAAACTGTAATTGCTGGTGAAATATCGGAATGTTTTATTAGCTAGATTATCATTTTTGGCGAAAGTCAATTTGTATTCAAGAAGCAGAGTTTATATTTTAAAAGCTAAGTATGATAATCGATTCTTGGGTTTTCTTTTCTTTCACCCATAGAGTGTAGTTTCCCCATCCCTATTTTTCTGTATATTGTAGATTCTTTTTTTTCTTTTCTGTATGTAGATTTAGAAAAAGCAATAAAAAAATTCCCTTGGGAGGGGCCAAAAAAAAAAAAAAGATCAAGGTGAGGAAAGAACCATTGTATGAATTCGTTAGAATCTGCAGCCTTTGGATGGAAGGGATTTACTTGGCTTTAGCCCTAGGGTCGCCAACTCCAGGTTGGAAAATTCCTGGACATTTTGGGGGGAGTGGATCCTGGGGTAGGATCTCAGTGGGGTAAAATGCCATACAGCCCACTATTCAAAGCAGTAATGTTCTCCAGGAGAACAGATCTCTATTGTCTGGAAATCAGTCCCACTTCCAGGAAATCTCCAAGTGTCTCCTGGAGGTTGGCAATCTTAATTCCTTGTCTTTCAGAGTTGTTACAGGCGTGGGTAGTTTAATTTTTTTTTAAAGCAGCAACCCTTACTACAGATTCCAATTTCATTTTAAAATGCTTTCCCAAGCGAGGCGCTGATTTCTGCCCAGTCTGTTCCCAACGCCACCGAATTCCTTCCAGCTCATTTGTGCGCTCTGTTGATTCCATGCCAGCGGAAGAGGCTGAGCAAAAGCCAGCCAGGAAACCAAACAGCCAATCACCGCTTGAAAATAGGGAAAACGAAACTAACACTCAGCCTTTGGTGTGGCGCGGACATGGCAGCCGGGGGTCCCGTCAAAGATCTCTGCGAGGAAGCCACTTGCTCCATCTGCCTGGAGTTCTTCAGGGACCCGGTGAGCATCGCCCAGTGCGGCCACAACTTCTGCCGAGCCTGCCTGACTCGCAGCTGGGGGGAGGCGGGGGCTGAGCCTTCCTGCCCCCAGTGCAGAGGAGCGGCGCAGGAGGGGAGCCTCCGCCCGAACCAGCAGCTGGCCAACTTTGTCGAGCACATTAAGAAACTCAGCCCACCGGAGGGGATGGAGGCAAAAGCGAAGGGGGAAGAAGGAGAGGGGCGACTCTGCGAGAAGCACCAGGAGCCCCTGGAACTCTTCTGCAAGGAGGACGAAGCGCCCCTCTGCGTCGTCTGCGGCAGATCCAAGGAGCACCGAGATCACGAGGTGGTTCCTCTGGAGGAGGCGGCCCAAGAGAATAAGGTAAGCAAAAATCTGTGGTGGATCATGATGAATAGTTGTGCGTTCTTCTCTGTATATGGAAGTCGAGAATGGGCAGTAATAAATATGAAATAAAATTGGGTTTTGTACCCAAAGAGCTTGATAACGAACCGGAATTTAGTTGGCTAGGACCTAACCTGCCCTACTTAAAACAAGGAGAAAGCAAGACCAAGCAGTGGAACCTTGAATGCAATATAACCAAGAGCAGGGTTGCCAGCTTCCAAATGGGGCCTGGAGATTTCTTGCTTTTACATCTGATTTTCAGGCTACAGAGATCAGTTCACCTGGCGAAAATGGCTGCTTTGGAGGGTGGACTTTATGGCATTAAAAGTGGGAATCCGCAAGGACTTGCAGGACACATCTCATTTTCCCCTCCCTCACTATTTCTCCTTTCCTGAAAGCCCACATAGTCTCTCCTTTCTCTGCTTCCTTCTAGGGATTCCAACCTCCAGGTGGGACCTGGAGATATTCTGGAATCACAACTAGGGATGCCAACCTCCAAGAGGGAGCCGCAGGTCCCCTGGAATTTATTATTTATTGTTTAGATTTAGAGCCTGGGAGGACATGGAATTACAGCTGATCTCTAGACTACAGAGAAAATGTATGCTTTGGAGGGTGGGATTCTATGGCATTGCACCCCACTGAGATCCATGTCCTCCCAGGCTGCATTCCCAAACCTTCCAAGACTTTCCCAACCTGGATCTGGCAACCCTATCCTCCCCGTTCTCTAATGATGGCCAGGGGGGACCTGGCAACCCTAATCACAACAGATCTCCCAACTACTGACAGCTGTTCCCCTTTAGGGTTGCCAGCTTCAGGATGGGAAATTCCTTGAGATTTGGGGGATAGAGCCTTTGGAGGACAAGCTTTGAGGAGGGAAGCAACCTCAAGGTTGCCATACAGTTCATCTTACACAGCAGCCATTTTCTTCAGGGGACCAGATCTGTTGTCTAGAGATCAGTTTCAGGTGATCTCCAGCCCCACCTGGGAGTTGGCAACCCTATTTCCCCTGGAAGAAGTGGCTGCTATGGTATGAAGTCTATAGCATTATAACATTCTAAGGTCCTTCCTCTGCTAAGAGTGCGATGCGGACAACGAAGGCAGAGCGTGAGGCTGCGGGGTGCCCTGAGGAGGGGATGCTGGACCTGCGCTGCAGGAGAGGACTGAAGCTGGTGCTCGCCTCGCCAGTCCCAACGGTGCACGTGAGCCGGAGGAAAGGACGCCAGGGCATGGCGAGCCCCACGGAGAGTCCCGTCCACCCCTTCCCCCTGCTCCGAGCAGAGTGAGTGCAAGACAACGGTGCCCACACTGAGAGCAGTCTGGGAACCGCTCAGGTGGGGGACAGGTGACATCTGACTGCTGCACTGTCCACTCTGGTGCCACCTCTGTGGGTTCGCGCAATTGCCGGTCATGGCGCCAGCTGGCACGTGGTTGTGGGTCAGCATTTGCCCCCCCAGCTGTCGTGGCGGGCAAGCGAGGAACGGTGGTGCGAGGTCTCAGTAGGTCTTTCCCCACCCATCTGTCGCAGTGGGCAAGTGGGGAAAGGTGGTGCGGGGGGCTGAGTAGGCCTCTCCCCACCTGTCTGCCATGGCAGGGGAGCAAGGAAAAGTGGTGTGGGGGCCGCAGGAGGTCTTTCCCCACCCGTCTGCCATGGAGGGTGAGCGGGAAAAGGTGGCGCAGGGGCCTGAGAAGGCAGGGGGGAGATACCATGTGCCCTCCGGATCGTCGGGCCTGGATGCTCTCGCAGGGTGGCCGACTCCTGCTGTGGCTGCGGATGACTGGCGCAGTGCCACCGTGGTCATCCTTGGCATCCCACGCTTCCTGCCCGTGGAGCGCCCATCATCTTCGGCGGCGGTGTGTGCACTGAGGGCAACATGCTGGCCACCAGACATGTGGGCAGGACTGAGGCCATGTGGCCACCCAGCAATTGGCAGAGGTTTGGAGTGGCAGTTCAGGTAGCCAACTGATTTTGGTGTGACTAGAACCTGCCACCCCAAGTCAGCTTTATAATATAAGGGGAGATACCTTGCTGAGGTCCCTCTCTTCTGCAAACCCTATCTTCCCTGGGCTCCACCCCCCAAGTCTCCAGGTGTTTCCCAACCCAGAGCTGGCAGCCCTAACCAAGAGGTTTGAAGTGCAGTCCTAATATAATTGGGAATTGATGCAACTCAAGGGAGACACCAAAAAAGAAGAATTTAAAATTAGTGGTGTGGGGAAAGCAAGTGGAGTCCTTTTTTCTTCCTTTCTCAAAATGTTAGTTCTCAGAGTTGCCTCATGAAATTGAAAATTTAGGGCAAAAAAAGTATCTGGGGCAAGAGTGTCGTGGGGCTCTCAGCCCTTCCCATGGCCTGCGCACTCCCCCTCCCCTCCCACCTTTGGCATTCTCCTCCCTCAGATGAGGAAAAGAGAAGGCAACTAGAGCACTCTGTCTGCCATGGGGGGGATTGAAATTTCCTGCCAACTCCCCAAATAACTATGTGAGGTAGAGACTTCAGCATTGTGAGCAGTTGTCTTGGCAACCCAAAATTACTATTGAGGTCTCACAAAGTTGTCTTGAGAAGGAAGGAACTCCAGATGTCTGTACTACATCAATTTGGATACACTGGACAATTTCCATGTTGTAATGGTAAACATGGAGTCACAACCCTGGTGTTCCTTGGAACTTGCCCTTCCAAATACTAGCCAGGACTGACCCTGCTTAGCTTCCGAGATTTGATGAGATCAAGCAAACCACCTCTGGATGTGTCTTACCTTGAAACCCCTTTGGGGTCACCATAAATCAGCTGTGACTTGAGGGCAAAAAAAGGACCAATTTTTGGCAATTCTTCCTCCCACAGTAGACCTCCAAGCCCCTCTGATGCTGTTCTGTTCTCTTCTGTTTGTGAAACGTTTCTGACGGAGCCAAGCCCTTAGGAGGGGGAGGGTTCCTCCAGGATCTGCAGAATCCCAAACAGGATTTTTGATCTGCTCAGTGGGCCAAACTTTAGCTGTCAGATGCAACAATGGCATGATGATGTTTATCTAGTGCTCTTATCTGGCCCACGAACAACTGGGGGGAAATCAGTCCAAATGTGAATCTGAAGGGCCTGTATTAGGGTATTATACCCCATTCTGAGGTCCCTCCCTTCCCCAAATGTGGGCCCTCCCCAGGGGCTTCCCAGAGATATCCAGGGATTGCCCAACCCAGAGTTGGCAACCATAACAGACACTTTGGGGTCAGGATACAATTTTTCTCCAGGCCAGTTTGGCTGGAGATCCTGGAGGTTTTTTGTCATCTTCTGGGTGTAGAACAGCGGCAACTGTGGAGGGGAGGAGGTATTTGTGAATTTCCTGCATTTGATTCCCCACTTCTCCACTTGCACCTGGCTGGATGACCTTGGGCAAGCCGTAGTTCTGATAAGAGCTGTTCTTGAAAAAGAGCAGTTTCAGTCAGAGCTCTCTCAGCCCCACCTACCTCACAGGGTGTCTGTTGTGGGGAGGGGAAGGGAAAGGAGTTTGTAAGCCACTCTGAGACACCTTCGGGTAGTGAAGGGCGTGGTATACATCCAATCTCTTCTTTTCTTCTTCTTCTGCTCGTTAGCTAATAGGACATGTTCCCCACTTGTGTATGGTATATGCCTGATTATGGAGTTCTAGCTGGTTATTTCTTGCACCTCAAATCCTTGTAAATCCAAAGCTTTTATGCTCACAAAGTACAATATCTTCTGCAGTCCTTTATGGTAGATTCTTGACCACTCCTCATCAGGAAAGACTCTGCCCATGTAGAGTTGGAGCTCCTGAATTTTTATTTCATGTTTTTCATTATTGTAATTTTTATATTGTGCCGAGGAACCCTTTAAGTAGCCCTCTTTTACGTAATTTCAAAGGCCGCTCTGACAAGGGCTTAGTTCTATATCTTATGTCTGACAGGAACCCTCATATCACTAATCATGGAGCTAAGTATTTCCTGATCATCATGAGGCTCCAGGAACTGTCAATAACTTTGGGTAAATCCTTTTCCCTCCTCTTTCACTTCATGATTGTTTGTGTTATCTCTAGATGCTGTGAGATCTGTTTATACATTTTGTAACAAATGTCTAAAAGGGTATTTGATTTGAATAGGTTAATTAAAAAATTGGCTGACTCCAGCTTTCTTTTCCTTTTTCCAAATGAGAATCTAATTGTGCACAGGACCTTAGGTAAAGGTAAAGGTTCCCTTGCTTGAAAGCCAGTCGAATCCGACTCTAGGGTTGCGGTGCTCATCTCCGTTTCAAAGCCGAAGAGCCAGCGCTGTCCGAAGACGTTTCCGTGGTCATGTGGCCGGCATGACTAAACACCAAGGTGCACGGAACGCTGTTACCTTCCCACCGAAGTGGTACCTATTTATCTACTTGCAATTTCTTGCTTTCGAACTGCTAGGTTGTCAGGAGCTGGAACTAGAGACAGGAGCTCACCCCGTCTTGCGGCACCCGGGTCTCGAACTGCTGAACTACTGACCTTCCACAGCCTGCAGTTCAGCGTCTTAACCACTTGAGCCACCGCAGCTCCTGCACAGGACCTTACAGGGGAGGAAATGTCCAGAGGACATTTGAAATCTTTACCCTACTGCAAATGAAACTAAAGCTATTTCTTTTGCTTTGGAATCAGACACCCCTAGAAGCTGGAAAGGGGAGCTTTTGTGAGAAACATCAGAAGCCCCTGAAACTCTTCTGCAAGAATGATGAAGCCCTCATCTGCACTACGTGTGACAGTTCCACAGAGCATAAATACCATGATGTGATTCCTACTGAGGAGGCTTCCCAGGAGTATAAGGTAAGAAATATCTGTGGACACTGATGGAAAAGAGCTGTGGGTTAATTTATTTAAATTAATTTATACCTGGCCTTTCTCCCCCATGAGGACCCAAGATAGCTTACATCATTCTCCTCCATTTTTTCCTTGCAGCAGTCCTGGGAGGCAGGTTAAACTGAGTAAGTGTGACTGGCCCGAGGTCGCCCAAGTGACCTTCCATGCCACATGAGGACTCGAACCTGGGTCTCCCATATACTAATCCAACACTCTTAACCACTACACCACACTGCTTGTTCTCCACTGAGTGTCTCATGAGTCACCTTATGGGGAAATTTGCTCTGGGGCTGCTAGTGCACCTAATTTCTATCCCAGGCTCTGCCCAAAGAGGGACAGAGATTTGCTGTCTGCCTGTCTCCTGCTGCCTCTTAACTTAGCTGCCGCTTCACTATTCTTTCTCTCTACTCAGGCCAGCTTTGTCTTACAAAGGGTCTGTCTGGGTGATGTCAGGACAGTGGCTCATCTCTAGTCAGGTGGTGTTGACTTCTGGCTCAGCCAGTTGTGCTGCTGAGCTGCCAATGCTCTGGCACACCCAACCACAGAGATCTCTGAAAAAGGAACAGACCTGAACTGTGGTTTCTCTTCAGGAGGAGATCAGCCACTACCTGGAGATTCTGAAGGAGGAGAATAAAAAATTGGCGGTGTATATTGTAGACGTGATGAAGGACAGCCAAGAACTTATTGTAAGTACTGCTGCTGCTACAAGCCAGCAAGAACTTGAGAAACAAGCTGTAGAAAAGAGTAAGAGCCCAGGAGCAGCTTAAAGACTAACAAAATTTGTGGTAGGGTGTGAGTTTTTGTGAGTCACTGCTGACTTTGTCACATACCAAAAAAGCTGAAACTGAAATGTAGAAGAATCAAAAAGGCACAAGGCAGTTTTGCTTTGAGGAAAGGCTGAAAGAGTTGGGTCTGTTTAGCCTGGGAAAGAGAAGGCTTAGAGGGGACATGATTGCAGTATTCAAGTATTTGAAGGGCTGTCATGTAGAAGATGGAGCAGATCTATTCTCTCTTGCTCCGGATTGCAAGACTAGATCTAATGGGTGGAAATTACAAGGGAGTCGTTAGCGACTAAATATCAGGAGAAACTTCCTAACTGTAAGAGTGGTTGAGCAGTGGAACAGTCTGCCTCGGGAGGTGGTGGATGCTCCTTCCCTGGACGTTTTCAAGCGGAGGCTGGACGACCAACTTTGGGGTGTGTTGTAGGTATGTAGAGCTATCTTTCGGCTATGCTCCTTCAGAGTGCAGGGGGTTGGACTAGATGACCTGCAAGATCCCTTCCAACTCTAACATTCTATGATTCTATGCTCTCTGGCACATCTGTCATTTGGCATGACCTGATTTCCTTACAGAAGGACTGTGCTAAGTAGTGATGTTGCTGAAATGTGTAATAATTGCCTTGTTTGGTTAGATGAACTTGCCTAGCTGTTTCTGATTTGGGCCAATCAATCCTCTTGATTCCCTGAAAAAGCTTTGTGTAGTTCTTGATTTCTATCAGGATCTAGAACCCTCTCTTGCTTCCAGAACCAGCTGGATTTTCAAGCAACATAGGTGATGCTGCATGAGGTAGATATAAGGCAGATGGTACCGAAAGACTGTTTGCTGGAGGCAGGGCAGTCTTGTCTGCATCTCTGTCTATGCAGGCATCAACACAGCAAGCTGAGAACAGAAAACAGTTGAGTTTCCCTCCACAAAAAAAAAAGCTTGCTGCAATATCATGTAAAGGTAAAGGTTCCCTTGCTCGAAAGCCAGTCAAATCCGACTCTAGGGTTGTGGTGCTCATCTCCGTTTCGAAGCCGAAGAGCCTGTGCTGTCCGAAGACGTTTCCGTGGTCATGTGGCCAGCATGACTAAACACCAAGACACACAGAATGCTGTTACCTTCCCACCGAAGTGGTACCTATTTATCTACTTGCAATTTCTTGCTTTCGAACTGCTAGGTTGTCAGGAGCTGGAACTAGAGACGGGAGCTCACTCTGTCATGCGGCACTCTCGGGTCTCGAACTGCTGAACTACTGACCTTCCACAGCCTGCAGTTCAGCGTCTTAACCACTTGAGCCACCACAGCATCCTGAAATATCATGTATACCATGCTAATTCCAAACTGAGCCAAGTTGTGTTCATTTATCAGAGGAAAAGTACATGGGACCGTCTGACTGTGTGTTTTCCCTGTGATTTTTGTTTCTTTTACAAAATGCTGCAAGGGAGACTGTATTCTTGTACGGGAAGCCAGGGAAGGGAAGAGGGCTTAGTTCTTTTCCTTGTGGTAGATTTTAGGCCAAAAGTTAGCCCTCACCCAGATGGTTTTTGCTCCTCACAGGACAAGAGAGAGAGATTCTCCTTGTCTGAGTTTTACAAAGAGGGAAAACTGCAAGGAGGAAGTAACTGCAACTGAGATTCAGGTGTGGCTTGGCCTCATAAACGTTTTCCTCTGCTGAACATTGATTTGATCTCTGTGAAAAGTCAAAAGGGTCCTTCCCGTAAGAGTCTCTTTATTTGTAAGTATTGTCTGTATTCTTCACAACAGCCTGTTTGTCTTCTCCTTCCATCTCAGAAGCAAACCAAAGTGGAGAAGCAAAAAGCTGCGATCAGTTTCAGGCAACTACACAAGTTTCTGGAAGAACAAGAAAAACTTCTGCTGGCCCAGATGGGAGAGGTGGAGAAGGAGGTGGCAAGAAAAAGGGATGAGCTCATGGCTAAACTTACTGAGGAAATGTCCTCATTTGAGACCATCATCCAGGAGCTGGAGAGGAAGTGTCGGCAGCTGGACTGTGAACTCCTGCAGGTAAGAATCAGGCAGAAATGGCCCAGACTTCTCTGTAAAGGAAGGCTGCCTTAACAACTCTTTCAAGATGGGTATAGTCTGTAGCAATAGAAAAGAGTCCAGCAGCACCTTAAAAGACTATCAAAATTTGTGGCAGGACCACTGGATCCAACCCACTGGTTTCATTTTTTGGGAATGCCTCCTAAAAATAAAATAAACTGGGGGAAAGAGTGATTAGATTGGAGCTTTCTTTACAGGTACTCCAGGTTTAAGACTGTTCATGCTCATCCCAACTGTTCAAAGTAGCTCTTTGATGCTACCTAAATCTGAACCTCTAATGTCTCAGGAACAAACAGTCAGCCGTGATACAGCCAAGTTTTTTGCTGATCAGATATTGCAAATACCTTCTAATCTGGATGTTAGTTAGAACATAGATACTCCAGAAGAAAGGCCTAATACTGGGCTACTTGCGGATCATTTTGACTCTGTTTCCGTGATGGATGTGAACAAGATCCTAGGATCGGTGAAGGCCACTACTTGTACCCTGGATCCTTGCCCTTCTTGGCTGATAAAATCATGTAAGGACCACATCAACAAACCCTTAACAACTATTATAAATGAGTCATTAACTCAGGGCATCTTACCTCAACCACTGAAAGAGAAGAAGAAGAGATTGGATTTATACCCCGCCCTTCACTACCCAAAGGTGTCTCAGAGCGGCTTACAAACTCCCCTCCCCTCCTCACAACAGACACCCTGTGAGATAGGTGGGGCTGAGAGAGCTCTTGACAGAAACTGCTCTTTTTCAAGAACAGGTCTTATCGGAACTACGGCTTGCTCAAGGTCATCCAGCCAGGTGCAAGTGGAGGAGTGGGGAATCAAACCCGGTTCTCCCAGGTTAGAGTCCGTGCACTTAACCACTACACCAAACTGGCTCTGTACACCAAACTGGTAGTTATTTGAGGTAGTTATTTAGCTACTATCTAAAAACCTCATGGATCACTCTCACTCATGGATCACTGCCTTGTCGTGGCGAGGGGGCTTGCGTGGTTCGATGAGGCTGTGGGCTATGCCGTGGAGGGCCACCCAGGACGGACAGGCCACAGCAGAGAACTCAGACTAAGCGTGATCCCCTGGAGAAGGAAATGGCAACCCACTCCAGTATCTTTGCCAAGAAAACCCCATGGACAGTGACAAAAGGCTAAAAGATATGATGCCGGAAGATGAGCCCCTCAGGTTGGAAGGTGTCCAATATGCTACTGGGGAAGAGCAGAGGGCAAGTACAAGTAACCCCAGAAAGAGTGAAGCGGCTGGGCCAAAGCCGAAAGGACACTCAGTTGTGGATGTGTCTGACGGTGAAAGGAAAGTCCGATGCTGCAAAGAACAATACTGCATAGGAACCTGGAATGTAAGGTCTATGAATCAAGGTAAGCTTGACGTGGTCAAAAATGAGATGGCAAGAATGAACATTGACATCTTGGGAGTCAGTGAACTAAAGTGGATAGGAATGGGCGAATTTAACTCAGAAGACCATTATATCTACTACTGTGGCCAGGAATCCCGTAGAAAAAATGGTGTGGCCTTTATAGTCAACAAGAGAGTGAGAAAGGCAGTATTGGGATAAAATCTCAAAAATGACAGAATGATCTCTGTCCGAATCCAAGGCAAACCATTCAATATCACAGTAATCCAAGTCTATGCCCCAACCACTGCTGCAGAAGAGGCTGAAGTGGACCAGTTCTATGAAGACCTACAACAGCTCATAGAACTAACACCAAAAAATGATGTCCTCATCATCATAGGGGACTGGGATGCTAAAGTAGGAAATCAAAAGGTAACCGGAATAACAGACAAGTTTGGCCTTGGAGAACAAAATGAAGCAGGGCAAAGGCTAACAGAGTTTTGTCAAGAGAACACGCTGGTCATAGCGAACACCCTTTTCCAACAACCTAAGAGGCGTCTCTACACATGGACATCACCAGATGGGCAACACCGAAATCAGATTGACTATATAATTTGCAGTCAAAGATGGAGAAGCTCTATCCAGTCAGTAAAAACAAGACCTGGAGCTGACTAGCTCAGATCATGAGCTACTCATTGCAAAATTCAGACTTAAATTGAAGAAAGTTGGGAAAACCACAAGGCCATTCAGATTTGACCTAGATCGCATCCCCGATGAATATACAGTAGAGGTGAAGAATAGGTTTAAGGGACTAGATTTGATAGACAGAGTGCCTGAAGAACTATGGACAGAGGTCCGTGACATTGTAAAGGAGGCAGCAATCACCGCCATCCCAAAGAAAAAGAAATGCAAAAAAGCAAAGTGGCTGTCTGATGAGGCTTTACACATAGCAGAGGAAAGAAGGAAAGCTAAAGGCAACGGGGAAAAGGAAAGATTTGCCCAACTGAATACAGATTTCCAGAGAACAGCAAGGAGAGATAAGGAAGCTTTCCTGAATGAACAGTGCAAAGTAATAGAGGAAAACAATAGATTGGGAAGGACTAGAGATCTCTTCAAGAAAATTGGAGAAATCAAGGGAACGTTCCATGCAAAGCTGGCCATGATAAAGGACAAAAACTGTAGGAACCTAACAGAAGCAGAACAGATTAGGAAAAGATGGCAAGAATATACAGAAGAACTATACAAGAAGGACCTCAATGTCCTTGACAACCACGATGATATAATCACTGACCTCAAGCCAGACATCTTGGAAAGCGAAGTTAAATGGGCCTTAGAAAGCATTACTAACAACAAAGCTAGTGGAGGTGATGGTATCCCAGCTGAGTTATTCAAAGTCTTAAAAGAAGATGCTGTTAAAGTGCTGCACTCAATTTGCCAACAAATTTGGAAAACACAACAGTGGCCACAGGATTGGAAAAGGTCAGTGCATATTCCAATCCCAAAGAAGGGCAATGTCAAGGAATGTTCAAACTATCACACAATTGCACTCATTTCACACGCTAGCAAGGTCATGCTCAAAATCCTACAAGCTAGGCTTCAACAGTACGTGGATAGAGAACTGCCAGAAGTACAAGCTGGGTTACAAAGAGGTAGAGGAACTAGAGATCAAATTGCCAACATTCGCTGGATTATGGAGAAAGCAAGAGAGTACCAGAAAAACATCTACTTCTGCTTCATTGACTATGCTAAAGCCTTTTATTGTGTGGATCACAATAAATTATGGCAGGTTCTTAAAGAGATGGGAGTACCGGGCCACCTCACATGTCTCATGAGAAACCTGTATAAGGGTCAAGAAGCAACAGTTAGAACCGGAGATGGAACAACTGATTGGTTTAGCATAGGAAAAGGGGTACGACAAGGATGTATATTGTCACCTTGCTTATTTAATTTATATGCAGAGTACATCACGCGAAATGCTGGCCTGGATGAATCACAAGCGGGAGTTAAGATTGCTGGGGAAAAGATCAATAACCTCAGATATGCAGACGATACCACTCTGATGGCAGAAAGTGAAGAGGACCTAAAGAGCCTCTTACTCAGGGTGAAAGAGGAGAGCGCAAAAGTGGGCTCGAAGCTCAACATAAAAAAAACTAAGATCATGGCATCTGGCCCCATCACTCCTTGGCAAATAGAAGGGGAAGTCGTAGAAGTAGTGACAGACTTCACGTTCCTAGGATCCCAGATCACTGCAGATGGTGACTGCAGCCATGAAATTAAAAGACGCCTGCTCCTTGGGAGGAAAGCGATGGCAAACCTAAACAGCATGATAAAAAGCAGAGACATCACCTTGCCAACAAAAGTCCGCATGGTCAAAGCAATGGTATTCCCTGTATGGCTGCGAGAGTTGGACTATAAGGAAGGCCGAGCGCCGAAGAATAGATTCTTTTGAACTATGGTGCTGGAGAAGACTCTTGAGAGTCCCTTGGACTGCAAGGAGATCAAATCATTCCATCCTAAAAGAAATCAACCCTGACTGTTCCCTGGAAGGCCAGATCCTGAAGCTGAAGCTCAAATACTTTGGCCACCAAATGAGAAGGGAGCATTCACTGGAGAAGACCCTGATGCTGGGAAAGATTGAAGGTCAAAAAAGAAGGGGACGGCAAAGGATGAGATGGTTAGACAGTGTCATCGATGCAACGAACATGAAATTGAGCAAACTTCAGCGGACAGCGGAAGACAGGAGGGCCTGGCGTAATCTGTTCCATGGGGTCGCAAAGAGTCGGACTCGACTGCGACTGAACAACAACAACAAAAAACCATCCCTTCAGAAAAATGATGTGGCCAATTATCACCAGACTTTTAGTTTACGCTTTCCGGGCAAAGTGATTGAGAGAGCAGTAGCAGACCAGTTCCAAGTCTTCTTGGACAATTAATCTGTTATAGACCTTTTTCGGTCTAGTTTCGGACCAAGTTATGGGACAGAGATGGCTCTTCTAGTTGATATAGTGGTGTACCTAGCCTATTTGGTGCCTGTGATAATTTTTTAACACCCACCTCCTCCATTTTTGTTTTTGCCACAGCTGACAAACCATTTGTGTTCTGAGCAGGCACTTGGGAGGGCTTCTGTTCTTCACTTTGAAGCCCAAGAGCTGACCATCCCAAACGTCTGCAAGGCATTTTTGAGAGCTAGTAGTCTGCCTTTGTACTAATTTTTCCTAACTAACACTAGCCAAAGCATCACAAAATAATGGTTACAAGCTTTACCGTACTGGATCTTAAGAAACACACTACCCTACAAAGAAGGTGTCCTCATCCTCCATTGTTTCCATAGGACTAAAATCTAACCAGAGAATCTCTGCAGTAGAAATGGGGGGAGGGGGCATTTCTGCAAGCCTAGCAGAACTAGTGCAATGAACAGACTACCCAGCACTACCCAGTGGCAATGTAAGCTCAATAGGACTAATGTCAAGCACAGAATCACAGTCCAAGTGGGGTGTGTGGGGGGGGTGCTGGAAGCCTAGCAAAACCAGTGCAATGTACACTACCCAGCAAACCCAGTGCCATTTTATTTATTTATTATTCAGTTTATATCCCTCCCTCTCCACAAGTTGGCTCAGGGTGGGTTACCACAGTTAAGATACAGCATAATAATAAATACAAATCATACAAGGTTATCAAATTAAAAAAATTAAAACCAACATCACAGAAATTCAATTTCTGGCATCCACTAATGCCTCCGAAAAGTGCAGGGCATATGATGACTAAAGTAAGGACCCATTCAACAGATGCTGTAGCATAGTCATAATAGTTTTTTTAAAAGGGGCAGTTCCCCCAGGCAGTATAGGCAGGGGAGGCCAAGGTCTTCAGGTGTCCGTTGCCTCGACTAAAGGCCTGGCAGAACAGCTGTTTTACAGGCCCTGTAGAATTACGTCAAATCCTGCAGGGCCCTGGTCTCTAGTGGGAGTATGTTTTGACCAGGCTATGACCAGGGTCGAAAATGCCCTGGCTCCGGTCAAGGCCAAGCGGATATCTTTCAGTCTGGGGACGACCAGCAGGTGTTGCTCGGTAGAGCACAAAGCTCTTCGAGGTACATGAGGGAGAGGCGGTCCCACAGGTATGTTTGTCTCAGGCCATATAGGGCTTTGAAGGTTAATACCATAACCTTGAACTGGATCTGGTACTTGATTGGCAGGGGGCATTGGATCCTGCAGAGAATCTTGGAACTCACTTGAGTCCATTAAGCACTGTGGGCAAGCATAAATCTGCTCACCATCTAAACAGGGTGAGTTTGGCATGTTCTGCTGGGCCTCCAGAGTGAAATAGTCTGACCGTGGAACTGCATCCAGTTTCCAGACCTACATTTATCCCCATCCCAGAAATCAGATCCAACATGTGGCCTGCATAATGTGTAGGAGCCGATACAAACTGGTTAGTGTTTTGGGGGGCGGGGCTGCAGAGCAGTGACATGGTTGGAACTGGGAATCGCTCCCGGGTACCGCAGCCTCTTCATTCTTTTTAGGGGAGTTTTCAGGGAATCCCGAACTCCACTGGACCTCCTGGAGGGAGGTCTGGTGCAAGGGACTTGATTTGAGCCCCCTGCTCATGGCAGCAAGCGGGAGGAAACCCTGGATCATCCCAGAAGCAAGGAACAAAGCAGCGCAGTGACGGCAGCCATAACTGCACCAGCTGTGAACATCCCAAAATCAAGAGTTATTTTGAGCCTCATCCATAACACCAATGAAGATATGCACCATAAGTACCTGTAAAAGTAATGTTGAAGAAACCGACAATCTTTTGGTTAAGCCCCTTTTAAAGTTCTAAAAGGACAAGGAAAGGAAGGATGGAATTCTCCCTCTCCTTCCTCCGCAGAGTGGCTGGGACGATTACGAAAAGAAAGCTGAGCTAAACACTTCGTGGGACAAAGAGGGACTGTAATTTGAATTTCTACAAAAGGATTATAAAGTTTTCTTTGAAAAAAGAAAGAAAGAGATATTTAGAGTTGAACAAGAGGAGGGACATGCAATACTTGCAGGGGGAGGTATTCCCCACAGCTCCCAGCCTGCAGAAGCAGGAGACGTGGCAGCAGGTGAGCCCAGCCTTCCCCTCCCCCTCCCTTCCCCCCCAGTAGTGGCGGTGAGGCCGGCCCACCAAGCTTTCTCCTTCTCCCCTCCCTTCCCAGTGGTGGCAGTGAGGCTGGCCCATCAAACTTTCTCCTTTTCCCCCTCCCTCCCCAGCAGTGGCGGTGTGGTGAGACCAGCCCACCCACCAAACTTTCTTCCCCCCAGCAATGGCAGTGAGGCTGGCCCGCCAAGCTTTCTCCTTCCCCCTCCCTCCCTGGCAGTGGCGAGGCCGGCTCACCAAGCTTTCTCCCTCCCTCCTCCCTCTGCAGTGGCAAGGCTGGCCCGCTAAGCTTCCCTCCCCAGCAGCAGCAAGGCCAGCCTGCCAAGCCTTCTCCCGCCCCCCGTCCCCTGTGGCGGCGGTGGCAGCAAAGCCTTACTTTTGGGGTGATTTAAGTATCTCCCCTATAGTTTTTTTTTACATTTTTTAGATTTTTCTGCACATCTGGGGATTGCCCCAAATGTGCAGGAAAATCTCCATGCCCCCCAGGTGCCTCCGATGTGCGGATTTAGGTATCTGCACATGGGTGGGTGCCTTGGCTATTAGATATATAGATTCATTACTTTGTGGCAATCTTATATGATGTCGTGCTTCATTGCTGAGAACGGAGGAGCTTATTATGCCTAGAGTCTATTGTACAGCTGCAGAGCACTTGACTTGTGTTGAAGGATTCTTGGTTGCTAATATCTCTGAGAGCTACAATCTGGTAAATGTGGTCAGCTTTGAAGAGACTATTGACAAATACTTTGCAGAGACTTTGAGTTTTGCTGGGCTGAACTGGACTTTTGCTGTCGCATTAAAATGGGTGATCAGGACACACAGGAAAAAATTCCAGATGATGGATGTTTAGACAGTTCTGCAGAAACCAACCTGCTGCAGTTGTCCTGGGAGGAACTTCAGCTTATAATTGTTGATGCAGTCAATCTGGCAGTTAAAAAGGCTTTAGAACCAATACTAGACAAAAAAGCTACTACACTAAGCCAAACTATGAGCAAGACGAAGGAACCTCAGCACCAAACTGTGCAAGATGCAGAACAACACTATAATCAAGCCGACCTCACCTACAGGGAAAAGGAACCTCAGCACCAAACTGTGCAAGACGCAGAACAACACTACAATCAAGCTGACCTAACCTACAGAGAAAAGGAACCTCAGCACCAAACTGTGCAAGACGCAGAACAACACTATAATCAAGCCAACCTAATCTACAGGGAAAAGGAACCTCAGCACCAAACTGTGCAAGACGCAGAACAACACTATAATCAAGCTGACCTAACCTACAGAGAAAAAGAACCTCAACAACAAACTGTGCAAGACACAGAACAACATTACAAACAAGATGACCTAACCTACAGTGAGAATAACAGATCTACTAAAAGACTGTCAACCTCTGGAATCTTTTGAGGGAGTGAACAAACATATGGACATGGGGGACCCAATAGATGTTGTTTACCCTGACTTTCAGAAAGCTTTTGATAAAGTTTTTCATCAAAGGCGCCTTAGTAAGCTCAATAGTCATGGAATAAAAGGACAAATCCTCTTGTGGATCAAAAACTGGCTTATTAATAGGAAACAGAGTGAGTATAAATGGGAAATTTTCTCAGTGGAGGGTGATGAGCAGTGGGGTACCACAGGGATCAGTACTTGGTCCAATGCTTTTTAACTTGTTTATTAACGATTTGGAGTTGGGAGTAAGCAATGAAGTGGCTAAATTTGCAGATGACACGAAGTTGTTCAGGGTGGTAAGATCCAGGGAGGATTGTGAGGCACTCCAAAGGGATCTGTCGAGGATGGCTGATTGGGCGTCAAAGTGGCTAATGGGGTTCAATGTGGCCAAGTGCAAAGTGGTGCATATTGGAGCCAAAAATCCTAAATATAAATACACATAGATGGGGTCCGAACTGGCAGAGACAGACCAAGAGAGAGATCTTGGAGTCATAGTAGATAACTCAATGAAAATGTTGAGACAGTGTGCGACTGCAATAAAAAAGGCCAACGCTGTGCTGGGGACTATTAGGAAGAGAATTGAAAAGAAATCAGCCAGTATCATAATGCCCCTGTATAAATCAATGGTGCAACCTCATTTGGAGTATTGTGTACAGTTCTGGTCACCACACCTCAAAAAGGATATTATAACATTGGAAAATGTGCAGAGAAGGACAACTAGAATGATAAAAGGGTTGGAACACTTTCCCTTTTAAGAAAAGTTAAAATGCTTGGGGCTCTTTAGCTTGGAGAAAGGATGATTGAGGGGTGACATGATCAAGGTTTATAAGATTATGCATGGGATAGAGCAGGTTGAGAAAGAAGTCCTTTTCTCCCTATGTCTCAGTACAAGAACTTGTGGGCACTCAGTGAAACTGCTGAGCAGTCAGGGTAGAACAGATAAAAGGAAGTGTTTCTTCACCCAAGGAGTGATTAACAGATGGAATTCCCTGCCACAGGAGGTGGCGGCGACTACAAGCATGGACAATTTCAAGAGGGAATTAGATAAACATATGAAGCAGAAGTCCATCAGTGGCTATTAGCCACAAGGCATAGATAGGAACTCTCAGTCTGGGGCAGGTGATGCACTCTATTCTTGGTGCGGGGGGGGCAACAGTGGGAGGGCTTCTAGTGTCCTGGCCCTGGCCCCACTGCTGGACCTCCTGATAGCCCCTGGTATTTTTGGCCGCTGTGTGACAGAGTGTTGGACTAGATGGGCCATTGGCCTGATCCAACATTGGCTTCTCTTATGTTCTTATGAGAGAATCCCAGTGCTGCCATGGACAGCACTAGGTCCTGGGCCTGAGCGGATGCTGCTTCATCAGCATGGACATTGAAGTCCCCTATCCAACAGACTTGGCAGAGTATCTACTGTTGTGTTAGGTGGTCGGTACACCAACCAGATAGCCAAACTCTCCTCGGCCTTCCACACCAGGCCAACCCATTCAACGCTGGCAATTTTTGGTGCAGGGAGCGCCCTAAAGGAGAAAGACTCCCAGATGTATTTTCTTATACAAAGATGACTGGAATATCAAATGACCAACACAAGACCCATACGTGTTTTGGCCTCAAACATCTTCCTCAGTAGTCAATAGTATATAATATAATTTTTAGAAACACATCCAGAAAATAATATAAATCAATCCTGACCAGGTGATGTTATCTCATATTGAGTGGTTTGATGCTCATTTATAAGGCAGACCATGGATCCTTTCATGTGGTAACTGTACTCACACATAAATCATCCATTGATATTATTATCTACTATAAAGTTAAAAGTATTTCTGTGAGTGTGTGAGTTATCAACTAGCAAATAAAATCCAATGGCTTATTCTTGATTTAATGTAGCCTGATGTTCAGGCCCTGTGTTTTTAATTACATTATTGTGTACACCATATAATAAACATATTTCTTTTGATACAAATTTTATGTGCTGTAGTTTAACCCTTGAAGCATTCTCAATCCCTGGCATCTCTTACTGAGAAAGCCCTTTATTTTGCCTCAGACCTTGGAGAGCCACTGCCAGTCAGAGTAGACAATACCAAGCTTATTCAGGAAATGGTCTGACTTTGCTTAAGGCAGGTTTGTATACGTAAGGATGATGGGGAAGTATATGAAAGGAAGAATAGGTGCAGCTGTAGGAAACAACCAAAAACTAGGGCCAAATACAAGGTACTGTAAAAGTTGGTTGGTGGTTATAGATTTTCTGGCCTGTATGGCCATGGTCTTGGCATTGTAGTCCACGGCCATACAGCCTGGAAAATCTACAACTACTAATGAACTCTGGCTGTGAAAGCCTTCGACAACATACTGTAAAAGTGTTTTTTGTTTTGGCCAATAGATCCTTGACCACGCTAAAATGGCTTCACTTTGCTTGCTGAATCACACAGATTTTCTCTCTCCTCTTTCTGTTTCTCTCAGGATATCAGAAGCACCTTGCAGAGGTAAGTGGATCCGTCTCATTTCTCTTCATGATGCTGGGAAGGTTCTGGATGTGAGTATGTAAAGTGTTAAGTTGCAGCTAACTTACAGCAACTCCATAGGATTTTCAAGGCAAGCAGTTAAGCAGAGGTCTG
This sequence comes from Gekko gecko, assembly GCA_029375565.1. Taxonomy (NCBI): domain Eukaryota; kingdom Metazoa; phylum Chordata; class Lepidosauria; order Squamata; family Gekkonidae; genus Gekko; species Gekko gecko. The sequence goes on along the minus strand of JAPDNY010000032.1, from coordinate 332,163 downwards.
TAGAGTCCTCGTTGATGGTCTCCCATCCAAGTACCGATCCTGCTTAGCTTCTGAGGTCAGATGAAATTGAGCTATGCTATATCATTGCACATCGCTGAGGGTCTGGGTCATGTGAAAAACATGATGCTCATAGGTGAAAAAAAGATTATTTTGTATTTAGAAGGCTCCAGTCTCACTCCAAGTAGCAGTGATTCCCTACAACTAAGCAGTGCTCATTTCTGCCTGCTGCACGTGGTGTTCATTTGCTCTGCAGCAATCCCCTCAGAATATAAAACCCCTCTCGGAAAAAACGGAGGGAAAGTCTTGTAATGTCCACCTTGAGGCCTTTTCCTCTGCAAAAGGCACAAAAAGTATTTTACAACAATATAAAAATCAATCACTCATACTGTTCATCATGTAAATCTTCTGCATTTACTAAGCATACAGTGTGGAACTCAAATAGTTTCTTATTTTTAAATAGCACTGTTATTTCATAAAAGATGTATTTCGTTTTCTGTAGGAATATACTGCTTCCATTGCACTTTATTGTTTTTTCAAAATCCATCTGAGAAAGTTTTCTCCTCTGTCCTTGTCTTTTCTGAATGGTCACGGGAAACGTGCCTAGCCTTAATCTTTCTATAAATCACCTGGATTCTGCTTTTCACATGCAGTCTTTACAGACCCCAAACTCACCTTTAAATCCATCATGCAAATTCAGGCCCAGTTATACTTGTTTAATATATATGTCTCCTTCTACCTCATGCTTTCTAAAAGCATTGTCTATTCTACAAATGTACGGAAGAATGCGGTTTATTGCCTTTCTCTAACACATGTACTCCCTCTCTTAGAGAAAGCAGTAGAATAGGGAATTAGTGATTAATTATTAGTTTATCATTAACAGGAAATTTTCGGTGCTTCTTAGGATTTGAGAGTGGGTAAGGAGCAGAAAGGCCTGGTTGTTCAATTATTTCAGATTCCCCCAACGTGGTGCCTATCACCACTGTCTTATGCACATGGTGTTGTGAACAGACACCAAGATGATACTATTTGTGAATTGCCTGCAAGGGGGGGAGTTGGACTAGATGACCCTGGTGGTCCCTTCCAACTCTATGATTCCATAATTCTATACTGCAAGCTATGTTATATGCCTGTAATATTACTAGTGTTTACTCCATTTTTGCTCAGACAATTAATACTATTCCAAGGAGAATTAGTTTATCTAAATGTTTCATATTCTGCTTTTCTGTCATACACTCAAAGCAGTTTGCTTTTTCTCTCTCAACATCCTGAGGACATCCACAAAGCTAGGCTTCCTTGTGACTATATCCTCCCAATTTCTGAATTCTGTTTTTCCCCAACATCCAGAAGACTGTCATAAATTTCACATTCCTGTTTCAGAGTGCTTACTTAGTGCAATTCTGGCTTTATTGTTCAGAATATTATTTCTTTGTGCCTTCTTTTTTTCTAAGAAGTTCAAAACACATTGGGCATTTGTAAATTTAAAGACTTTGCTACACATTTTGTGACCCTTCATCTCCACTGGGCACACACTTCTTTGTGGCTTAGCTCCTCTTGTACTTTTATACTGCAATAGTTATTTTCTCTTCCACTAGCTTTTGGAGCAGCTTATGTGATTAAATCGTTTTGTTGTTTTTTAAAAAGTTTGATAGAATATCTAATCTCATGGATAGATGTGGCTGTGTTTATAGAACTATCTGGATAGGCAAATTATGGAAGGGATGGGAAAAAATCTAGGGCATTAGGATGGATTAACATTTTTCCCCCCTCTTCAGGTACGAGGAGAAGGAGAAACTTGAGGAGCCAGTGGTTTTACCTCTTGCACTGAAGTGGGCCATCTGGGACTTCTGTGATATAAACCCTTTTCTTGAGGGTGTCATTAAGCAGTTCAAAGGTAATAAAAAATGGCTGCAAGGATTTTATAATGGGCATTACATTTGACTAGATGTGGATGTGGGAAGTTTCCTGGTTACCTGATGTCATTAGGGAGGGCTAGGAAAATAAGGGCTTTGAATGGTAACCATGAGTAGAAAAAAGGAATATGTTAAGTAGGTCTGATAGAAGCTTTCCAGAGTGTTCCAATTGTACCACCTCATGGGAATATTAATAATAATAATAATAATACTTTCAATTTATTGATCGCTTTTTCCCACACATCTGTGGGCTCAGAGCAATTTACAGTTACGCATTGACAGTTGGACTAACAATATTCATGGGGGATAGGGGAGACAACACATACAATTATTTAATCACACACTGTAGCTGCTCGGGAGGATTCATCTGCAGGCTGTATCAGACGTGATCCGACGGCATTCTTTGTCAGCTGGCTGATGACGTCAGGACTCACAATGTCGCATTGTCACACTGCCACCGCCTGGCTGATTTGCTCCACTGCAGGCTGAGTCGCTCCACTGCAGGAAATGCCGACACAGATTTTTCCACCTTTTGATCTTGCAGCGCAGCAGACCTCTTCCAACGGCAGCTAATACCCCCCCGAAGGGATTGGTGTGCCCACCCGTAGTGGGTGGTCCCCAATTTATCTACTTGCCGAAGCTTTTGAATCGCTGGGGAAGTTCCTCAGGTTCTTATACCAGCCAAGGCAGGTGGTTCCAGCTCAGGGCCCTGCCATTTGGCATAGCCTCTGCCCCGATGGTGTTCTAACAAAGTGATGATTACAGTGATAGCCTTTCTCAGAACACGGCACAGCCGTGTCCATTTGTACTGAGATGATCTACTTCTGTGATCTCTGTTCATGAACAAGATGATGAAAGATGTTGGAACCACTCTGTGGTATCTGAGGGACCTTAGAGTCATGGTCAGCCAGGAGAAGAATCTGTTAATGCCCGTTCAATGCGTTCAGCATCTTGGAGTCATAGCAGACTCCTTGATGGAAAGGCTGTTCCTAATGCAGGATCAGAAGGCATAACTGGGAAATGCCACAGCTCAAGTCGTGTTCTGCAGGTCAGTTAAACTGATGTTCTTTGCCAAATTAACATGAAACAGTGATCATTTGCTTAGATATAGTATGATCAGTCAGAGTATATGTGAGGGCACTGCAGCGGTTCTTAATACCCTTCTAGTACATTTCAGCAGATGCCGTTTGCAAATACAGATCTTTCTAATACACAATATGTTACCTAGACAAAGTCTCATTCTTTCAGATCAAGGAAACACCACAAGTCACAATAGAAGTCAGTCTTCCCAGCTGGGGCATGCACTACCAGGGACCTCATACACAAAGAAATCAAGAAGAGTGCAATCACAGTATCAGTTTGTTAGGTCTGCAGGCAATTTGTTTAGCTCACATTCCAGTCTGTAGTACAGAACCTCCATGCTTCTATCCATATAGGCAGTGTGACAATGAATACCCATGTGAACTGGCAAAGGGGATATGAATTCACTAGTGCTCTCTGTGGAGGTGAATTGGTTGCATCCTGGAGAAAGAAACAGCTCACATTGTTGACAGTTTGAGTATGTCAGCAGTGCCAGCAAAATTCAAGCCCAATTTGTGAGCTGTCTGACATTGTCAATATTCTAAAAGCTAGCATGTTCTCTGGTGGCTTGCTGACGTCTTTAGCTCCCCTCAGAGCCAAAGCCGGAAAAGTATCTTCGCTCAGGTTTAGTGCTTAGAAGTAGAGCAGGTCAGTGCTGTTGTCACTATGGCCTCCTTGCATTTCCATTGTCTCTCTCATCAGAAGGGTGAAGTGGAAGAGCACACGCAATCTGCCATTTTTCTTCATCCCTCTGGCCTGTGAGGTCACAGTTTTCAATCCTGGTTGAAGGTCTCTGTGTACTGTTCATGGCACATACGTGTCATTGTGGCCATGCTCATCCAGGGCTCAGTCCTCAGGCAGAACCCAGCTGGTTATGACTGCCAATGTGGAGACAGACTTTATTCTTTATTCAGCTGACCATGTCAAGGAAAGTATGTATCCCTACAAAAGACACCAAGAATTTTACAGACAAATGCATAGGCATATATAGGCTAATTGACACCAGGATCTTGCAGAACTGTTACACCAATTACACAGTGACATCTCAGTATTGCACCAAATCTAAATCAATAGAAAAGCAATCTATACTTCCTTCTTAACATACTTTTAGGAATAGTACTACCTTATCTATGGTATGCAACAAGCACAACATGAACTGTGGACTACTGTAGTTTAAGAATGCAGGCTATGTGTTAAAAGATTAGTTTGCCCTGTGAGGCAACGAATGCAGATTTTTGGAGACTTCAGCTGAAAATACAGATAACAGTGCCGGCACATTACCGGGCCAAATGTTCCCCTCAGTTCTTTACTTGGCTTTCATAGACTTGGCCACACTATGGCTCATTCACATTTCACCTTTTTCCTCTTCACTTTGTAGAGTCAACCCATCTCATATTGGGTCTTCCTCTTGTCCTTGAACTTCAACTTTTGGTAGCATCAGTGTCTTTTCTTCTCATAATGTGACCAAAGTACAATAGCCTCAATTTAGTCATTTTAGCTTCTAGGGAGAGTTCAGGCTTGATTTGCTCTAGACACCACTTATTTGTCTTTTTTGGGGGGTCCATGGTATCTGTGAAATTTTCCTCCAGCACCACATTTCAAATCAGCTTTCTTCTCTTTCTTTATTGTCCAACTTGCACACCTGTAGTAATGGGGATTGTGGCATGAATTAACTTGGTTGCCAACGATGCAGCCTTACACTTAAGAATCTTTTCTAGCTCCTTCATGGTTGCCCTTCCCAGTCTCAATCTTCATTGTGAATCTCACCTTTCATAGGGCTCAGGTCAGTCTATTGCCCTCCTGCCATCAGGCTTTTCTATCAAAAAGAAGATGCCTAGTATACATAGGGCTTGCATAGGACAACACTAAAGAGTCTGGGACTTTTTAGTTTAGAAAAAAGGTGACAAAGAGAGGACAAGACCAGTGTTTCCTCTAAGATGAGTTAGTGTGAGCTAGAACACAGTTTTTTAGCCTCTGGCAGGAAGGACAGCTCCAGAGCAAAGTAATTTATGCAGTAGCCAAATTGCTCACTCACAATTTTAATGCCAGTAGTTCATAAAGTAGAATTTTTGCTCACAAGACTCTACAGCTTAGAGGGAGCATTGGACAAGATGTAGGTTTAAGGGTTTGCATTCGGATCTGCCTGAGCCAAAAATATACTCCCAAAATACCTTATATTGGTATTTGGCTTACCAAATATATCCGGGTTTTCTCGGAAAAACTGGGGGGGGGGGATCTAGAGAAAATCCGGGATATATTTGGAAATTTCAGGTAGATCTGAGAACAGCAGACCTTAAGGGGAAGATTGCTCCTGCCTCTCAGCTGTTTGTCGGGCAGGCTTATGCAGTCCCATTAAACTTTAAAACTGAGAGCTCTCTGCTGCCTCAGCTGTGGCTGGCTTCTCTTGCAACTCGATTTAAAATGGGCTGCAAGAGTAGCCAGCCCAAGATCAGCTGGGTCAGTGGGGTGTTGAGAGCTCCCCACTGGCACAGTTCTGCACTGCCTTCTCCTTTAAACTGGGTGGCAGGAAAGGGCAGCCCAGCTGAGATTGCTGTGCCTGCGGGGAGCCAGCTCTGCACAGATAGTGGAATTTGTGGCCAGTGGCTGTAGTGATGACCGTAAGCATAGATGACATTGAGAGGGAATTAAACATATTCACAGAGGAGAGGTCCTTCCATGTTGCTCTCTGTGGTGACATAAACATCCAGTGGCAGTGAACCTCTGAAATACTTGTGTTAAAAGGCAACATCAAGGAAGGCTTGGTTTCTTTGCACTGTTTGTTGGACCTCCAAGGCAACTGCCTGGCCACTGTGAACACCAATAAAGAAGGGGAGAGGTCCTTGCAAGGAAAAAAGAAACGCAAAGTCAGGTCCTCCAACAATCAATATATACCAAGTAAGTATAAACAAATACACAGTTAGTCACCTAACTGGGTCTAATGTAGGGCAATACTTGTGGCACCTTTATATATACTAGCACAAAACCAAACCCTTTCATTGTATTTCAGGAAATAAATATGTGTATTACATATGGCAGAAATCATCCGTTACAAACTATGCAAAATGTACAAGTGGTATGTCACAGGAGAAGGGGGGGGAAACACCCTGAACAACATGAAGCAAGTGTCTTCTAAGGGAAATGAGTTCTGGTTAACTCTGCTTGGGAAAATTCTTGATTCCTTTTAATAGCGTTGAGCATCATTTTGCTAAACTTTGATAACTTCTTTCTCTTTCTCTGTTTGCTAAATCCAGCAGCAGCCATAATTAGACTGGTGAAAAAAATTCACAGTAAGAGAAATTTGAATATTTGCAAGCAGATTTTTTTTTAAGTATCATTACCAAGTGATATTTTTGTTTCTGTGTTTGTGATTAAAACGGATCTCCTGATTAATTTCTTCCCCTTTTGCTTTTGTAGATTCTGTGCTCGCTAGGCTTCAGCAGCAGAAAGGTAAAACTCTCTTTAGTCAGCAATATTCCCCCCCCCTTCTAAAAATTTCCACCACAATTTTGGTATTTTTTACTGAGTATTTTCCAGTCTTAAGACTATTTTGGATGCTCTTGTTGCATCTATGTTACCTTTTCACTCCTATCCTAAAAATATACATTTTTGCTGCAGTTGGGTTCTAAATGCTTTCTTCTGGTGAGCCCTTTGTTTGCCCAAATGGCAGACAAGAACTCTGAGGGGGTGAATCATCTCCTTTTGCTTCCTTGATGACTTGTTTGTTGTAGTGGTTAAGTGTGCGGACGCTTATCTGGGAGAACCGGGTTTGATTCCACACTCCTCCACTTGCACCTGCTGATGTGACCTTGGGTCAGTCACAAGCTCTGGCACAGCTGTTCTCTCAAGGGCAGTTTCTGTCAGAAGTTCTCTCAGCCCCACCTACCTCACAGGGTGTCTGTTGTGGGGAGGGGAAGGGAAAGGAATTTGTAAGCTGCTCTGAGACGCTTCTCCGGCTCCTCCTCCGCCGCTGCCTCCTCCTCCTCCTCCTTCTTCTAGAAAACACGGAAACCGATACTAAGTGATCATATGATGGTTTTCCCCCACAAAACCTTTTTCTGCCATATGGAAATAGAAGAATAGTTGACTTGTGCAGACTTTGGGCCAAAGTAGACATTAGGGTGTCCACAGGCTGGACCCCTGGGAACTGCCACCATTTTAGAGCTGAACGCGAACCATTGAAAAGTGCTGCATATGGTGGGATCAGATGGTCACGTTTCACACATGTGCACACACACGCACCAGTGCCTTTTCAAGTACCAAAATAGCCATCTGTATTGGCACTTGAAAAGGTATTGGGAGGAAAAACAGCTCTCCTGGTTCTGCTGCTCTGTGGGCCCAATCAGGGCCTTGAGGAATGAATTGAAGAAATTGTGGGACAGCAGTATGGTGAGAGGAGAAGTCCAGCCTGACTTGGTGCTGTCCTCCAGCCCTTCATACACCCCAGCGTACCATCCCCTCCCTCCCTGGCATTCACACCTCTGGGCAGGTAGAGGCCATAGTGAAAGGGCATAACCCATGAATATATTCTAGGGCTAAGGCGGACAGAACTCAGGCAGTCACAAGGAGCTCTTCACTAGTCCTGCAAGCCAGCCATATGTACATACATGCAAAGTGTTCAGGGGATGTGCTATATTATGCCCCCCCCCCCCCCAGTTCTGGGTAACTTTTCCACCTTCTAAAAGAAGCATGCCTTAAACATAAACATATATCTTATGCGTATTTGCTTTTTAAGAATCTCCTGCCCTGATATAAATGTGACCATTTTAGGGACTAATCCTTATAAGATCTACTCAGTAGGACTGTGAGTCCCATTTTATTCAGTGGGACTTACTCCCAGGCCAGAGAAACTTAGAGGAGAGATTGGATTTATACCCTGCCCTTCACTACCCAAAGGAGTCTCAGAGTGGCTTGCAATCCCTTTCCCTTCCCCTCCCCACAACAGACACCCTGTGAGGTAGGTGGGGCTGAGAGAGCTCTGAGAGAACTGCCCTTGAAGAACAGCTCTGAAAGTGGGGAATCAAACCCAGTTCTCCCAGATTAGAGTCTGCGCTCCAAACCACTACACCAAACTTAAAATATCAGAGAGTTTTTTTTCAGGAGGAGGGGAAGATATCTCCCCATAGGCTTACTGTTTTCCCACTAGGGGGAAAGGATGCCACACTGCTCTCTGGGACTTGCTGGAAGCTCTGTGGTAAAACCATAGAATTTTCAGTGATTCCTAGTGCTAAGTATGGAACTCAACAACGATATGATTTCAGCAAGTGATTTCAGTTTATTCGTAATAGCAACTCCAACTCAGAACACCACAACAAACACACCACAAAACAGTGGAGCACAGCTCCTTCTTTTAAACTCTCCCGGGCTGTCAAAGCCACTCCCAAAATAAATTAAGGACCAATAGAATTACAGAGATAAGGTCCAATCACAATTGTTCCCACTTTGATACATATTTACAAGATGATTGGTTCTGTACAAGGGTTTCTCAGAAACCAGCCAATAGTAATGCGACAGCTGAAGAGCCACATTCAGAATCAAGCTTAACATGTGAAAGTATAGCAGTGATTCACATTTCAATACACAACACCTAGAGTGGTGTGACATCACTTCTGGGTTTTCTCCTGAACTGACATAAAACCATTGCCTAGTGATGCTCCCCAGAGTCCTTCCAGTTCCCAGTGGCTGGCAACCCTATCCCCAGACACACATACACATGAAGACATGAAGCTGGCTTATACTGGATCAGGCCCTTGGACCCCAGTTTAGCTGCAACTAATCATTAGATTAATTAACTTATAGTGGCCGTTAAGATGAAAGTACTGGCGTAGTGAACTAAAATGGAAATAAAACAAAAATAGCTTAAATAAATAAAACTAAATAGCGCTGATATAAATATATATCTGATATACTACTCTAGGGCTTGCACTTGATTAACAAGGTGGCAATGCCTCTATTTCAAGGAAATGCTAAAATAGCAAGACTAATAGGCTAATATAAATTTCTGCTAAAAGCCCAGCTTCTCTGTTAAGAAGCTAAAAATATATGACAATGTGCAGCTTGAGCTAAGAGGTGTCACCAGAGTGCCAGCATCTGGTGAGAGAAAGGAGGATGAGAGAACTGGGTGAAGTCTAAGCAAATGGGTCACAGGCAAAGCAAATGTATGGTGAACTGTTTTGAGGAACTGGAACTGGACAGCCCCAGACCACAGGACCAGAAAGTAGAAAATACTTACATTTAAACATATAGTTCATCTTTGTATGTCTCCTGGGCAGTGATATTCCAGGAAAACAAAAGCTATGTCATACCAGACACTTGTGCATGCTCACAGCAATAAGTTTCTTTTTTCAGATAAGTTTCTTTGTCTTGGTAATGATGTAATGGGCATCTGTGTATGTCTGAATTGCTTACTGAAATATATAGGAAGTGAATGCAGAGACAACAGCTTTGGACTTCGGGGCATCTTTGCTACCTGGAGTCCCTTTGATTGCAATAAAGCATTGTCTACTTTTGGAATCTCCCTGCTGTGTTCTCTGGGCGCTGGCACACCAGGCAATGAGTCCATCTGGGTAACACACAACAGGAGAGCTGCCCAGTAGCTCAGTGATTCCTCCAAAAACATGTATAAAGTTAAAATATGGACATGAGCACCCACAGAACAAAACAAATGACTGTGAAGTAAGCCTAAACTAATCAGTCACCTCATGCTAAATGAAAGTACATTTAAAAGAGAGATAAATAAACTTGGGTGGAGGTAATCTTGGCAGAAGCATGTAGGGTTGCCAGGTCTTGGTTGGAAAATACCTGGAGACTTTGGGGGGTGGATGTGGGGAGAGGGGAGGGGCTTCGGCATGGTACAATGCCACAGAGTCCACCCTTCAAAGCAGCCATTTTCTCCAGGGAAGCTGATCTCTATCGGCTGGAGATCAGTAGTAAAAGCAAGAGATCCCCAGGCCCCACCTGGAGGCTGGCAACCCTAGAAGCATGCCTTTTGCTCCCTCACATAGAAATAAGATTAAAAGAGTCAATAAGAGAGTGAAGATAAAAGAAGAAAAGTGCCTTAAATAAAATAAAGAGTAAAGCCCCAGCAATAAAGCACAGCCTTTGCATGTCTTGCAGTCAGCACCAAAAAAAAGGGGGAGGAGAGCCTAGCAGTGGATTAAAATCAGTCTATTTAAGATTCAAGTTTTTAAAACTTTAAAAATCTAAGACCCTGATAATTTTTGATAATTTCATTAGTTCATTATCTAAGGGAAAGGTAAATTAATAAAGGTAGATTAATCCTTCTGTTTGACCCTACGAGAGCCAGTTTGGTGTAGTGGTTAAGTGCGCGGGCTCTAATCTGGGAGGACCGGGTTTGATTCCCCACTCCTCCACTTGCAGCTGCTGGTGTGACCTTGGGCAAGCCATAGTTCTGACAAGTCAGTAGAACAATAAGTCACCGTGTACAATTAGACAAGCTTTATACTTTATATTGTAGTGATATTGTTGTAATTATGCTAATATATTTGAAATCTATACATAGTATATAAAAACAAACTAAAATTGTCTAATTGTACATGGTGATTTATTGTTCTACTGGCTTGTTTGTTGTGATAGTTCTGACAAGAGCTGTTCTGTCTAGGGCAGTTCTTGAAAGAGCTCTCTCAGCCCCACGTACCTCACAGGGTGTCTGTTGTGGGAAGGGGAAGGGAAAGGAGGTTGTAAACTGTTCTGAGACTCCGAGTGAAGGGCGGGGTATAAATCCAATCTCCTCTTCTTTTTTAAAGCCCCCCCAAATAAAACCTAATGGGCCTAAATTGCACAAGAAAACCTAGATAACAAAGCAAAATAAATAAATGGGTAAGGTAATATCCTAACCAAATCGTAACACATAAAATGTAAAACAGAACTCAAAACTTGTAACTATAGCCATACACCCAAAGCTCAAACTTCTCCTTTCATTAATTCAAACACATGCTGATAAAACTTCCTCAAAGAAGGGAAGAAATAGAAGAGAAAGAATAAATAATTAACAGTCATTGGTGTTTTGATCTATTTTAACCTTCAAACTGCTCCAAACATACCCAAACAAGGGAGGGAGAGGAGACTTTGGCACTGCATCTGAAAAAGGGAGGGGGGGACAAAAAAGAAAAATAAAGGTAGAAAACTGAAAACTAAATTTAGCGAAGGCTAAGATACAGCTAAGCTAAGCAGGAATCTAACGTAAAATTCCCCAAGAACGGAACATGGCCTTGTACTGTCCTACAATATCATGCTGGAAACCAGAACCAGGCCCTGAGTTCATCAAAGTCAGTATTGTTTACTCAGACTGGCAGCAGCTCTCCAAGGTCTCAGGCTGAGGTCTTTCACATCACCTCCTGCCTGGTCATTTTAGCTGGAGATGGCCAGGATTGACCCTGGGACCTCCTTTATGCAAAGCAGATGCACATCCACTGAACCGCTGCCAGTCTCAAGGTATCTGTGCAATTCCAGGCCAGTAGGATTGCTTTCAATCCACCTCTGCTACTGTAAAAAAAATAATAATCTTAAAATCCCATCAGCCTGCTTTTCAAGAAAAACATGGTCAAGTCATGGTGGCTTCCTTGACTGAGTCATCCTGTCTCCTGTTGGGTCTTCCTCTTGTCCTGCTTCCTTCAACTTTTCCTAGCATTTCCTGAAATATGTTTTCCAGTGAGTCTTGTCTTCTCAGTAGCCTCAAGTTAGTCATTTTAGCTCCAGGGTAGAGTTCAGACTTGATTTGATCTAGAATCTGCTTGTTTGTCTTTTTGGCAGTCTGTGGTATGAACTCTCCTCCAACCCCTTTCTCTTTAAAATAATCCATAATCCAAAACTACCTTTTGCCCAGGAGTCAAATGACTTCGCATTTGGAGAATGGGTGAAAACCATTTGAACAGCCAAAGAATGTATAAAGTGGCTATCCCGTTAACACCGCTTCTCTTACTTTGTCTCCTCCAACAGCAAATGTGATTCTAGATCCAGACACAGCTTATCCGCAGCTCATAGTCTCCGAGGATCGTAAAAGTGTGAAATGGGGGACCAAGTATGAAGATCTGCCCCGAAATCCTGAGAGGTTCCAGGAGATGGCTTTTGTGCTGGGATGGGAGGGTTTCACAGCAGGCCGGCATTTCTGGGAGGTCAGTGTGAAAAGCAATGGCGATGAATGGGGTGTGGGTGTTACCAGAAAGTCAGTGAGCAGAAAGTCCTGGATAAACATTTCTCCTGAGGAAGGGATATGGATTATGAGGAGGACTAAGTATGGGTACCAAGCTGCTGAGTCATTCCAGTACCTGCCTCAGAGTGGGGAGCTCAAGAGGATCCGAGTCTGTCTCAACTACGATGGGGGGCGAGTGGTCTTTCTTGATGCCGACAGAGCAGCTCCTCTCTACACTTTCTCGGGTGCCTCCTTCTCTGGAGAGGCCCTCCACCCCTTGTTTTGGGTTCGCCAAAGCGCCCACCTTGTACTCTCTCATTATTGCAGTTGAATCTACTCCTCCTCCCAGGCCTTGCTGGTGATACTCCAAGGTTCAAGATTATTAACAAAAGTAACCAAACCTTGAGTTGTTTCTTCATCTATGTAAGGGCCTCTGCAGACTTTGTTTCAGTCATCAAAACATTAGCAAACTAACAAAAAAGTCACCTACTTTTACCACAGAAGTGAAAGACACAGTAACATAGAGCAGCCTGGGAGAAGGGGAGGGCAGAATACCTTTCTGGTGGGGGTAGAAGGTGTTTGGTGGTTAATATTTTGGGGTATGTTTTGATGCTTATCTTGTCAGTTTTTTATTGTTACCTGTGTTGGATCCTGAGATGCTTTGAAAAAAGGCAGGCATGTTGATGTCTTAAATAAAAAATATTTTTATTGAAATAGTATCTTTTCTTTTGAAAATACATTTTGAGGCCCTACTGACAAACCGAGCTTCAGGCTTCATGACCCTCTCCACACTGTGTTTTCAGTTTTTCTTTATTTTGTTCCCCTCAGACCTTCAACAGATGTGGATATCGAGAAACTTGGTCTACTCAGGGACAAACTAGACAAGATCATTCGCTTCTTGTGTTTTGCTCTTCCAGCTAATGTGAGGTGCCAGTGGGAATGGGGAAGCACCATTCCCCAACGCCCTAAATCTAAATAACCTCCCATAACTGCTGTTTGCGCCCTGAGGGAAAACATGAGGAGTTTGTGCTGGATATGGGAATGGGTGCCTGGACCCGGATGGCTCAGGCCAGCCTGATCTGGTCAGATATCAGGAGCTAAACAGGATTGGCCCTGGTTAGTACGTGGATGGGAGACCACCAAGGGTGTCCACAACTGCTGTGCAGAGCCAGGAAATGGCAAATCACCTCTGTTCACTTTGTGCTCCAAAAACCTTGTGCGGGGGGATCCCCAGCCTTTTTGAGCCTGCGGGCACCTTTGCAATTCTGACACAGCGTGGTGGCTACAGCCACAAAATGGCTGCCACAGCTTACCTTCAGTCACATTGTGAAGATCCTTCTGCTCTGGAGGCAGCTGCTGCCAATGCAGCGTTTTTAAAAATTGCACAGCCAATCAGAAGCACTGCTGAGCAAAAGGCCTACTTGGCCTCGCCCACTTTTCAAAACACTTGGTGGGTGCCAGGGAGAGTGCTGGCAAGTACCATGGCACCACTTTGGAGACCACTGCCCTACGGGGTGGCCACAACTTGACGGGACTTTCTGCCACTGTAGGCACAGGCAGGAAGCTAAGGAAGGCAGTTAAAGAGAAACATTAAAAGTGTATACGCTTGCACAGAGAACCAAGAAAGTACATATGGTAGCCCAATGCAGAAGTTACGTGTAAAAATAAATGAGGATTTTATATATATTCGGGGGTCATTTCGTAGAAAAAGAGGTTCAGGAGCTCATTAGAACAACTCATTAGCATAACTTATTTGCATATGCCACACCCCCTGACATCACCGGAAGTGTGTCAGAAGGCAACACCCACCACTCAGGCTCCACCCCTAGGGACTGTCTTTCCACTCTGGGGGCTGTCATTCCAGTCCCAGAATAGCCTATCTGGGCCCAGGAGGAATGCTACACGTGCTGCTTTGCGCTCCTGCTGGGAGCGGGGCTTGCTGCCACCTGTGCTAGTCTACCAATGATTGCTAAACCAGGAAGAGGAACTGCATGATTTCCTGAAGCAGATGTTTCAGGGAAGCAAGAGAATCTATGATAATAAAAGGGGGGGTTGTGTCTGTCTGTAGCAGGCATATTTCATCAGAGAATAAAGCCAGGGGCCTCAAAATTGACCACATGCTTCAGAGTGATCATGGGAGCTGAAGTCCCAAAAACTGAGGCAATCAGAAAATCCTCACCCAAGTTATCACTGGAAACCACATACCCCACCCCCATTATATTTGCAGTGGGAATAACAGTTGTCAGTCTGTGGCTGGCATAACTCATCAGAAAATAAAACCAGGAGCCAAAAAAAAATGGCCTGCCAGCGTTGGGATGGCAGTAGGAGTTGCTGTGCCCACAATGAAGGGAAGTAGGAACAGCCTGGTCCAGATTGGTTACTCTCTTGCTCACTGGGCTGGCGGCAAGCCCCAGACAACAGCAGTGTCCCATGGCGAATGGTTCTATGATGCTAGTCCAAAGTAATGGAATCCAGAATCCAAGATTCAGGCAACAAGGTTCCAAGAGTTAGCAACAAAAAAATCAGGCAACATGTGAAAGAGTCAGCAAGCTTACAGACAGGTTTATCCCATGCTTGCTCTAGCCTCACTGCAAACTGTCTTAGGATCTCCTAGCTATATTACACACAAGGCCATACGATAATTATTATTACTACAGACATATAGGGAATTTCCCTGCTGGTGATGCTGAGTCCCTGTCAGGTAGTCCTGCCATGATGGATGGAGGGGAGGGGAGGATGGCTATTGGCGCCAAGGTGGCGTGACGGGCGGGAGGTTGGGATCGTAGGGGTGTAGATTTATGCCGGGTGTGTGAGAATGGAATGTGGCTCTGGCAACCCCTATCTCTAGTAGACTGCACATTCTGACCTTGGAGGACTCAGGAGGCGAGCTTTCCTATCGCTTTCAAAGCTGTAGCTTTGCTGAGAATAATGGGGGCGGTGGGAACTTCATTAGCGTAGTAACTTTCGATTCCCATTTGCATGTTATTCTTTGATTGGTAGAAGGGGGGGGTCCCCATTCACCCCCTTCACTGTATAACCGCCTGCTTTCTGTAACCAAGTTATTCTGAACAATGTATCTGCTCCAGTAACCTACCTATTGCAGCTCACTAATAAATGCTATTCTTGTTTGAACCACAAGACATGGTGTTTGGCTGACTAAGTTAGGGATCCTGACAGTTTGTTCAGAATCATCATAAACTTCGGGACTGGTCGGAAACCCGCGGCTCCAAGATGAGTAGCGGTGAAGAAGACACTCTCCCGATTGAGGATGAAAAGAAAGAGGATAAGAAACCTCCTGGGAAGGATGTACCCAAAGAGACCCCTGACACGTATGTGCCGGGAAAATGGGGTCAGGAGTACGATTTCGGAGGACCCTACGGGGATCCATATGGGGCCGCTTATGGAGGGGTGACTACCCGAGTCGGACGCAGACGAGACTGGGTGAAACCCCTGGCAGAGACCCATGAAACGTGGTTTGGAACCCCGCGAGCATCAATGGGGGGAAGCCACCCCGAAAGATCGGTCCGTAGACTGATCACGGCCAGGGGCCTGGAAGACACCGGCCGAGACTCCGAGAGCCTGGAGGGGGCCGTGGGGAGGCGAAGGTGGAGTGGAGAACCGAGCCAGGACCGCCTGATGCATTTCTTGGATGAATCCCTCGCTCGCATTCCACAGATGATCGCAGAAGGCATCCGGGAAGAGCGAGAGCGGCAACGGCGGGAAGAACCACCAGACCAACCTCCCCAAGACCAACGCCCAGGACCTGGTCCAGATCAACAGAACGTGCCACCCCCCCCTCCGGGCCAACCAGCGGGACCAGGACCGCAGGGACCGCCGGGGCAACCACCCCCTCGTCCATGGGGGTTCTTGCCACTGAAGCCTGCGGAACTCCTGGATGCAGACTTTGATGGAGACCCAGAAAAGTTCCCGTTCTTCCTCGTGAGGGCTGAGAGGTTTATCGAAACCTGGGGCCACCTATTTCAACGGGAAGACCGCATGGTAGACGTCATAGCATCCCACCTGAAGGGAGCGGCAGCTGACTGGTATGTCGGGCTTCATCAGGCGGATGGGCGAGAGCTGAGAGAAATCGACTCCTTCATGTGGGCCATGAAAGAGCAATTCGAGGACGTGAACTCCAATAAGGCGGCTAAAGCCACAATCCGGGCCCTCAAGCAAGGTGCGAAGTCCGTAAGGGACTACACAGCGGAGTTCCGTAGGTGTGCGGCCAAAATCCGAGGGGTGCAAGATGGAACCCTCGTGGAGTACTACAAGTTGGGGCTCAACGCGGAGATCCGCCGGGAAGTCACCAAGACCCAAGACCCAGACACCCTAACAGGTTGGATACAAGCCGCCATCACTATGGAGAACAGATTGAAAACCATCAAATTGGATGATGCAGCAGCGATGGTTAACCGAGGCCCCACACCGGCTGTGAGGGGAAAACAGCCCACCCAAAATCCGAAACCGAAGGATGGCACGAGAGAGCTCCGGATGAAACAAGGTTTATGCCTCAAGTGCGGAGAAGGGGGCCACTTCGCCGCGAGCTGCCCAAGCTCCCCTGCATCGACTGGGGCGCCTAAGGGAGTAAAGAAAAAGTTCGACACCTCCACACCAAAGCCGGTGGCAAAGCCAAGAGGAGCGAAAGCCCTGCAAGCCAAGCCGCTCAGTGAGGCGTCGGACTCATCGGACGGCGAGACCCTGCCGCCGGGAAACGAGACGGACCTGCTGTGAACAGCGCTGAACAGCAGGTCCCAGACTCCCAGGCGCAAATCCCGGTGAGCAAACCCCCCTCTCTCTTCTTTCTCACAGTGACTTTAGTGGACCCGGATCTATTGACCCATGTGAGAGTACGGGCTCTCATTGACTCTGGGTGCGGGAGAGACATCATCAACCCCACCTTAGTGACAGGACTGGGGGCGAAAGTAATTAAACTAAACGACCCCCTGATTTTTACACAGATGGATGGCTCCACCATGAAAGAACCTTGCAAATACGAGACTGTGCCCTTGAGGGTGGGGATTGGGCACCACTGGGAAGAGAGGCCTTTCGTTGTTACCCCGTCCGCCCGCTTTCCCCTAGTACTCGGGAGTGCGTGGTTTTTCGACCACGATCCACATGTTTTATGGGGGGAGGGGAAAGTAAATTTCATCTCCGAGAAATGCAAGTCCCACCGGTGGAAGAAAGAGTGGGGGCCCACGAGGGGGTGGGAGCCCCTGGTGACGGTGGGGGTGGCGGAAGCGGAACTGGAAGGGATCCCCCCAGAGTACTACGACTTAGCTTCTGTCTTTGGAGAGGAGGAAGCCGATGTACTGCCCCCCCATAGAAACTCAGACTGTGCCATTGAGATTTTACCTAACCAGAAACTGCCCAAGGGAAAGTTATATTCTATGAGCCCCTCGGAGAAGGTGGAACTGAGGAAATTCATTGACAAAAACCTGAGCCGGGGGTTTATACGACCGGCATCTTCCCCGTCTGCGGCTCCCATGCTTTTCCGGAAAAAGAAGAACGGGGGGTTGCGGTTGTGCACCGACTATCGTGGTTTGAACGCAGTCTCCAACACGAACGCTTACCCCATGCCCCTAATCAAAGACTTATTAGCGGCAGTGGCTGGGGGGAAGGTTTTCTCGAAACTAGATCTCAGAGATGCCTACTTCAGGGTCCGAATAAGGGAGGGGGATGAATTCAAAACGGCATTCAATACCCCCTTGGGTCAGTTTGAATACTTAGTCATGCCGTTCGGACTTCAGGGGGCACCAGGGGTCTTTATGAATTTGATTAATGAGGTGCTCCACAAGTATTTGTTCAAAGGGGTTCTTGTTTACCTTGATGATATACTTTTGTATTCTCCTGACCTGAAATCTCACGTGAAATTGGTGCGGGAAGTTTTACAAACGTTACACAAGCACAAACTCTTTGCTAAGCTGTCCAAATGTGAATTTCACAAGTCGGAGATTCCTTTCTTGGGCTACCGCATATCTCAAAAGGGAATTGAGATGGACCCCGACAAAATAAAAGATGTGGTGGGGTGGGAGCCACCCAAAACCCGGAGGCAACTCCAAGGGTTCCTCGGATTCGCGAACTTTTACAGATCATTCCTGTCGAACTTTGCTCAAGTGGCTCTCCCCCTAACTGATCTGCTAAAGACGAAAGGGAAGCCACCCGACTGCACTCGACCCGGGGCCAAAATAAAGTGGTCTCCGGAGTGCCAACGAGCATTTGACCAGTTGAAATCCCTTTTCACGTCGGAGCCTGTATTAGCTCACCCAAATGAACTTAAGAAATTCATTGTACAAGTAGACGCTTCTGACGTTGCTATGGGAGGGGCGATCCTCCAAGAGGGGGAGGATGGTAAATTGCACCCCCTTGCCTATGTCTCTAGAAAATTTAACGATACTGAGCGGAATTGGTCGGTGTGGGAAAAAGAGGCGGGGTCGATCCGCTTAGCGCTGGCTACCTGGCGCCATTGGCTAGAGGGGGCGCGAGTTCCTTTCGAAGTATGGACTGATCACAAAAACCTCGAGCTTCTCCGCTCCCCCCGTTCCTTGAACGCCAAACAGCTGCGTTGGGCTGATTTCTTCTCCAAGTTCAATTTTACACTGCACCACTTCCCTGGGACGTCTAACTCGCTTGCCGACGCACTGTCACGCCTCCCGCAACACGATAGTAAGAGGGAGGAGATTCGAAACTCAGTTTTCACGCCCTCCCAGTTGGGAGGGGCAGTAACCACCCGGAAGCAAGCCAAACGCTCCCTTCAGCCCCCAACCCCTCCCACCAATGACTGGGTGACGAAATTCTCTGCAGCTATGTCGAATGCTGACAGGGAGGAGGTGGGGAGGGAGGAAGGAGTCTCTCAGGATGCGCACGGCTGTTGGAGTAAAAATGGCAAACTGTTTGTTCCCCGTTCTCTTCGGGGGGAGGTGATGAGCTGGGCGCACGGTTCGAAACTGGCGGGGCACACGGGATTTATTAAAACCCTTCAGCTCCTACAAAGACAATTTTGGTGGCCTGGACTACGAAAGGACATTTCATTATTTACGTCGGCTTGCCAAACGTGCTTGATGAGTAAGCCCAGACCCGGTAAACCCCCGGGAGCACTACAACCACTCCCCACGCCAGCTCGTCCATGGGAAGTGATCTCTATGGACTTTATCACGGACTTACCCCCTAGTGGGGGGTATACGGTCATCTGGGTGGTAGTAGATCTATTTACTAAGCAAGCTCACTTCGTGCCGTTTGCCTCTGTCCCCTCTGCCAAGAAATTAGCCTCAGCGTTCTTGCAACACGTTGTGAGGCTCCACACTTTGCCTGCTAAAGTGATCTCGGATAGGGGGGTTCAGTTTGTTTCGAATTTCTGGCGTGAATTAATGTCACTGCTTGGGGTGGAGAGGGGGGTCAGCAGTGCATATCACCCGGAATCAGATGGGCAGACTGAACGCGTGAACCAGACTCTTGAACAATATTTAAGGTGTTTCACAAACTTTCAGCAGGACAATTGGCACTCTTTGTTACCTTTGGCTGAGTTCTGTTACAATAATACTCAGCACTCGTCGACGGGGATGTCTCCATTCAAGGCGGTCCATGGCTATGACGCTCCGCCTTTGCCTTTTCTGGCTTCCCCTGACCTCCCGGCGGGAGATGCTGGAGACTGGTGCAAACAGTTGCAGCAGGCATGGTTAGCTTTAGCCAAGACGCTGGAGGACGCTAAGAACGCCTATAAAACCCAGGCAGACAAAAAACGCAATCTATCCTGGGCTCCTAAGTGTGGAGAGTTTGCTTATTTATCCACACAGAACTTGAGGGGCATTCAACCGAGTCGCAAGCTTGGTTGGAAATTTGTTGGACCTTTTGAGATTGTGAGAGTGATTAACAAGGTGACTGTAGAACTTGCTTTACCCAAATCACTAAAGTCTGTTCATCCTGTTTTTCATGTAAGGCTTCTACGCCGGGCGCCCGAGGAGAACAAATGGAGACCGAAACGACCCGCCCCGCCTCCGCTGTTGGTGGGGGGGGAACCTCACTACGAAGTTTCGCAAATCTTGGACTCTAAGATCTCTCGCAATCGCTTGTTTTATTTAGTGGAATGGGTTGACTTTGGGCCTGAACAGAGGGAATGGGTACGGGCGGAAAATGTTCTGGCCCCCCGGCTGCTCCGGGCTTTTCACAAACTGTACCCCCACAAGCCAAAGGGGTAGATTTGTTTTCGAGAGGGCTGCATGTCAGGTAGTCCTGCCATGATGGATGGAGGGGAGGGGAGGATGGCTATTGGCGCCAAGGTGGCGTGACGGGCGGGAGGTTGGGATCGTAGGGGTGTAGATTTATGCCGGGTGTGTGAGAATGGAATGTGGCTCTGGCAACCCCTATCTCTAGTAGACTGCACATTCTGACCTTGGAGGACTCAGGAGGCGAGCTTTCCTATCGCTTTCAAAGCTGTAGCTTTGCTGAGAATAATGGGGGCGGTGGGAACTTCATTAGCGTAGTAACTTTCGATTCCCATTTGCATGTTATTCCTTGATTGGTAGAAGGGGGGGTCCCCATTCACCCCCTTCACTGTATAACCGCCTGCTTTCTGTAACCAAGTTATTCTGAACAATGTATCTGCTCCAGTAACCTTCCTATTGCAGCTCACTAATAAATGCTATTCTTGTTTGAACCACAAGACATGGTGTTTGGCTGACTAAGTTAGGGATCCTGACAGTCCCACAGTTAGGCTCCTCTGTGCAAGCTGAGTCAGCTCCTCTACTCCTGGCACTTCCTCAGCAGAGGGGAGGCCTTGGGCCACCAAGCGTGCGCTCCTTTCCTTTTATCCAGTAAAAGCTCTATGATACATCGATCTTGAGCAGTGGATAGTTGTTGCTTATCACTTATCATCCAATAGACAAAAGGAGTAAAAAAATTTTGCAATCCTTTCTGAATCCCTGTAGGAAAGTAAAAAAGTAACTAAATCATGGGAATATACATCCAAATGAACTTGCAAACAGGGTAAAATATAACACCTCCTGCACTCCCAGCA
This sequence comes from Gekko gecko, assembly GCA_029375565.1. NCBI lineage: Eukaryota > Metazoa > Chordata > Lepidosauria > Squamata > Gekkonidae > Gekko > Gekko gecko. The sequence goes on along the minus strand of JAPDNY010000032.1, from coordinate 311,015 downwards.
TGCACGCCTAACCTGGTTGAAGCCTCAGCCCTTGCCCTTTGTCTTCTCCGCTCCTGGGATCTGGCAGTGGGCAAGCCCATGTTGGGGCCTCCTGGCTTGAGGGCCCTGCTGGCTTGGGATACCTTCTGTGAAGGACTGAGGAAGCCACATCACAGGAGGTCCACCAGTGGGGCCAGGACACTAGAAGCCCTCCCACTGCTGCCCCCCTCAGCACCAAGAATAGAGTGCATCACCTGCCCCAGACTGAGAGTTCCTATCTATACCTTGTGGCTAATAGCCACTGATGGACTTCTGCTCCGTATGTTTATCTAATTCCCTCTTGAAACTGTCGATGCTTGTAGCTGCCACCACCTCCTGTGGCAGTTCTCAGTGGTCCCATTCCACTGGTCCCATTGGTAGAAATGGATTGTTGTGTCTCTGTTCTCCCCCCGCCCCTTTGGATCCAAGCAGAGATCTATTCTCCACATGAAATGGACTCTTGATCCAAAGTCTAAACTAGCCTGCCTTCTAGTTAAATGCACTGTAGAAAGTACAGCCATCCTGAAAGAAAAGGACACTGCACACAGATTTGTACCTAGGAGGAACTTGATAACACGCAGAGCTACATGCCAAGTCGGACATTCTTTTCTTTAAAAGAATTGGGTCCGTATTCCTCAGAGCCATGCAGCAGCTACTGGGAATGGCTACTGAAAAATAAACCAGAGTCTCTTTGGGGAGGGAAATGCCATCTTGGGGAAGAGAAGGGCTTCTGTCCTCCTCCCCTCCACCAACTGTTTCCATGCTGAAATAGTGCTGGGAGGGGATTTCAGCATTTTTGCTGCTATATATGGAATATTCTGTGTGTACAGGGACCATGCAGAGCAGCAAAAACAGGGAAATAATTCCCCCCAGTTGTACTGTTTCAGCCTGGGAAATGGCTGGGGGTGGGGAGCAAGAGTCCTTCCTTCACCTAGTGGCATTTTCAGCCCAAATGGGCTCTGTTTTCTTTTTTTAAACAGCCACTTTTTTAAACAGCAGCTGCTGGGACGCTGAGTTGGGTCAGGGGAATGTCTGGCTCTGGGGAGCAGCATCACTCAGAAGGTATGCCCATATTCCTCCATTCCAAGACGGAGATCTTTCCTCATGGTTTGAATTCCATCAGGAACGAGAATGACCCACACGGGCAGGACCAAAATTCATGTACTGCAACACTGTTCCCACCTTCCACTGAAAAAGGAACCAAGTCTGTAGTCCTTTTCATTGTGGAGTTATACGGAGAAATGTGCAGCCAGTATCTTTCCTCTATCAGCGGTCTAGGTATTATGGATTTCTTAAAACTGCTGGGGTGACTGAGGTATAAGAAACAGTGCCAACTTAGATGGTGGGACCTGCAAACATGCACATCTTGTCATCTGTGCCACAAACATGCACATCTTGTCATCTGTGCAGCATTCATAGGCTCTTTGACTGTAGTCTTTCCAAAAAGAGCACTTCAGATTATATTTGGGAAAGACTGCGGTAAAGTGGCGTAAACAACAGAAACAGTGGATGGTGTCATGGGATATGGATGCTCCAGTCAACACTGCGGTAATTAGGGTTGCCAGGTCCCCGTGGCCCCCCCGCAGGGGATGGGGGGTGGGTTGCCAGATGGGAAACTCCTGGAGATTTGGGGACTGAGCCTGGGCAGGACAGGGACCTGCTAAATTTCTCGTGGAAGTCTTTAAAGAAAATTCTATATAGTGTTGTTCCTGGTTTTCCTTTCTTTTTGTTTTTTCCTTGTATGAAGCTTGATCTCTGATGGAGTCTGTATTCTGTACTCTGTACTGGATTATTATTTGGTTGTGATTGCCGATATGCCAGTAATGTATACAGTATGGACAGGGGACCTCGATGGGATACAATGCCACAGGGTTGCCCCATTAGCCACTGGAGGGGGATGCGGCAGGGAGGGTTGCCAGATCGAGGATGGGAAACTCCTGGAGATTTGGGGACGGAGCCTGGGGAGGACAGGGACCTCAGTGGGGTACAGTGCCATAGAGTCCACCCCTCCAGCAGAGATTCCAAAACTTATTTGGCCTACTGCCCCCTTTTCAGAAAAAAAAAATTACTCAGCACCCCCCTGGACATCTACCTTCAAGAAGTGGACAAAAAGAATGCAGTTTGTGGATCTGCATCTGGATCGTTCCAGTCCACCTGGATCGTTCCAGTGCCCCCAAGGGGGCGGTATTGCCCACTTTGGGCACCAGTGCTCCAAAGCATCCACTTTCTCCAGGGGAACTGATCTCTGTAGTCTGAGATGAGGTGTAATTCCAGGGGATCTCCAGGTCCCACCTGGAGGCTGGCATCCCTGGTTGCAATTAAAGAAGCCAAGGCAAAGCCAGGCATCCCTGTGGAAACTGTAGGGGGGCATTAGCTGCTCCCCCACTTTGACCAGCTCGTCTCCTAAACTCTTTTCACCACAGTGGGGATGGGCATTCCCTGCACGCCTTCCAATGGCCAGCCAGAAGTCTGGGCACAACACCCTTCAGGGTCCTTCGCAGATCAGTATCCCAGCCTGTTCTTGTTCTTCAGTGTATTTCAGCGCAGCCGGTACAAGTCCTAAACCTTTGCTTCCATTGCAAATAGCAGAGGGAAGTTCCGAAGCTAATCTGTGCTGAGGCATTCATATTCCCCTTAGTTTTTGACACTGCAACTCCTACTGGGAGGACAGGGCAGGGAAATGGTTCAGCCCCCCTTTGTAATGTGACAGAGGGGCTATTTTCCACCCTCCCTGCCAGCTCTGCCTGCACCTCTCTAGCTTCTTGTGACTAAACCTTTGCTTCCATTGCAGATAGCAGAGGGAGATTCTGAAGCTGATCTGCACTGGGCTGGTGGGTTTGGATTCCCCTCAGATTTTGGCACTATAACTCCCACTGTCGAGCTGGAGCTGCTGGTTAATTTTGAAACCTGCAGCTTTATTTTTGGCTGAGTTATGTGTCTCAGGGACAGACAACCTTTTATCCCACTGCCAGTACCATGTGGTGGGGTGTGTGTGTGTGTGTGTGTCTTCTGGAGAGATCCCTGTCCAGGATGTTCCAATTCCCTTCATTTTTGGCATTGCAGCTGCCATGATCATCCTAGAGCTGGTGACCGACAATGACCCTCATAGCTTTATTTGCTGGCTAGGAATAAGGCCCATTGTGGAAATAAATACAATGAGCTCTATAAAGAAGCTCTGGGCGGGTGCCCTGGTCTTGGGCATTCAGCATCAATTTCTTGTGGTGCCCTGGAGATCGCTCAGAATTACAACTCCCCTTCGGGTGACAGAGATCAGTTCCTCTGGAAAAAATGGTAGATTCTGTGTCATCATACCCTGCTGAATGAGACAGAGTCCACCATTTTCTCCAGGAGAACTGATCTCTGCCATCTGAAGAAGAATTGTAATTCTGAGTGATCTCCAGCCCTCACCTGGAGATTGGGAACAAGGGATTCACAGGAGGAAATGGCTGGTTTGGAGAGTGGAGTCTATGGCATTGTGCCTCTCTGAGGTCCCACCCCTCCTCAAACCCCACCCTCTCCAGGCTCCACTCCTCAAACCTCCAAGAATTTCCCAACCTAGAGTTTGCAAACCTATCTCCTTCCCAGCCAACCATCAATGTACTGTTATCTGACCCTCTGACGTCAGCTTTCCATCTCCTCCCCCCTCCCTGCAGCTTCTACCTAGGAAAAGTACAGTCTTTCTCCGCAGTGGACATCAAGGCAGCTCATATCATCCCCCTCTCCCCCTTTTGATCTGCACAATACTATGAGGTAGGTTAGACTTAAAGTCTGTGAGTGGTTTGAAATCACCCAATTAGCTTCCACAGCAAGAACTGGGTCTGGCCGACCCTGCTCTGAAGCGCTAGCTGCTACGCCATGCTGGCTGTCATGGGGGGCCACCTCAGCAGGGTAAAATGATACAGAGTCCACTATTTTCTCCAAGGGAACTGATCTCTGCCATCTGGAGAGCAGTTGTAATTCTCAGTGATCTCAAGCCCTCATCTGGAGATTGGCAACAATGGATCACCAGGAGGAAAAGTACAGTCTTTCTCCTTAAGGCATCCCTTTATTTATTCATTTTATTTAAAACATTTCTATGCCTGATCTGTGTTTCCAGTTAGCTCCCCTCCGCCTGTGTTTTGAGTTTTGGAAATTTCAGGTTGTGACAACCAAACAGAGGTTTACTTTTGCGGCCCATACGTAACTGTAAGGGCCCTGGGCTAGGGTTGCCAACTGCAGGTTGGGAAGTTCCTGGAGATTTGGGGGTGGAGCCTGAAGGGGCCATGGTTTGTGAAGCGGAGGGATCTCAGGGGGCTATGAGGCCTTAAAGTCCACTCTCCGAAGCAGCCATTTTCTCCAGGGGAATGGATCTCTATACTCTGGAGATCTGTTGTAATTCTAGGGCCCATCTGAAGACTGGCAAGTCTAGGCAGAAGATCCTACAGAGACCATTTTAAAAAAGCCTTCACTCCTAGCCAATGTGGAACAGTGGATAACTAACATCTCACTTAAAGGTTAGAAAATCGCCTCAGCCCCAGAGTGATCAGCCTACCTGCATAAGCCATTTTATGATAGAGCCTTTGTAGGACCGGAGGGAGGAGTTCTTTCCCTCTTGAATGTTGATATGATCCTTCTGGGAAAGAGGCCAGAAGTATCCCTACACTGAATTTGTCAGGATTTTCCATATTCCTGACATGTTGCCCCCCCCCCCTTCTTCCGTGTGCTGCAGGAACAAACAGGAACAGAGAGGGAAGAGTTTGTGGCTGAGTGCAGACAGCTACGCCAGTTTCTGGAGGAACGAGAGAGACTTCTGCTGGCCCAGGTGGAGGAGGTGGAGAAAGCGATTGAGAGAGAAAGGGATGAGCACCTGGCCAGGCTTTCTGTGGAACTGTCCTCTCTTGAAAACGTCATCCGAGAGATGGAGGAGAAGATTCAGCAGCCAGCAACGGAACTCCTGCAGGTAAGGGTGTCAGGAACGGGGCAGACTCCTCTCCAGAAGAGCCCAGACCTCTGTATGTCGCTGTCCATGGTTGGTGCTCCTAGTCATTTTGGAAACTAAGTTCTCAGATTTGTGGATTCCAGTTCAGCATGGGGCCATGGTACACAGGGAGAAGGTGCTTAAGCCTCCCCCATTTTCATAGCCTGAAATAGCCCCAGGGTGCTGATATCTGCCCTGTTGTTATAGGGCTGCACTTATATTTCTCCAACTGGGCGAGTATGTCTCTGTCATTCATTGTGTACTGAATACTAACCTCATGAGTTCCCCCTGACTTCTAGTATTTTGCCAGAGAGAGAAGAAGTTCTTTCTGGTTTGGGGAGGGGCTGTGACTCAGTGGAAGAGCCTCTGCTTCAGGCTCAGGTCCCAGTTAAAAGGACCAGGCAGTATGGGATGTGACAGACCTCTGTCTGAGATCCTGGAGAGCCACTGCCAGTCTGAGTAGACAATAGTTATCTTGATGGACTGATGGTCTCACTGAGGTCTCACTCAGAGAGCCAGTTTGATGGAGTGAGCGCGGACTCTAATCTGGGAGGACTGTGTTTGGTTCCCCACTCCTCAGCATGCAGCTGCTGGTGTGACCTTGGGCCAGTCATATGTACTTTCAGAGCTGTTCTTTCAAGAGCAGTTCTCGAAAGAGCTCTCTCAGCCTCACCTGCCTCGCACGGTGTCTGTTGTGTGGAGGGGAAGGGAACGGAGATTGTAAACTGCTCCAAGACTCCTTCGGGTAGGAAAGGGTGGGGTACAAATCCAATCTCTTCTTCTATAAGGCAGTTCCGTGTATGTTCAAGTCCACTTTATTAACATCCTCCATCTTTTCATAAACCTGTATCATATTCTGTCTAGTATCCTTTTCCTAAACCCCAGCTTCCTCAGTTTTTTCTTGTAGGAATGATGCTCCAACCCCTTAATCATTCTGGCATCGTCTTAGTTTTGAAGGTACTTTCCCCTAATCTGTGGTAATCTGAGCTTCAGTTATTGCAGATTATAGTAATTTAGAAATGATCTCATAGAATCACAGAGTTGGAAGGGGCCATACTGCCAAGATTCTACAGACGTCCAGGGGAAAAAGGTCAGTATGAAATATCATTTACTGCTCATTTTCAAGGGACAGTTCTCAATAAATTTGTAACATAACTTAGGTTTTAAAGTAGACCTTCCTTCACTGCATTTCAGTGGCATCTCATGGATATTTTCCCCACCAATATATAACCCTGAGGTGGATAAACCAAATGGCCAGAGCGCGTCACCCTGCAGGTCTGAGGTGTGTGATCTGTGGCAGGCCCTAATTCCCCACTTCTTTCCCTCTTTTCCCTCCAGGATGTCAGAAGCACCTTGCAGAGGTAAGTGGATTGCACTCATTTCCCGTCAGGATCTTGTCTCATCTTGCCTGCCTGCACCCTCCTTCTGTCCCCAGTTCAGCCCCTTCTTTCTCAGTCCTTGTCTTGTTTGCCACTTGAGAGTTTGGGATCAGATGGATGGCAGATTAACCTTGTTTCAGTCTAACAGCAGCTCTCCAGGGACTCAGGTAGAGGTCTTTCACATCACCTTCTGCCTCGTCCTTTAAGTGGAAATGCCAGGGATTGAACCTGGGACCTTCTGCATGCCAAGCAGAAGCTCTTCCACTGAACCACAGTATGGAGAGCAGCTTTTTGCCACCTCTGTACCTAAGCATACTAGATCAGTGCCCTACTAGTATGGCAAACAGCTTTTTTGCCCTACTAGTATGGCAAACTCCATTTGTCGTTGTTCAGTCGCACAGTAGAGCCTGACTCTTCGCAACCCCATGGACCGGATCACGCCAGGCCCTCCTGTCTTCTGCTGTCCTCTGAAGTTTGCTCAATTTCATTTTCGTTGCATCGATGACACTGTCTAACCATCTCATCCTTTGCTGTCCCCTTCTTCTTTGACCTTCAATCGTTCCTAGCATCAGGGTCTTCTCCAGTGAGTGCTCCCTTCTCATTTGGTGGCCAAAGTATTTGAGCTTCAGCTTCAGGATCTGGCCTTCCAGGGAACAGTCAGGGTTGATTTCTTTTAGGATTGAATGATTTTAGGCAAACTCCATATCCGGCCATAAAAACTACCCCCCACACACGACCTCTCAGAGAGGGGGCCAGCAGGGCCATTAGGCCCGGGCCTCACTTTCTCGGGGGGGGGAGGGGGGAGCTGAAATTTACGCTTTTGACGTTAACTCTTAATTTGGTTATAGCTGTAGACACAGAAATACTTCCGAACCTCCCACTTTTAGCGGGAGGCCTCAAAAATGGAAGTGGCCCAGACTTCTCTTTACCTCTTTGAAGGCCTGCATGCACACATCTTAAATGGAGGAAATTGGACCCTTGAACCCCGAGTTTAGGTGAGGATCCAAAGTCTGAACTAGCCTGCCTTCTAGATCAACACACTGTGGAAAGTACAGTCATCCTGAAAGAGAAGGAAACAGCAGAAGGCTTCATACCTTGGAGGAACTTGGTAACACGCAGAGCTACATGCCAAGTTGGACATTCTTGTCTTAAAAAGAGCTGGGTCCGTATTCCTCAGAGCCATGCAGCAGCTCCTGGGAATGGCTATTGAAAAATAAAACAGAGTCTCTTTGAGGAAGGAAATGCCATCTTGGGGAGGGGGAGAGAGCTTCTGTCCTCCTCCCTCCACCAACTGTCTCCCTGCTGAAATAGTGTTGGGACAGATTTCTGCATTTTTGCTGCTATATATGGAATATTCTGTGTGCACACAAACCACACAGAGCAGCAAAAACAGGGAAATAACTCCCCCGGTTTACTGTGGGAAATGGCTGGGGGGGAGCAAGAGTCCTTTTTCCCCACATCAGCATTTTCAGTCCAAATGGGCTCTGCTTTATTTTTTAAAAATAGCCACTCCCAGCTACAGGGAAGCTGAGTTGGGTCAGAGGAATGTGGACCCTGCTCTTTTAATAAGTGCAAGTCTAGTCTGGTCCTGAAGAGCAGCATTACTCAGAAGGCATACCCATAATCCTCCATTCCAAGATGGAGAACTTTCCTCATGGTTTGAATTCCATCAGGAACAAGAATGAACCACATGGGCTGGAGCAAAATTCATGTACTGCAACACTCTTCCCATCTCCCCATTAAAAAAGAACCAAGCCTGTAGTCCTTTTCATTGTGGAGTTATAGGGAGAAATGTGCAGCCAGTACCTCCCCTCTAACAGCGATCTAGGTATTATGTATTTCTTAAAACTGCTTGGGTGACTGAGGTACAGAAAACAGCACCAACTTAGATAGTGGGACTGCAAATATGCACATCTTTTCATCTGTGCAACATTCATTAGCTTTTTGACTGCGGCCTTTCCAAAAAGAGCACTTCAAACTGTATTTGGGAAAGACTGCATCAGAAGGAGGAGGAGGAGGAGGAGATTGGATTTATACCCTGCCCTTCATTACCCAAAGGAGTCTCAGAGCGGCTTACAATCCCCTTCCCTTTCCTCAACAGACACCCTGTGAAGTAGGTGGGGCTGAGAGAGCTCTCTTGAGAACTGCCCCGAGAGAACAGCCCTGAAAGAACTTGTGACGGACCCAAGGTCACACCAGCAGCTGCATGTGGAGGAGTGGGGAACCAAACCCAGTTCTCCCAGATTAGAGTCTGTGCTCATAACCACTACACCTAACCACCAAACCACTGCACACACTACCCCAAAGTGACGTAAATACAGAAACAGTAGATGATGTCATGGGATACGGATGCTCCAGTCAACACTCCAGGTCCCCGTGGTCCCCCTGCAGGGGATGGGAGGTGGGTTGCCAGATGGGAAACTCTTGGAGATTTGGGGATGGAGTCTGGGTGGGACAGGGACCTCCTCAGTGGCGTATAATGCCACAGAGTCCACCTTCCAAAGCACCCATTTTCTCCAGGGGAACTGATCTCTGTGGTCTGGAGATGAGCTGTAATTCCGGGGGATGTTTGGAGGAATCAGCAGTCTGGATTCTTGAAGAGACCGAGAGGAGCAAGTGGCTGATAAACGACGGCAGGGCAGGATCCCTCCCTTTGGGGGGGGGTCTGAAGTGGGGTAGCAGATCTGTTGCCTTGGAAGGTATCTGTGCCTCAGCTATACATATGTTCCCCCCCCTCCCCAAAAAGCGAATATTTTACAGACCCCAGAAGGCTCGACATCTCACTCCTTCCAAAGGAGAAGTTCCCCCTTGCAACTTCTCAGCCCTTGACAAAATGCAGCAAGTCAGCTGAGAAGTGGAGTCATTTCCAGGAAGGGAAACACCCACAAAATTCGGCTTGGAAGCAGCAAAAATGAAAGTAAGATCCTGGCTTTCTCTTTAGATGTGAGGCAGCCATGGCTAGCGGGGGTGCCGTTAGGGAGCTCTGTGAGGAACTCACCTGTCCCATCTGCCTGGAGTACTTCAGGGATCCGGTGATCCTCGCCGAGTGCGGCCACAACTTCTGCCGAGCTTGCCTGACCCGCAGCTGGGGGGAGGCGGAGGCAGAAGCTTCCTGCCCAGCGTGCAAGCAAATCGCTCGACCCGGGGACCTCCGTCCTAATCGGCAGCTGGCAAACGTTGTCGAAATAGCCAAGAAACTCAGCTTGCAGGGGGGAGAAGCCAGGAAGGAGGAAGCCCAGGAGAAAACTTGTGAGAAACACCGGGAGCCCCTGAAGCTTTTTTGCCAAACTGATGGAATGCTCATCTGTACGGTCTGTGACAGATCCAAGGAGCACAAAAACCACGAGGTGATTCCTGCTGAGGAGGCTGCCCAGGAATACAAGGTAGGAAACCATGGGGATTCTGATGTTGATTAGAAAGAGCTCTGGGTTGCTCCTGAAAGTTTCTCTGTAGATTTCCTCCTCTATGGTCGAATCTGCATCTGCATTTTTAAATCAGTTGCGTGCTGCTGTGACGCCGTCTTTTTCTATGCTTGTTTGAATGTTGTTTGGAGAAGATTCTTTTAAAGCAGTGCGGAGGTGCAATGACAGTGGAGCCGCCCCAAAGGACGATAAACATGTGGATATGCGAAAGTATGCTAGCACTATTGAGATGTGAAAACGGCACCAAATGTGGACAGTTTTTTTGAAGACGGTGTCAAGAGGCGGGGACACTGGTGGGAAAAACAAATGCAGATTCGGCCTAAGTCCTGTGCTTTAGCTTAGATGGCCACCCTCCTCTTGAGTAACTAGCCCGCGTCCAATGCTCCCTTAGCAGCTCCACTGAAAGCAAAATAATAGAGGCGGGGGAGGAGAGAAGCAAGCGAAACCAGCAGCAATACAAAGAGACTGAAAATAGTCGCATTAATTCCTGCTGAGGAAAGCCCCCCAAACTGTCCACACTGAGCACCGTTGCATTCAAGCTTTATACCTATCAAACACTGAATAGATTTGTCCATGTATCTCCCATAGCCTTCTTATTGATGTATTGATGTATTGTGTACTGGGTTCGTTGCAAGAAGACTCAGAGATGCATCATACTGCACACAACAACCCCTGGTCCCCGAGATTGCTTCTTTTATGGATCCCCAACCCCTTCCTGGTCCACTTCCCTCTTGCTACTGGTGGGTTTGAATTTCCCTCCAGGGATCCTATTGGTGTTCCTAGGATCCTTGGTCCCTTTGCTATTCAGGACCAGGCTCCTTCCTCACAACTCTCCTCGGATACAACACCCCTCCCCCCGTAGTTCTAACTGTGCCCTTGGCCGGTGGCCGGCGCTCCCTCGTGGAATGCCTAGGTAATGGAACCGGGCTTCCCGGTGCTACCGGGGTTGAGTCTTCCCCAGGGATCTGAATGGGCAGGGACTCCGCCCCGACTTCAGGAACTTGTGGTGTCGACTCTTCTTGGGTCTCTTGGGATGGAGACTGCAGGGGCTCGCCAGCGCTCGCTTCGGTGCTGCCTGCGTCAGGCTCCTCTGGGCTCATCTCGTCAGGGGTTCCGTCTTGCTCTGATTCAAGGGACCTCGGGAGTTGGTGCTGTCTCAGCTGATCCACGTGTTTCCACAGGACCTGGCCGTTCTCTGTGGAGACCTCGTATGAGACCAGTCCCGTGGGGTGAATGACCCGGCCGGCTAGCCAAAGGGGTCCCTCCCCGAAGTTCCTTATGAAGATGGGATCTTCTGGAAAGAATCCCCAGGGTGTGTCCACTTGCTCGGAGAGCCGTTGCGATTCTGGGGCTCCGTCAGGGTGCAGCCTATCTAGGAGCACTGTTGGCCTCCAGCCTGTCAGTAGCTTGGTTGGGCTGTTACTGCTAAATGGGTTAGGAGTGGTGTGTCGAGATAGCAGGAATTGGGCCAGATGGAACTCCCAGTCACCTTCCGTGATTCAGCTAAGGGCCTCTTTAGTGGTCCGCACTATGTGCTCTGCCTGCCCATTAGTGGCAAGGTGGAAGGGTGCAGATCTCACGTGCTGGATGAGGTTTCCCCGGAGGAACACCTGGAACTCCTCCGACGTAAAGGCTGTCCCGTTGTTGGAGATAATGGTGTCTGGCAACCCGTGGATCACGAAGATATGCCGTAGCACGTGGATGGCAGCCTTGGCGGACACCGTAGCAATGGGAGATTCTTCCAGCCATTTAGAGTAAGAGTCTACAGTGACCACGAAGAGCAGTCCATGGAAGGGCCCGGCAAAATCTATGTGGAGCCTGGACCACTGCTGGCAGGTGGACTCCCAAGCCTGTGTGGGTGCGTGTGGAGGATTTGGGCAGACTGCCTGGCATGGTTGACAACCCTTCACCCATGTGTCAAGCTCCCCGTCAATCCCTGGCCACCACAAGTGGCTCTGGGCCAGAGCCTTCATCCGGACGATCCCTGGGTGATCCTCGTGGAGTGCTTTGAGGGCATTTTGGTGCAGGGTGCCGGGGACTACTACTCTGTCCCCCCACAACAAGCACCCCTTGTAAGCAGACAGTTCAACCTTCCTGGCGGTGAAGGCGGTGAACTCAGGGCCCGCCGGGGATGTGGGCCAATCCCAGTACACCCAGCCTAAGACCCGGGAAATGACAGGATCCCTGGTTGAGTGGCTGGCAACGTCGGCGGCCTGCAATGGCTGGTCCGGGAGATTGTCGAGGAGCAGGACACTGTGCGCAGGGGCCGGGTCAGGCTCAACTGTCAGCAAGGGCAGGTGGCTGAGGGCATTCATGTGTCCCATCACTTTCCCTGGGCAGTGCACAAGACGGTAGTTGTAGCCCGCTAGGAAAATGGACCACCTGAGGACCTGCGGGGGCAGAACTTGCAGCGTCTGCTTGTCTGATGCGAAGAGACCGAGGAGAGACCAATGATCCATCACTACGGTGAAGGACCTGCCGTATAAGAAGTCATGGAACTTTCTTACCCCCATGACGATCGCTAGGCCCTAGCGGTCGATTTGGGTGTAGTTCTGCTCTGCAGCCAACAGGGTCCTGGAGTAGTATGTCACTGGAACCTCACGGCCATCGGGAAGTAGGTGATCGAGCACTGTGCCCATGCCATAGGGGGAAGCATCACATGTGAAAATCACTGGTAGGAATTCGTCAAAGTGGGCCAACGGCGAGTTTGAAATCAACAGTGCCTTGATGGCCTTGAACACTGCTGTGTGGCGGGGGGGCCAGACCCAAGGGGCTTTCTTGTCCAACAGATGATGCAGGGGCTCTGCGACCGCTGCCTTGTGGGGGAGGAAGGCGTGGTAAAAATTGAGGAGGCCGAGGAATGCCTGGAGTTCCGCCTTAGACTGGGGAAATGGGGCCTCTACTATCGCTTTAATCTTGTCCCAGGCAGGGTGAAGGCCATCTGCGTCTATGGTGAATCCCAAAAGGTCCATCCGGTCCACCCCCAGGAGGCACTTCTCCTGCTTTACCTTGAGCCTGGCCTCATGGAAGTGGTGGAGAACGGTGCGGAGATGGGTTGCGAACTCTTCTCTGGTAGTCACGGCGATCATCACATCATCAAAGAATGGGGTGACCCTGGGTATCCCTTTCAAGAGAGAGTACATTAAATGTTGGAAGATTCCCAGGGCCACACTCACCCCAAACTGCAGCCGCTTCACCCTGAATGCCCCCCGGTGCATGACAATAGTTTGGGCTGTGGCCTCATCCACCAGTAGTTGGTAGGCCTGGGCGAGGTCCAGCTTCCCGAAGACCTTGGCTCCCGCCAAGGTAGCTAACACATAGCTCACAACTGGGATGGGGTAGGCATGATCCTGTAGGGCTTTGTTTAGGGTACACTAGTAGTCTGTGCAGATGCGGATGTCGCTGTTGGGCTTCACTGGCATGAATACTGGAGTCTCCCATGAGATGGGTCCCCTTGCACAACTAGGCGGTCCAGCTTAGTGTCAATCTTAGGCTTCAGAGCGAAGGGGGCCCGTCTGGCTCGCATGCGGATGGGCACTCCCTTGGGGTCAAGTTGCAGTGAGACCAGGGGCCCAGTGTAGTGCCCCAACAACCCATCAAACAGGGATGGAAATTCCTCGCATACCTCGTTGAAGTCCGATCGGGCACACTGCTTCACCCCCTCGATGGTTATTCTGAGGGGGGTGAACCAAGCTCGGTCCAGTAAACTAACCAGATTCCCCTCAACCATGACCAAGTCCAAGACTCCGTTGAATCCCCAGTATCGTACCCGAAAACGACCCTCGCCCCATACCAGAACTCGGTTCCTTTGAAAGTCCACTAAGTTTAAGTTGAAGGGCCACAGGCAAGGCCCGCATTTTCGACAGAGTCTTTTAAGCATCTCCACTGAGATTATGGAGGCTGTAGACCCAGAGTCTAGGTTCATGATGCAAGGGGGCCCCTGTTTCTGTAGCTGGACCTGTATCTTAGGGGCGGTGCTCAGGCTTGGGAGTTTGAGTACCTGTTGGTGAGACTCTGTCAGGAGAAGGTATAGCTCCTTGGTGGTTGCATCGGCTTCATAGTGCGTGTTGTGGCATGTTGACGTTGTGGTGGCTTGCTGTTCTGCGTACGAGATTCCAGCGAGTGGCAGGCACAGGCAATGTGGTCTGAATGTCCACAACTCTGACACGTGGCGTCCCTGAACTGGCATGTCCTATGCTCATGCGCTTCTCTGCAACTAGCACATTCTGAAGATGCAGTGGCATCCGGGGCCCTGTTGGGATGCAGGGTGCTCTTCTTCCTCCCTGTTGGTTGGCTATTGTAGACTCCTTTGGCCTCTGAGTTGCCGGAGTCAGCGGCAGCCTGATGTGCGGCGGCTTTCTGGTGGCCAGCGGAGGACACCGGGTGTGATCACTCCCATGTGGTGGTCATGGAGAGGACAGAGGCAAGGGTGCATCTCTCGGCTTCAGTTATCCATCTCCTTAGCTTCTCTTCACGCAGGCTACATACAAACTGGTCCTGGAGGGCCATCTCCAGATGGGTCCCAAATTTGTATTTGGCTGTGAGGCGGCGGAGTTTGACCAGGAACTCGGTGGCTGACTCTTGCGGTTGCTGGTTTCAGTAGTGGAAAGCCACGTGGTGCGACATCTTTGACGAGCTGGGGACAAAGTGGTCTTGCAAGGCTTTGATGATCTGCTCGAACATTGTGTCATCCAGCATGGTGGGGGAGAGGAGGTTCTGGGTCAGGCTTACGGTGGTGGGACCACATGAGCCGATGAGGAGGCATTTCTTGCAGTCTTCCTCGCTGACCTGGTAGAAGATTAAGATGGACTTGAGTCCTGTGACCCAGGCTCCCCATTGCTGTGGGCAGGCTGGATCAAACGGTGGAACTAGTCCTGATCCTGGAGCGATGGCCATCGTGCTGCGTGGCGGTGGTGGAGATGAGGACTCGGTTGCAGCCCGGTTGCCGTCGGTACTCATTCATGGGGGAGTGGTGGAGGTCGGCCTCCTCCTCGGGGCTCCGGCAGCACAGCTAGCTCAGCAGGATCCCATCCTCGTTGCCACTATTGAGTACTGGGTTTGTTGCCAGAAGACTCAGAGATGCGTCATAGTGATCAGCTCAGTTTATTAGCACATGTGCACACAACAATCCCTAGTCCCCGAGACTGCTTCCTGGTCCACTTCCCTCTTGCTACTGGTGGGTTTGAATTTCCCTCCAGGGATCCTATTGGTGTTCCTACGATCCTTGGTCCCTTTATTACTCAGGACCAAGCTCGGACTGCGGAGCTCTTTCCTAGCAAATCTCCTTGGACACAACACCTTACTTATAGTCTGCTTTTCTCACAGGGACTCACGGTGAATTACTCAGACTGAGTCAGTACAATCAACAAAATGGAACAATCAGGAACCAATGCATTAGGATTTTAGAAGTCTGGAACTACCAGAGTAAATGGAAACATAGGCTAAATATGCACATGACATGTTATGTGGCACAGAAATAACATTAATAGGCTGCGGTGGCTCAAGTGGTTAAGACGCTGAACTGCAAACTGGAAGGTCTATAGTTCAGCAGTTCGAGACCCGAGAATGCCGCATGACGGAGTGAGCTCCCATCTCTAGTCCCAGCTCCTGCCAACCTGGCAGTTCAAAAGCAAGAAATTGCAAGTAGATAAATAGGTACTGTTTCGGTGGGAAGGTAACAGCGTTCCGTGCGCCTTGGTATCTAGTCATGCCGGCCACATGACCACGGAAATGTCTTCGGACAGCACTGGCTCTTCGGCTTGGAAATGGAGATGAGCACCACATCCCTAGAGTCGGATTCTACTGGCTTTCGAGCAAGGGAAACCTTTACCTTTACCCACTTACAATAAGCTATACTCAGCAGCATAGAACACAGCCCCTGATCATGCATCCAAGCAACTCTGTCAAACCATTTTGTACAGTGCCAGCCCTGTGACCTGCACAGAAAAGCCCTCGTTCATAGTTCAGTTTTGTGTAGTTTGTGCAAAGCCAGGGAGCTTTCCTGACCTCCTTGGGCAAACTGTTCCACAAGGCGGGAGCCACAATGGAGAAAGCACATGTATGGGCAGTTGTTGATTTTGCCCATTTGCAGGTTGGCACCTGCAGAGGCCCCTGCTGACTTGAACAAAGTTGTTGTGGCGGAACAGGGAGAGAGGTGGTCCCACAAATAAGAGAGGTCAAGGCTGTGAAGGGCTTTGTATGTGATCGCCAGTTCCTTAAACTGGTCCCAGTAACAGGTGGGCAGCCAAAGGAGCGTCTGCAGAATGAGAGTAATAGGCATGCTCCTTCCAGCTCCGGTTAATAGCCGAGCTGCAGCATTCTGGACCAGCTGGAGTTTCTGAGTTGATTTGGAGGGGAGACCAATGTACGGTGCATTACAATAGTCTCGATGTTACTATGGCGTGGATCCAGGTGGCCAAGTCAGCTGAATCCAAGTAAGAGGTCATTTTGGAGGCTAGGCTGAGTTTGTTATCATTAGAAAGCCTTTTTCTTGAGTTTGGATCCAAGTCTCTCTGTCTGTGTGAGAGTGTCAGTGTTTTGCAGCCTAACCTACCTTGTAGGCTTGTTGTGTGGATAAAATAGAGGGGGGAGAGTGATGTTTTATGCCACTCAGAATTCCATGGAGGAAAGGCAGGATAAAAATGCATTAAAGAAACAAACAGGTAAAGGAAAGAGGGATGGGAGGCACATGAATGAGGAAGAATGAGAGATATAAATCTCACGGGAGGAAATCTTGCCTGGTAGCTCAGTGGGAAGGGCACTGCAGTGGGGGGAAAGGGGTTCAGGTCACTGTGAAGGTAATGGAAGTGTCACTTTTGCAAGGCCAGGCCTACAAGGCCCAGCTTGCTGCAGTAACTTTCAGGGCTGCTGGGGGTGGGGGGAGGAACTTGGGGAGACAAAATTCCCAGGGCCCAAGTCAGCTGGAGGACCCCTGAAGCCAGTGTCATGGGCTGAGTTCAGACTGGCAATTTGCCCCGCTATAGGAACCTTTCAGCCACGTTTGAGAAGTGGATTAAAGGGGGTGTTCACAGAGGCACATCTGCCTGGCGTTCCGTACTCGTCGGCAACCTGCGCTGTTCCGCTTTGCTCCCGGGATGAAAACATACCTCTTTAAAGTGGTTGCAAATCCTGGAGAGTGCGTTTATCCCGCTGCATTCCACTTCCCAGCTGTGTGAACACTCTGCGGATAAGCTGGGAGCAAGCAGCACTGGGGCAGATGGCAGCAGCGGTTTGATTGGCCATGCTCCGCTCTACTGCCCATGCGCGCATCGCTGATTTATTTGGGGAAAGCCACTGACAGTAGCACCTCCGCGCCAGCCGTTTGAACGCTCCCGCGTGCCTCATCCCGGTATTCTCCCGCAGCAGACGGGATTTGCTCGCGCAGCAAATTGCCAGTCTGAACTCAGCCGTGCTGCCTTTAGAATGCATCCTTTCTTTGACTTCCAATGCAGTTCTGCACTGCAGCCACTAGGGGTGCAGGGAAGGCAGAGCACAGCAAAGCACAAGCTCTGCTTTCTGCTTCCTCTGCCTTTCTGCAAAGTTTACTCCAAAAAGGGAAACACTTGCCTGTCCTGCTAAACCTGTCAGCCAAGCCAGCATTGCAGCAAGGCCAGAGCAGCCAGAACAGCTCAGGGCTGCTAGAGTCACTGCCGGGCTGCAGCCTCGTAAAAAAGATTGTTGCTTCCAGCAGTTTCCCTGTTCCTTTCCTTCCACCCAGTGCATAGTCTGTCTGCTCAGCTGGATCTTCCCTGTTAGTATGTTGTAAAAAATAAATTAACATTTCCTCTTTTATTAATTTCTCTTCCCCTTTCCTGCATTTTTCTTCATTTTGCTCTCTGCCCCTTCATGATATGCCTTCATTTCTCTCTCTCTCCCCTTCTAGTTTTTTCCCCTTATCTGTCATTCTTGGTCTCAATGTCTCATTCCTGTCCTAGGGGGCACAGAATACAGTCCTTCTTATGGTTGCCAGCTGGCCTGGAGAAAAATGTCATGTCCCTTGAGTAAGCTATTTTCCACCCAATGTGGGAGCCCAGGGAGTGAGGGTGGCATGGTATAGTTTGGACTCATCAGATCTCAGCAGCTAAGCAGGGTCAGTCCTGGTTAGTACTTGGATGGGAGACTTCCAAGAAAGACGGCAGAGGAAGGCCACCTCTGCTTTTCACTTGTTTTGAAAGCCCCTTGCTGGGGTCCCCATAAGTCAGCTGCAACTTGAGAGCCCGTGTGGGAATCAGTGTTCCCTCTAAGCTGAGTTAGTGTGAGCTAGCTCACAGTTTTTTAGCCTCCGGCTCACACATTTTTTTGTCTTAGCTCAGGAAGGAGGGCTCCAGAGCAAACTAATTTATGCAGTAGCCAAATTGCTTGCTCACGACTTTTAATGCCAGTCGCTCACAAAGTAGAATTTCTGCTCACAGGACTCCACAGCTTAGAGGGAACATTGGTGGGAATCAACCCTGTGTGACTGAAACATGCAGAGCAAGCCCTCCTTAGACCAAAGAAGCAGGAGGTGGGGACGGAGAGTCATGTGATGTGCTAGCGGTTAGACATGTCAGGTTGCAGCTTCCAAACCCCACTACTCTGGTTTCGCTGTATGGAGCAGTGGAAGTAAAATGGGTATGTGTGTGGGGGAAGGAAATGTCATCATGCAATGCCCTTTGCACAGTCTCCACTCCCTCAAATGCCCCCACTCCACCAACGCTCCCAGCTAGCAACCCTAGCCATTCCTGTGGGGCAAAGCATGAGCTTTTTTTTAAAAAAAAAATTGGAGCTCCCAAGTAAGTCCCCTGGCACTGCCCATTCAGGAGTATGGCAGCAATCCGGACCTACAGATCATTCATCTTCTTAGACCTTGAAGAAGCCCACAGAATATCCAATTGGACTTTCTAAGGCTCATTCCGTACAATGCTAAAATCCTATGAACAAAGTCTCCTTCTTGTAGGGGTTCTGAATGAGGCTGCAGCAGGAGGGGAGGAGAAATTAAGCCGGGGGGGCATTTTTTTGAACCTGTGGGCACCTTTGGTATTCTGACACAGGGTTGTGGGTTCAACCACACAAGTTCTGCCACAACAGGTGGAACTACACAAGGAAGCCGAAGTGTGGGGAAAAGAGGGGTAAATAAATAAAATACACTGGGATAGAGGAATGAGAGAAAGCCCTGCTGGGCAGACGCCTGACCTGGCCCCACCCACTTTCTGGAAATATTGGCAGGCCCCAAGAAAGGTGTCAGTGGGTCCCATGGCACCCCTGGGCACCATGTTGGGAAGCCGTAGGCTAAAACTTACCCGTGCATCATTTTCCTAACATAAATCGGGGGCAAGCAGCAGCTTCCCAGGGCAGTTTCAGAACAGGAAGAATGCTGCAAGTAATTTTTTATGGAACAAAAAACTCTGGGATCTCTGTTCACAGCGGTTAGCCAAGCACTGAGTGTGAAAGAGTCTGAGAATGGCTGTCTCTTCAGCCTTCCCTGTCAGAGGGACCAGATGTGGGGAGAGGAAGCTTGCCTCTCCCAAGCAACACCTGTATTGTGGGCCCATTCTTCTTGTTTTTTTCTTAGGAGAGGGAGTGAGAATCTGATACCTCCATATTTACAGAGCCGGGAGGGGTGGGGTGCTGGAGGTGCTCTGCTTTTCCTTCCCTCACCAATATCTTCACAATTGTCTTCCTAATCCTATATTATCTTGGGGTGAGGAGAGGCTATTTCTGTTTGTGGCAGTGTCCATTTGTGGAAGGTACTAAAAAGTTGCTATGTTTAGCAGACCTTGGGAAAGCTCACCTTCCTACTCTTCTAAAATGGCTGCCACTCTCTTATGTTCAAACAAACAAATACTGTGATAAAAATGAGAATGACATTTAATAAATCATATGAACATCAAATTATATTACAAATAAAACTTTTACAATTTTACTAAGGAAATTCTAGCATTCCCAAGGAAAAGTCCATCATCCTCAATTGGCACCTGGTTATAAACACATTTCATCAGTCTTCCTCAGGAGTAATCCTATTATATTGAAAGGTATCAGCCTCTTGATACAGCTTAACTTCTTTTTTACTTTCTTCAAACTATCCTCGACCTAATATGGTTGTTTAGAATGGAAAGAAACATGAAGCTCTATGGAATATTGTTTTGTTATAATTTTTAATTTTTTGAAAGTATTAATAATTTTAACTTTAAACTTATTTCTAGTTCCATTTCAAGTGTTTGAATTTGGAGCAAACAAGTTAATTTATTTCTAGTAGTAGCACCTAGTCCTCTTTTCTATCCGGCTAGAAGCTTTCTTTTTAAAAATTGGCTGGCAATTGCTCTCTATCTCATGCTGCTGGCTCAATTGCTCTCTAGTTGTTTATAGTAGTAGCACATCAGTCCTCTTTCTCTACCCAGCTAGAAGCCTTCTTTTTAAATAGGCTGACAAATGCTCTCCACCTCTCAAGGTGGAACTCAAATGCTCTAAAAAACTATTCTGATTGAACAGAAAGCCATAGAGCCCACCCTCCAGAGCAGTTATTTTCTCCGGGGGGGGGGAAGAGATCTGTTGTCTGAAGTCAGGGCCGGCTCCAGGTGTCTGGGCGCCCTAGGCAGGACAGCCTGGGGCACCCCCACCGGGGATGCCAACCTCCCGGTGGGGCTTGGAGACCGGGGGCAGCGGTGGAGCGCTGGCTTTCCTGGGCGCTCTGCAGCTGCGGGCCCCCAGGAAAGCCGGGAAGGGGCCAGGGGTCTAGCCGCTGCCCCCTCCCTCCCAGCACCAGCTTTCCTGGGGGCTCCGTGGCTGCGGGACCCCCAGGAAAGCCAGGAAGGGGGTGGAGGTTTAAACTGACGCCCCCTCCCTCCCAGTGCCAGCTTTCCTGGGGGCTCTGCGGCTGCGGGACCCCAGGAAAGCCGGGAAGGGGGCGGAGGTTTAAACCACCACCCCTCCCTCCCAGCGCCAGCTTTCCTGGGGGATCCGCGGCTGCAGGACCCCCAGGAAAGCCGGGAAGGGGGTGGAGGTTTAAACCGCCGCCCCCTCCCTCCCAGCGCTGGCTTTCCTGGGAGCTCCGCAGCTGCTGGGTCCCCAGGAAAGCCAGGAAAGGGGCAGAGGTTTAAACCGTCGCCCCTTCCCTCCCAGCACCGGCTTGCTTGGGCGCTCTGCGGGGTGCCCAAGCAAGCCTGGGAAGAGGCGGGGGGGGCTTTTCATGGGGGGGGCCTTTTGGCACCCCTGCAGCCGGCGCACTCTAGGCGAGCACCTAGTGGGTGAGCCGGCCCTGTCTGAAGTTCAGTTGTGATACCTGGCGATCTTCAGGTTCCAGCTGGAGGTTGGCTACCCTAGGCATAGCAGTTAGCTCTTCAGACCCAGGTTCTTGCTGTGGAAGCTGTGATTTTGGACCAGTCACAGATTTTCAGCGTAGCCCCTCCCCTGCCCAAATTCTCCCCTCCCCAAACTCTGGCTTCCTTAGACAGGCTTCCTTAGAGCTGGCAACCCTAGTCAGGCTGGGCCCCAATGAGTTCCTCACAAAGGCCAGAAAAGGTTTTCCTTCCTTTGTCTTTTTACTGACAGAACCAAGCTTGGTTGCCTACCCACAGCCCCTGAGGGAAATATTAGTCTCACAGAGGAGCCAAGCAGGAGAAGTGTCTTCATCAGGAAAGAGAGGGTATTCTGACAGGGAACAGTGGCTGAAGTGGGAGTGGACAGGGCAGAGGAACAGACCCAGCCCCCAGCCAATGGCACACAAGTACTCTTGAGTGGAGGCTCATGGGCCAATGGCTGATGGAGCATATTGCACAGCCAATGGGAGAGCTGGAAACGGCCAATACGCCAAAAGGATTATATATAGAAACTAGGAATAAGGCCCATTGTGGAAATAAATACAATGATCTCTAGAAAGAGGCTCTGGGAGAGTGCCCCCGGCCTTGGGCACTCAATGTCAATTTTCTGTGGCGATCTTGGCCGGGTATAATGACACAGAGTCCACCATTTTCTCCAGAGGAACTGATCTCTGCCACCTGATCTCTGCCACCTGGAGAGCCAGTTTGGTCTAGTGGTTAAGTGCACGGACTCTTATCTGGGAGAACCGGGTTTGATTTCCCACTCCTCCACTTGCACCTGCTGATGTGACCTTGGGTCAGTCACAAGCTCTGGCACAGCTGTTCTCTCAAGGACAGTTTCTGTCAGAAGTTCTCTCAGCCCCACCTACCTCACAGGGTCTCTATTGTGGGGAGGGGAAGGGAAAGGGAAAGGAGTTTGTAAGCCGCTCTGAGACGCCTTTGGGCAGTGAAGGGCGGGGTATAAATCCAATCTCTTCTTCTTCTTCAGTTGTAATTTTGAGTGATCTCCAGCCCTCGCCTAGAGATTGGCAACAATTGTTACTCAGGAGGAAATGGCTGATTTGGAGGGTGGAATCTATGGCATTGTACCTGTCTGAAGTCCAACCCCTCCTCAAGCCCCAGGCTCCACCTCTCAAATCCCCAGGAATTTTCCAAACTGGAGTTGGCAACCCTATCTCCTTCCCAGCTAACCATCAGCCTACCATTATCTGCCCCTCTGATTTCAGCTGACTTCTGCCCTCCCTCCTGGAGATCAGTTGTACTTCTGAGTGATCTCCACCCCTCAGCTGGAGATTGGCAACAATGGTTCCCCCAGAGGAAATGACTGGTTTGGAGGGTGGAATCTATGGCATTGTACTTGTCTGAGGTCCCACCCCTCCTCAAACCCCACCCTCTCCAGGCTCCACCCCTCAAATCTCCAGGAATTTCCCAGCCTGGAGTTGGCAACCCTATCTCCTTCCTACCCAAGCATCAACCTGCCATTATCTGCCCCTCTGATTTCAGCTTTCCATCTCCTCTCCCCTCCCTCCTGAAGAGCAGTTGTAATTCTAAGTGATCTCCAGCCCTCACCTGGAGATTAAGTAGAAGCCAAAAATGAGAGATACACGGGAGGAAGTGGAATACCAAAAACAACATCCATGACAAAAATAACGAAGAGTCAATAAAGACAATTTGCAAGAACATTTACTGTAGTAATTCTGTAGAAAATCATGTGTGAGTGATTATAGAAGAAAATTTTCTACAGAATTACTACAGTAACTGTTTTTGCAACTTGTCTTTATTGACTCTTTGTTATTTTGTCAAGGATGTTGTTTTTGGTATTCCTCCTCCCTCTCACCTGGAGATAGACAACAGTGGTTCCCCAGGAAGGAATGGCTGGTCTGGAGGGTGGAACTGATGGCATTGTACATGTCTCAGGTCCCACCCTTCCTCAAATCTCCAGGCTCCATCCCTCAAATCTCCAGGAATTTCCCACCTGGAGTTGGCAACCCTATTCCTTCCCAGCCACTCATCAACCTACCTTTATTTCCCCTTCACTCTTCAGCTTTCCATCTCTCCCCCACCTACAGCGTCTAGTTTGCTCTGAAGCCCTGACTGCTACATCACATTGGCTGTCATAGGGGGGGCCATCTCAGCAGGGTGTAAGGACAGAGTCCACCATTTTCTCCAGGGGAACTGATCTCTGCCATCTGGAGAGCAGCTGTAAGTCTGAGTGATCTCCAGCCCTCACCTGTTGATTGGCAACAATGGTTCCCCAGGAGGAAAAGTAGTTTTTCTCTGCAATGGGGACCAAAGCAGCTTACATCATTCTCTCCCCCTTTTGATCTGCACAACAATCCTGTGAGGTAGGTTAGGCTGAAAGTCTGTGACTGGTCCAAAATCACCCATTCAGCTTCCACAGCAAGAACCTGGGTCTAGCAGACCCTGCTCTGAAGTGCTGACTGCTGTGCCTAGGGTAGCCAACCTCCAGGTTGAGCCTGAAGATCACCAGATATCACAAGTGAACTCCAGACAACAGATCCCCCCCCCGAAAATAAAGCTCCAGAAGTTTCCCTACCTGGAGTTGGTAAACCTAGTCAGGACTGGCCCCAATGAGTTTTCTCCCAAAGGCCAAAATAGGTGCGGAAAGGGTCTTTTAATGACAGAACCAAGCTTGGTTGCCTAGCAACAGGCACTGAGAGGAAAGTAGGGTTGCCAGCTCTGAGTAGGGAAATACCTGGAGATTTGGGGGGTGGATCCTGTGGAGGGCAGCGTTTTTGGGGGGGCAGAAGGACTCAGCAGATTCTGGAAAGTGTTGTCTCAGCAAACTTAGCTTGGAGGCTAAAGACGGTGGGTTTCGTCCCCTGAGGGAATCAA
This sequence comes from Gekko gecko, assembly GCA_029375565.1. Lineage (NCBI taxonomy): Eukaryota > Metazoa > Chordata > Lepidosauria > Squamata > Gekkonidae > Gekko > Gekko gecko. Next base: position 287,089 of record JAPDNY010000032.1, on the reverse strand, counting down.
TTGTTGTCTGGCAAGGAGAGCAAAGACAGTAGCTGTGTCCACCAGAGCGAAGCAACTGTCTTCTGAGGAAAGTTTTGGTGCGCACCACTTCTGTGGGCGGGACTCAGGCAAAGCAGCAGTGGATAGGGACAGTTTCTGAATGACACATCATGGAGCCAACTAATTTAGGGGCATGTGAAATGTTCAGAAAGTGCCACCCCTCTACTCAGTTATATATAAGGAGAGATTCCATGCCTGTTTAATAAAATCTCTGTTCTGTTTTTGAAAGTTAAACTGCCTCAGGTGCCATTTCATTAAGGGTTCATATATAAGACAAGACAGTTCCTGTATTTTCAGTAAAGTTTCTGTGCTGAGACAGTCAAGTCAAGTCTTTTATGACAGAATACAGACACTTTACTATAGGGCAACTCAGACACTGAAGGGAACTGAAGTTTTGGTGGGAAAAATCTGCCAGACAGTTAGGGAGATACAGGGGTCCATCATAAGAGGCTCTCAGGGACTTGAGTGACCCCTCCACACACACTCACAAGACCACGCAGGTCAGGGAACGGAGCCAAGCGCATCATTTCATAGAATCATATGTTGGAAGGGGCCATACAGGCCATCTATTCCAATCCCCTGCTCAATACAGGATCAGCCTAGAGCATCCCTGACAAGGGTTTGTCCAGCCGCCGCTTAAAGACTGCCAGTGAGGGGGAGCTCACCACCTCCCTAGGCAGCTGATTCCACTGTTGAACAATTCTTACTATAATTTTTTTCCCTAATATCCAGCCGGTACCTTCCTGCCCTTATTTTAAACCCATGATTCTGAGTCCTCTCCTCTTCTGCCAACAGGAACAGCTCTCTGCCCCTCTAGGTGACAGCCCTTCAGATACTTAAAGAAAGCAACCATGCCCTCCCCCCGACCTCCTCTTCTCCAGACTAAACATTCCCAAGTCCCGCAGCCTTTCCTCAGAGGGCTCGGTCTCCAGGCCCCTGATCATCTTCGTCGCTGTCCTCTGCACGTGCTCCATTCTGTCCACATCCTTTTTGAAGTGAGGCCGCCAGAAATGCACACAGTACTCCAGGTGCGACCTGACCAACAAAGTGTACAGAGGGACTATGACTTCTTGCGATTTGGATGTTATGCCTCTGCTGATACAACCCAAGATCTCATTAGCCTTTTTTGTTGCCACATCACACTGGCTGCTCATATTTAACTTTTGGTCCACCTGTCTTGTTCACTGCTACTCAGAAGAGTACCCCCATCCAGTATGCGTGTTCCTAATTTTTGTTACCCGGATGTAGAACTCAGCACTTACCTTTGTTAAATTGCATCTTGTTCACATCCACCCACTTTCCCAGTGTGTTTAGATCTCATTGAATTCTATCTCTATCTGCTGGTGCATTTGCTGCTCCTCCCAATTTGGTGTCATCTGCAAATTTAACAAGTAGCCCCTCCACACCCTCATCCAGATAATTTATACAAATATTGAAAAGTACCAGGCCCAGAACCGAGCCCTGAGGCACTCCACTGGACACCCCCCTCCAGATGAAATGCCATTAATAACTACTCTCTGAGTGTGGTTCTCCAAGCAGTTGCCTATCCACCTCACTATCTTACAGTCCCGCCCACAGTCCTCTAGTTTACCCATCAGAACATCATGGGGAACCCTGTCAAAAGCTTTACTGAAATCCAAGTAAACAACATCAGCAGCATTCCTCTGATCCTGTAAGCTCGTCACTCAATCAAAGAAGGAAATGAGGTTGGTCTGGCAGGACCTGCTGGGGACAAATCCATGCTGACTTCTCCACATCACCAAGTTGTCCTTTAAATGCTTGCTAAATTTCAATGAACTCTTTCTCTTTTTCGCTGATTTTATAGTTTTTTGATGCATACCTATAGCAAACCTCAAAAACCAACCAACCAAAAAACAAACAGGAACTAATCCAGAACATTTTATCGTTTTTTTCTTGAGGATAAGATCTTCAATTGCCTGGAGACTTTGAAGACTGAGAGGGTGAAAATTCTGGTGTACGTAGCAGATGCTGAAGATGAAAGCCAGGACATGCTTGTAAGTGCCCCGGTTGCTGGAAGTCAACATGAACTGGGAATAATATCTCAGAAAACCATATACCAAATGCAGGAAGGTAATCCCAGTTGCATTCGGGACCAGAGGAAGAGGGTCTTTTTTTTTTTTTTTTGAAACAAAATTTTTATTGGGATATATTCGACATTTCCAATCACGTTACCAATACAGTTTCCAAAAAGTAAGATCCCAATCCCCCCACCCCCCTAATAGGCTTCCAACACTGCTAATAACAAACAGAAAAAATTATAAGGCAATCAAGTTTAGACTTAAATACCTCGACAAACCAGGTAACACATTTAAATTATATATAACCTCTACAATTTCAGCATATTATGTATAACAGTACATACAGTTCAAAATTCATTTCACTTCTCATTCAATATCCGTACGTATCCAAATTATATATTTTCCCCTTCATTCTATATTCAGTTTCTAGATACAGTTTCAATCCTTCCCAGTCTTTTAAGTACTGTTCTGCCATTTGTCCATTTAATTTCTTTGTCATTTTGTCCATTTCTGCTAAAAATAACAATTTTCTCAACCAGTCATGTATATCTGGTACCTTCTCCATTTTCCAATGCTGAGCAAAGGCCATTCTCGCCGACGTAATCATGTACCATAACAGTGTCCTTTTCTCTTGTGGAATTTTTTCCATTGTCAAACCGAGGAGAAAAAGTTCAGGCTTTCTCTCAATTGGGGTTTTCAATATTTTCTGCATCACACAATGTATATTAGACCAGTATGCTTTCGCTTTATCACATGACCACCACATATGGTAAAAAGAACCCTCTACTTTTTTACATTTCCAACATTTATTACTCAAGTTCTTATCCATGCTAATATTAGCAATCTTTTTTGGTGTCATATACCATCTATACATCATCTTATAGCAATTTTCTTTTACGTTAATACAAGTGGACATTTTAAAAGATCTTTTCCACAAAAATTCCCATGATTCCATAGAAATTTCTTTGTTCATATTTATGGCCCACTTTATCATTTGTTCTTTAACGGTTTCATCCAAAGTATATACAGTCAACAAAGTTTTATACATTTTTGATATCATTTTCCGTTCTTTTTTCAACCATATATTCTCAAAATCATCATTCATAGCCCTAAAACCAAACTCTTTACAATCTTTTTTATAAATGTCCCTTATTTGACAATATTGTAGCCAACCATACTCAAATTCTAATTCATTATTTGGTTTTAAAACATATTTTTTCCCTTCTCTTTGCAACAATTCCTGATACTTCAACCAATCATTGCCTCTATATTCTGAAAACAAATGTATAACTGCAGCTGGAACAATCCACAGAGGCCTTTCATCCGATATTGTATCCTTATACCTGGTCCATGCATCAAACAATGTCCTCCTTACATAATGATGCTGAGGAAGAGGGTCTTTTAAAGCATTTATCACCTTACTTGTTTTGCAAAAAAAAATATGCCCCTCCCTCGAATTTCCATGATAAACACAAAAAGTGCAGATGGTAAAACAGTGCAGAGGGGCAGTCTTGGCAGAAAAACATGAGAGAAGGTAGAATTAAGATCCCCTCTTCAGCCTGCACTGGTCTTTACTGCATTTTGCATAGCTAAAGCGATCCTGTGGAAAAACTACAAATAACTGAACACCATGTTGGGCTCTGGAACAGGCCTCAGGAACACTGGCATGTGTTTATTCTTTTAGAATCATATGCCCAATTATTCTTTGGAGATTGGAGTTTTGTCCAAATGCCAGACCAAATGCCAGTTTCCCACTGTCTTCATTTTGGGGTGCATGTGGAGTGATGTCAACACGCCATTCCCCCCACACACTAGCCAGCTGAGCAGATGTGGGAAGACCCCTCTGGTGGTGGGAGGATCCCCTCCTCCAATGGGGGCTTGTCAAGCCTACCTCTACATCCCACTAGATCTTTGTGGAATGCTGATGTGACCTCTGGGAAAAATCACCAGTGTAGTTTCTAAATGATTTGTCCCTCCGAGAACAAATTACATTCCTGACAATGGCTTGCACGCTCTCTCTCTCCCTCCCTCCCTCCCTTTAGAAAAGAATAGAATCAGAGAGACAAGAGACAGTAGCTGACTTCAGAAGTCTACACCAGTTGCTGGAAGAACACGAAAAAGATCTGCTGGCCCAGATAGAAGAGACAGAGAAGGAGGTAGCAAGAAAAAGGGACCAGCACCTGGCCAGACTCTCTGAGGAACGCTCCTCTCTTGAAAGCCTCATCCGGGAGATGGAGGAGAAGCATCAGCAGCCAGGGAGTGAACTGCAGGTGAGATGCAGGTAGAGAATGTTCAAAGTCATCCTCAACTGGAGAGTGTTCGCAGACTTTTTCGGATGAAAACAGGGCCATTCTGAGAAGTCGCATCTCCAGTCCTTGAGTGAAGTATGGTAGGCCCGAAGTGATTTTTGTAGCCTTCACCTACCTGGGAAAGATTCTCCATGTCCCTGCCTGTCATTGCCACCATGAATGCAGAGGCATTTGCACTGGCAGAGTGCCTGCCCACATGGGAGTCTTGTGTGCAGTTTCCTCCATCCGCTGGCATTTCCGCTGTACTCCCCCACCTATGCCACTTGAGGGCTTCTTAAGAATTGATAACTGCTATCTCCCTATAGCAGGATCCCATAGCAATCTATTTTCACAATCTGCTAGTTCCTTTGACTACCTGTCATTTCTTAAAAGAACTGGCTAGCACTTTTTGTTGCATGGCCAGTCCCCTGATATCTCTGCAATGAAAAGGGGTAGAGACCTTTTTCTAAAAATGAAAGCTATAGCATGATAGCAATTAGCAGTTGAAAAATAGCTCTTTGGTGGCACAACAGGGAAAACAGTGGCCTTGATAGGATGACAGATGGGAAATGGTGCAAATGTGAGGGGAGTCTTGAAGGTGTGCAGTTTCCTATCCAGATGGTGTACTAACATGCTTGGACTGCATTGCTTGAGAAGAAATGTATTGAAGACATGAAAAGGGGACGACTGGAGGATGGGGAAACATGAATGTTCCAGATCAACCCACTGCAGAGAAAAACCTTTTTGTGCTGATGTGGTCCACAGCAGCCACTGAGTTTCCTCTTCTTTCTCTTTCTCTTTATTCCTTCCAGGATGTCAGAAGCACCTTGCAGAGGTAAGTGGATCCCATTCATTTCTCATTCATTTCCCTTCATCATTTTGGAAAGGGTCTGGATAACAGAGGGTTCCAAGCCCCGTGTCAACTCAACATGGAAAATAGAATGAAGTCTTCAGAGCAGGGTGGAGTCTGGAGAGGGGGAGTATTGCTGATGGTGTGATGTCACTTCCAGGTGATCACTTGGAAGTCACCTCCCCTACTTCTCTAGAAATTTGCCCATCTCTACAGTAAAATCATAGAGATTAGAGAAAATTCCTGGAGTGGTGTGTCCGGTAACCTAGAAGTGACATCACTATGTCTGCAGCATCACTCCCCCTCCCATTTTTGACTCAGTGCTCAGTTGATCAAGCATGGGGGCAGTGGGAGCTTCCCTGCCATGGATGGGCAACTGGCAAACCTTAGGGCAACCTGAGAAGTGGTGGGCCCTTAGGATCCAAGAGAGAGCATGCAGGACTCCACATGCTTCAGTGTTTCAGGCTGCATTTCTCCCCAAAGGGACATGGTGGCTTACATAAAAGAAGAAGAATTCTACTGAACACACGCAAAACCTATAGAAACCCCCCAAAACCAACAACAAATCCTGGTTGTTCCAAATCTGCCAAGCAGACCATCGCAGGTCCCAGGCTGTGAGGCCAGAGTCTCTTGCCCTTCACTTTGCACCCAAGGGTTCCTGCCTGTGGCTTGAAATATCTGCAGGAAGGGGAGGGGAAAGGTAATCAGAGATGGACTTCAGTTTCGGCTAGCTTGGTGCCAGCATTCCAGCAGCATGACAGAAGAACGTAAGAAGAGCCTTGCTTAATCAAACCAGTGTTCTGTCGAGATCAGGGTCCCCAACCTTTCTGCACCTGTGGGCACCTTTGAAATTCTAGCACAGGGTGATGGGCACAGCCAAAAAGTGGCTGCCACAAAATGGCTGCAGCAGCTTACCTTTAATCACACGGTCAAAACCCAGTTTTTAAATGCTGCCCAGCCATTCAAATCTCAAGTGAACAATCAGAAGCTTTGTTGGGCAAAAGCCCCACCTAGCCCTGTCCACCTTCTTTAAACACTGTGTGGACTCCAAGAAAGGTGTCAGCAGGCAGCATAGCCCCTACGGGGCACCACGCTGGGAAGCACTGGTCTAGACTCCACTATTTTGAAGACGGGCACAGTATGTAAGCATTACATTACATACACGTGCCACTCCTGAGTGTTCCTCTGATTATTCTGGGGGAGGAGTTTATTGGTCAAGTCCTCCTTTGGTGGGAAGTTTGAACGAGCCTCCCTTCCCCCACGTGCTGATTGATCTGAAATATGGGCAGAAAGCAGCAAGCCTTGAAAATCTTGAAAGGTCAGTGATGTGCTGAGGGAAAGATGGTCTGTCTCCAAGGCATGCGACACCAAAACAGGGCAAGAAACCGTCCTGTTTTTTTTAATTTTTCTATTCTGTAGTTACACCTCCAAAATATATTTACTAGTTTATTTGTATGTGTGTTTAAAAGACGTTCTTAATCAGTTGTTCACTGGCCTTAAGACACATTCTGAGTTATTATTGTGACATTCTGGAGACTTTGTCAAGTTCCCTCTACCAGATAGAAGGTGAAGGGGAGGTGGAATCCTTCCCCCCTCCTAACCCATCACCACAGACTCCTTTGAGAGGGGAATTCTTGGCTGACTTAGAACAGCCCATTACAAGGCAGCCCTCAGCAGAGTTCCCCCCTTCTCAGCCCCTTGACTTCCACATCCTTATAAAGGTGTCACTCTGCTTTCAGACTGCCCTGCTAATTCCCTGAACTCTCTAGGTGGTGGCAGGGCCAATTAAAGAGGTAGGTCTGGAGACCAAGAGGCCAAGAAGTCCATAAAAAATATCAGAAGCATATGCTCTACGAAATTCAAAAGAAACATGAAATCAGAACAAAATAAAATCAGGGTTTTTGTACGGGTCCTCAGGCGGCAGCCACTGAAGTGAAGCCACAGGCAATTGTGCCCCATTATGTTTCTTCTTTCATCACTGGGGTCATGTGAGGAGGGGACAGCAGGGGATGTCCGGAGGGCCTTCTCGGTCATGGCTCCAAATTACGGAATCTTCTCAGGGAGATTCATCTGTTCCCCTCCCTCATTATCTTGCACCTACCTGTGACAAACTTTGCTGAATTGTTTGGCCTTCCCTCACTGAACCCTCCTCCCTGTTTCCATATTTATATCTTTTGTTTAGTTATTTTGCATTTTAAAGCTTATTTCAGTGTTTCTGATTGACTGCTGCTACGGGGACTCTAACATGGGTGGAAAGGCAACATATTTTTTTAAAAAAATATAAAATTTATTTCAAATGTTTTAAATAATAAAACATTTTCCTGATAACGTCTACTCTGATGCACGTGGTGAGGCAGGGTTGCCTACCCAAAGTGCCATCTGCATTTCTTCCACCTGCCTGTGGCTTCACTACACTTTCAGCTATTCATTGCCTTAGTTCTGCATATTTTTCCATGTTGTTCTTTTGCTCCTCTGAGGAATACTAGTTTGGATGCATGATCCATTAACAGTGTTTCTCTTTAGGTATGAGAAGAAGGAGACATTTGAGAATCCAGAGGCTTTTCCAACTGAGCTGATATGTCGGGTCCACTACAGCCATTATAACCCCTTTCTGGAGGGCGCCATGAAGCAATTCAAAGGTAAGAGTGGAATGGCTGCAGGGATTTCATAGAGGACATTTACATCAGCCAGAAATGCAATTTACTTAGACTCTTGACCACTACCAAAGTAACTGTTTTGATTTTTGAACTCAGACTGCAGCTTCACTCTTCAGGACTGACCTTCTTTGTTAAGTCCCAGAGAAGTCAGGAGTTTTGGTCTTTGGCTCCTGGACTGTTGGGAACTACTGAAAAGATCTGATGGCAGTCTACCAAAGCTTGAGTGAGTTTAGATTCTCTCAAGTATTTTTGTAACTTTGCTTTGCAACCTGTTCTTTGAACCCAAACACTTGACCCAGAGGGGTTAAGGTTTGTGACAAAGACCCCTCCCGAAATCAGCGGTTCTGGAGTGGGCAAGCACTTCTCAACTTCCACAGTGAAGACAGAGGCAAAAAATGCATTCAGCTTCTCAGCCATTTCCCTATCATCCTTCAGTACTCCTTTTACCCCTTGGTCATCCAAGGGCCCCACTGCCTCCCTGGCGGGTTTCCTGCTTCTGATGTATATGAAGAAAGTTTTATTGTCGGTCTTTATGTTTTTTGCTATATGCTCTTCATGTTCCCTTTTTGCCTGCCTGATCACAGACTTGCATTTTATTTGCTACAGCCTGTGTTCCCTTTTATCAACCTCGCTGAGACTAGCTTTCCACCGTCTAAAGGAATCCTTCTGATCTTGTACAGTTTCCATTACTTGGTTTGTTAACTATGCAGACTTTTTTCTATAACTATTTGTGCATTTCCTAACCTGTGGTATATATATTTATCTGAGCTTCTAGGATTATAGTTTTAAATAGTCTCCAACAGAGCTCTTTTTGTGGAAAAAGCCCAGCAGGAACTCATTAGCATAATAGGCTACACCCCTGACAATGCAGCACAATATCATATTAGGCCACACCCCCATGTTACCAGAAGTGTGGTCATCCAGCCACACCCGCCTTTTGCTTCTTATTCAGTTTACCTTGTTTGTTGTCAAAACGGTTTTGACAAAACCAATAAAAACATTATTTTTTAAAAGAAGTTTCCAATTCCATACTTTTAATAATTAATATTATATTTATTTTAAAAGTAACATTAACATTCCTTCTGAGTAAACATACACAAGATTGGGATGCATGATAGCTCCAATCCTGTGCATACTTGACAGAGTATAAGTCCTGTTGAACTCTGTGGCATTTACTTCCAAGTAAATATGCATAAATTTGGGCTGCACAATATCCCAAGGATTTTTGGTTCACAATTTTACATATAGAGGTGGAAAGGGAGAGGGAAGATGTGATAACTATGGAAATCGGTGGCATCCAAATATGTATGCATCTGCCGTTAAGTCATACAATGGATTTGTGGTGACCCCAGCAAGGGGCTTTCAAGGCACCTGGGAAGCAGTGGTAGTTTGTAATTGCCTTCCTCTGTCTTTGTTGGAGATCCCTGATCCAAGTACTGACCCTGATAAGCTTCTGAGAGATTATAAAATTGGGCTAAATCATACCATTCCACATCCCAGCATCCAGACAGAAGGAAAAAAGGATGGAACAAGGTGGTGCATTGTGGAATGAGGGTGAGAGGATGAACAACTTGTTTATTTCAAGTATTTTTGTCCCATCTATACAAACTCTTGCTTGAACCGATATCTTATGTCCAACAATTATTGGATTGGAATCAATTCCTGAAGGTTCCTATTGACAAAATAAAAGCAAAATGAGTTCATAAAACAGACTGGTGGTGGTGGAGGAAAGTGCTGTCAAGTCACAGCTGGCATATGGCAACCCCCATAGGGTTTTCAAGGCAACAGATGCCATTGCCTGCCCCTGCCTGGACTTCCTGGGTGGTCTCCAACCCTACTTAGCTTCCGAGATCTGATGAGACAGGCTAGCTAGCCTGGGCCACCCAAGTGAGGGCAAAGCAGGGCAGCACAAAATAAATGGTACAAAGCAAGGTATCTATCACTGGTGCAAATAAATGGTGTAAAGCATGGTATCTATCACTGACCCCATGGGCAGCCGTTATTTGTCTGTTTGGATGCAACTGTTATTTTAAATAATAATAATGGCAATAATAGTGATAATAAACACCAGTTGTTTATCACTCAAAAATGTTCACCAGCACACACACCCCAACCCCAAGCTTCAGTGGTTAAAACATACAACATTTAAAAAATGGACTCTTTGCTTGCTTAAAAAAACAAACATGCACTATTTCCAGCAGCTATTACAACAGAAATTGGTTTCTAGCATTTTTAAGAGGCATAAAAAGGAAGAGAGTTCTCCCCCTCCCCCCCAGTCTTCACTGGTTAAAAAGACACAAGATTTAAAAATGGACTTTTTGCTTACAGGATTCACTTGGCGACTTCTGAAGAGAGTTCAACCCATCTACTCTGCCCCCTCCCCCCAAAGGCATTCTGTTATTGCGTACATGGCAGGGTTTTCACACTGTAACATGAAGTTGACTGTTAAGTATGAGCCTTAACAAGGTAGTGATTTCAACAAAGTGATTTCAGCTTTATTTAACAGCAAACTCAACGATCAGACAACACACCCACACACTAGTGGAGCACAGCTCCCTTTTTAAATAATCCGGGCTGTCAAAGCCATGCCCATAACTCAGTTAACAACCAATCAAAACATTGGGATAAAGACCAATCAGGTCTGTTCCCTCCAACAAGTATATACAGTTCAGGACTGGCTATATACAGAGTTTCACAGAAACTAACCAATGGGAATGTCGATGCTTACAACCCCTTAGGCTGACTCAAGCTTAACATGGGAATGTACAGGAGTGATTCAAGCTTCAGACATCACAGCTCCTCCCCCCTAAGATGAGGCATTCCCTTTCCAGATGTAATCTTTTAGGTAGGAGGGGGCACAATGGTTGCGCTGAGACCTACGCAGAGGTCTTTGCTCCTACGGTGGTGGAGCAATGATGGTGTCGGGGGCCCTGGCCAGCTCTCTCTCTCTAGGGACTGGGGTGTCTACATTGGAGGGGATGGGTCCAGGAGTTGGGGTCTGCCCAGACTCCTGTCCCGTCCTGGGCTCAGCAGTACTCACCTCCTCGCTTGGAGGCCTTCGCAGCTCGTCGGGGACCAGCTCAGGTTCAGGTTCAGGACTCAACTACAGGCTTGAGTTCACACACCATTCCCTGAGCTGGTTTATGTGGCGCTGCACCTTTCGTCCGTCTGGAAGCCGTGCCACATACATGCAAGAGCCTAGGACTGAGGTTATTGTTGTGTCCTGGGATCAGAAGGCAGAGCTGGCGAAATACAGCCAAGCTTCGCTCTCTGAGAACAATAGGGACTAGGTTCCTGAGCTCGCCAGTAGTGAACCAATGGCAGCATTGGCGGGCGATTCAAACCCGCCAATAGGAATATAGGGCCGTCCCCCTAACTGTATATAGTTGGCCTCCGGCCGTTGCTGTGTGTTCTTGTCTTATGTGAAGTACGAATAAACGCGTCTTCTCTTATGTCGTCGTCCGAGTCATGAGGCCCGAAACCCAGTACTTTACAGTGGCGACGAGGATGGGATTTCAACGCCTTCCATGACTCCATGAGCGACGAAAAGGACACCGCCGAGCACCGCATCGCTGACCCCGAGAGCAGCACCGCACCGCTCGCCGAGCATCGCATCGCTGACCCCGAGAGCAGCACCGCACCGCTCGCCCAGGCGCACGCCTTCCCAGACAGAACCATGGCCGCTTCTCATGTAACCCTGGAGCACTTCGATCCGTCGCAGCCAGAAACCTGGGACGCATGGGTCGACCAGCTCATCAGCTATTTGGAGCTCAACGAAATCCGCCACCCCGACCAGAAACGAGCGATCCTGCTGAACGCCTGCGGCACCCAAACCGTCCGCCTCGCCAAGAGCCTCTTGGTCCCCCGCACGGCCTTGGAGAGCTCGTTTGGGGAGATCCTGGATGTCCTCAACGCTTACTTCAGCCCCCGGCCGACCTTCCTGGCCAAGAGGATGGATTTCCAGAGGCGAGTCCAGACCCAAGGGGAATCCATTGCCACCTTCCTGGCCGCGCTAAGGGCGCTCGCGGTGGACTGCGGATTCCCGAAGGTGGAGGACAACCTGCTGACGCAGTTCGTGTGGGGCCTGGCGGACTCCAAGCTGCGGCGCAAGTTGGTTGGACACCGGAGGCTCTCCTTAGACGAGGCCCTAGACGCCGCAACAGCCCACGAGGCCGCGGAAGGGGAACGCCCGGCCGCGGCCGCCCATGTGGTCGGAAGAAGTCCGAGCCCCGGGAATGTAGATACGGAAGAGGTCTTCGCCCTCAGACCTCAACAACGCCGGCCGGCGCCGTTCCAGCAGGCCAACAGAGAGCCAGCCAAGCCTTCCGGCAACCGGACCGTCTGTGCCAGCTGCGGGGAAGGCCACGGAAGGAAATCCTGCAAGTTCCGGGATGCCGTTTGTCACGGGTGCGGAAAGCAGGGACACCTCGCACGGGTCTGCCGGTCCAAGGGCCCCAGAAATGCGAGATCGTCGGTTCCACCGCATCGTCCACTGCCCACGAGACGACGGAAGAGGTCGCCGAGTTGTACCACCTCACCGACCAGCCGCTGCAGGTACTTCGCCTCCCCAACCCCAACCTCTCTTCTGCCCCGAAGATCCAAATAACCGTGCGGATCGAGGGGTCCCCCTGTTGCATGGAAGTGGACTCGGGATCGGCGGCGTCCATCATTTCCCTAGACACTTTAAAAAGACTTTGCCCATTAGGGGGACCCCTCTTCGTCCATCGCCACTAAGCTTGGTGGACTTTCAAAAGAACCCTGTCCCCATCCGGGGAGTCGGCACTTTCCGAGTGCAGTACAGAGACTTTGAGGGGAACTTGGACTTGGTGGTGGTAGAGGGAAATCTCGTGAGTCTCCTGGGGCGGGCGTGGTTCGAAGCCCTAGGCATAACGATCGGGGGAGTGAATAAGTGCGGGGTGCGGGACTGGGGGGCGGTGTGCAAGGAATTCCCGGAGGTCTTTGACGGGAAACTGGGGTGTTATAAAGGGCCCCCGGTGTCGCTCCACTTAGACCCCACAGTGACGCCCATCCGACGGCGCTTCCGCACCGTGCCCCTGGCCCTCCGCCCTAAAATAGAGGCCGAACTGGACCGGTTAGTGGCCCAGGGAGTCCTCGAGCCCGTCCCGAACGCTCGATGGGAGACCCCGATTGTGACACCCGTCAAGCCAAACGGGGAGATCCGCATCTGCGCGGATTATAAGTGCACCATTAACCAGGCACTTCAGGCGCACGCATACCCCGTACCCGTGGTCAGCCATGTCTTAGCCACACTGGCGGGGGCGCGCATATTTGGAAAGCTGGATCTCGCGCAGGCGTACCAGCAACTCCCGGTAGATGAGGCCACGGCCGAGGCGCAAACCATAGTGACACACCGGGGGGCCTTCAGGGTGAACCGGCTGCAGTTCGGGGTCAGTGTGGCCCCACGGATATTCCAAAATCTAATGGACGATATGTTGAAAGGGATCCCTGGGGTGACGCCGTTCTTCGACGACGTCCTCATCGCCGCGACCACCCCGGAAAGCTTCGCCGCCCGCCTCCGAACTGTACTGGAACGCTTCCAAGCCGCGGGGCTAAAAGTGAAGCGGGAAAAGTGCCTCCTCGGGGTGCCGGAGGTGGAGTTCTTGGGGTACCGGGTAGACGCAACAGGCCTGCATCCGGCGAGGGACAAGGTGAAGGCCATCGTGGAGGCCCCCGCCCCAAAGTCCAAGGCCGAGCTCCAGGCGTTCTTAGGCCTCCTGAACTTTTACCACGCCTTTCTCCCCCACAAAGCCGCCGTGGCAGAACCCCTGCACAGACTGCTGGATAAGGCGACACCTTGGGCATGGGGAGCGAGGGAGGCGGCGGCGTTTCGGGGGGTTAAAGTACTCTTGATTTCTAACGCGGTGCTCGCCCACTTTGATGAAAAGCTCCCGGTAATCCTTGCGTGCGACGCATCACCGTATGGGGTCGGGGCAGTCTTGGCACACAAGCTACCGGATGGAAGGGAAGTCCCGGTGGCTTATTACTCCCACACGCTGTCCCCCGCGGAGCGGAACTATGCACAAATCGACCGGGAGGGCTTGGCACTGGTGGCGGGGGTTAAAAAGTTTCACAACTTTGTGTACGGGCGGCCCTTCACGCTCGTAACCGATCATAAGCCGCTCCTGGGACTGTTCGCGGCGGACAAACAAACGCCGCAGGTATTGTCGCCCCGGGTGTTGCGCTGGTCCTTGTTTTTAGCGGGCTACCAGTACCAGTTGGAGCATCGGCCAGGCAAGGCGCTGGGTCATGCCGACGCCTTGAGCCGCCTGCCGCTGCCGCATACAGGGGAAGATCCGGCCCCGGCTCCCGCGGTCTTGTTAATGGAGGAGCTGCCAAACCCCACCTTCAGGCTGCAGACGTGGCCGCCCGCACGTCCCGAGATCCCATTCTCTCCCGGGTCCTAAACTGGGTGGTGAGGGGATGGCCAGCGGAACCGACAGGGCCAGAGTTCACGGCATACAAAGCCAGGCGGGAAGAGTTATCCGCCTTAAAAAGGTGCTTGTTATGGGGGGACAGGGTGGTCATCCCGGGGCCCATGAGACAAGGGGTTCTAGAAACGCTACATGAGGCCCACCCCGGCATTGTACGCATGAAAGCTCTGGCAAGGAGCTACGGGATGGACGCCGAAATTGAAACCTGGGTCCGAGGGTGCACACGGTGTCAGGAAGTCCGCCCCAATCCCCCGAGAGCGCCAACCCAAAGCTGGGAGTCTACCCACAAGCTGTGGTCACGCCTACACATAGACTTTGCGGGGCCGTTTCAGGGGCTCCAGTTCATGGTGACGGTAGACTCCTACTCGAAATGGGTGGAAATAAGCCCAGTGTCTACCACCTCTGCCAAAGCGGCAATAAGGGCCCTGCGGAAAATATTCGCGACGCACGGGCTACCAGACACAATCGTGTCGGACAATGGGGCAGCGTTCACATCTGCTGAGTTTCAAGCGTTCCTCGAAAGGAACCTAATCAGGCACATACGATCAGCGCCCTTCCACCCGGCAACCAATGGACAGGCGGAGAGAACGGTACGCACCGCCAAAGAAGCCCTCAGCCGCATAACGGAGGGGGATTGGAAGTTCCAGCTGGCCCGCTTCCTCCTAAAACACCGCACCACTCCAAACCCCATCTCCGGGCATTGCCCCGCAGAACTATTAATGGGCCGCCGCCCTACCACTTTATTAGACAGACTCCACCCGGACCGAGCCCCAGAGAGAAAGCTGGTCGAGAACCGGGAGGCGCCCGAAGCTTCCTCCCGGGGGAACCTGTCTACTTCCGGAACTACGGGGCGGGGCCTCAGTAGGTGGCCGGGCGCATCCTAAAACCCACCGGGCCAGTGTCATACGAAGTCCTAATAGATGGGGACCGGGTCCTCCGTAAACACATCGACCAGCTCCGGAGGCGGCAAGACCCCGACACAGAGATCCAGTTACCGGGAAATGCCGCGGCCGCCCCAGCATCCGATCGACCGCAAGCACCGACAGTGGAGCCAGCGCCGGAAAGTCCACGGAATCCGGAGGGGGCCCCGGTGACAGCTGAACCACTGCCGCCGCTGCCGCCGCCGTTACAGCCGCCACCGTCACCGCCTCGGCTACTACCAGAGATTCAGGCTCCTTGTGCTGGCGGACCACCCGATAGGGGCCCCGCCAGTCCGGTACCGGCCCCCCGACGTTCGCTAAGAGAACGGAGGGCACCAACATACTTAAAAGACTACGTCACCTGATAGGAGACGAACTATGGAGGGAGGGGTGTTGTGTCCTGGGATCAGAAGGCAGAGCTGGCGAAATACAGCCAAGCTTCGCTCTCTGAGAACAATAGGGACTAGGTTCCTGAGCTCGCCAGTAGTGAACCAATGGCAGCATTGGCGGGCGATTCAAACCCGCCAATAGGAATATAGGGCCGTCCCCCTAACTGTATATAGTTGGCCTCCGGCCGTTGCTGTGTGTTCTTGTCTTATGTGAAGTACGAATAAACGCGTCTTCTCTTATGTCGTCGTCCGAGTCATGAGGCCCGAAACCCAGTACTTTACAGTTATTATGGCTGGGAGCCATAACTGTCCCTCCACGTCGTTCCTGGTGAATACTTTGTCCCCATCTTTGAATATTTGCCCACGCTCCAGGACCTCAGCCTGCTGAGGCTTGGACTTGTCCAAGTCCGGATGGAGCCGGTCAAGCAGGGAGGCGAACTTGCGGCCCATCAGAAGTTCAGCAGGGCTCCTTCCAGTGGCTGAGCACGGTGTTATGTGCTGGCGCAGCAAAGAGGACATGAGCTTCTGCCCCCAATCCCTGCTTGGTAGGTGTTTCAAAGCCTCTTTGGCAGACCTAGCTAGAAATGGGGTTTATTCCATACAGTTAATGTCTCCTAAGTGGTGCAGCAGAAAAGCCTCGGTCTTGTCAGTTGATTTAGCATCCTCAAACAAGGGAGAAGTAAGAAGAGGGGTAAAAACAATGGCCATTGGGGGGCAAAAATGCTTCTCTACCCAGCACCACTATTACCTGGAGACCCTTCCCTGCTCAGAGGTGAACTGATCACTGGGAGCCTCCGGGGCTACCGGACTGAGAGGCTGTGTCATGTGAGCGGGTTACACACAGTGTCCACTTCGGTCAGGCTTGAGAGATTTCCCCATCCCTCCCCACACCCATGGCAAAGATCCAGCTGTGGAAGCAGACGTACCACTGACTGCTCAGTCCAGGCTGCAAGGGGAGGGGAAGGGAAAGGAGCCTTTAAGATGCTCTGAGACTCCGAGAGAAGGATGGGATATAAATCCAATCTCTTCTATTTTCATCATACGAGAGAGCCACTTATGATTTCTGAAAGCCAACTTTGTCTCTTAGGAACTGGCTGGGGAAAGGCTTTAATTCCAAATATTTATTTACTCCTCGTGCCCCCTTGCTGGTTTTATTTTAATGGCTGGGTGCGCCTCAGCTTCAGGCGCAAGTCCCAAGGGGGCAGTCTTTTGTCTGCGGATGAATGGGAAAACAAACACACGGGTTTTCCCTTCGCCATTAATCACTTTTCACATTACGTGCCACATATCTGAATTAGATGTCTTACAAGAAGCAGGGCCCGCAATACTCGCACGGTGGGGGAGTATTCCGAAAGGCTCCCGGTCTGCAGAAGCAGCTCCGCAGGTAAGCCTTCTCTCTCCTCCTCTGGCCGGCTGATTCCCCCCACTGCCAATTTTCCCTCCCCACTGTGGGCACTGGCGGCAAGGCCTGAGTGCCTCCCAGCCCCGGGCCTGATGATCCCCTCCCCAATTTTCCCTCCCCCCACGGGCACTGTCGGCAAGGCCTGAGTGCCTCCCAGCCACTGGGCCCGCTGATTTCCCCCACACACCACTGATTTTCTCTCCCCCCACGGGCACCGGTGGTGAGGCCTGAGTGCCTCCTGGGCCCAACGATCCTCCCCCCACCACTGATTTTCTTTCCCCCTGCGGGCACTGGTGACAAGGCCTGAGCGCCTCCCAGCCCCCGGGCCCGATGATCTTTCCCCCTCCGCTGATTTTCCCTCCCCCTGGCCACAGCGGAGAGGCCTGAGCACCTCTCAGCTGCTGGCCTGCCGCAGAGTTCCCAGAGCATTCTCTGTGCATGCGCAGGGAACGCTCATACTTTTGGGGGGATTTAAATATTCCCCGTACAGTTTTTAAAACTTTTTAGATTTTTCTGCACACCTGGGGACTGCCCCACATGCACAGGAAAATCTCCCTGCCCCCCAGGTGCCCCCGATGTGCAGATTTAGATATCTGCATGCAGGGGGCCACTTGGGAATTAGATATATGGATGAAGCTAATTCTCTTTCTGCCGCCTGCAAAGCACAGCCATGCCACAGCGGAGGCACCCAGCCAGTGAGAGCAGCGGAGTTGAAAAGGAAGCCGTGCCGGGTGGATTCCGTTGCCATTCATGGCAGAGCCTTGTGGTCCCTTTCCTTTTGGAGCAGATCGGAAGAACAAATAAGCCCACCATCCCAGGGAAACGCGGCCAGAATGTGCGGCCCAGGGCATTTTATTCATCGCTAACTAACTAGCGGAGAGATGGGAGGGGAGGAGAGAAAAGAGAGGGCTTGCTCTTGGCTGGCTGCAGGGTGGCGCGGTCTTGGCCACCAAACTTGTTGCTGGATGGCAGGAACTTCTCACCTCCCAGGGAAGGGCGGGCAGGGGTGCGCAGGCAAGGGGAGGTCGGCCCGAGGAGCCCCTTTCATTGGCTAACTCAGCTTGCTGCAGTTTAACCTAACCAACCAACCTTTCCAGCAGGGACCCAGCACAGGTTCCAACTTCCTTCTACGTGTTCTCTGGGGAGCTGGTAGGAGGCGCAGCCGGCAACTGAGCCGGTGGATGGGCGGGCCAGCGGGAACTGCAGCACATGTGCTCTGGAGCAGGGCTTTGGGTGAAGGAGGGGAGGGCTTAGAAGCCGGTCGGAACATTCTTCCTCTGTGTTTCGGCCCAAAACTAGCCCTGGTCTCCAAGCTTCCCCAATGGTTTTGGCCCTTTCTACTTTTGGTTTGGCTCCCTCTGCAGTCCAACAATCCTGAGCCATCCTGGCAGTCCTGAAAATCAGTGTATTATCTAGGGGCGGGGGTTTTCTCATGTAAGAGTGACATTAAAGAAAAAAAATCTTGGGTGGGTTGGGACATATTTTTGGACTTCCACAGAGGAAGTTCGTAATTACTGAACCCAAATCAGGGTGCTGGTAGGACTGGTTTTCTGAATGTGCTTATGGGATTCTTTCTTCTTTCAAAATTCTCACTTTAGCTTGTGTGAATTACTCCTCTGGCTTGAGTGTTGTTGGGATTTGGGATTCTCACTTTGTTGCATCCACACACCCTGTTCAGTCAGTTCCAAAACTTACTTTGGCTTAAATCGCACTGGACTGTATTTAAAAACACCCAGACTAGAACTACAAAGTCCTGGCACAACGTCCGTGCTGAAGCCAAGTGTTTGCTTTCCCAATCAGATATTGTGTTCCCTTGTTTTCTAAATCCTACAGAAGCTGCAATTGGGAATGCTGAAAATTACATTAGGATAAGAGAAATGCAGGTATTTGGAAGCAAAGAGGGAAGGAGGATCCCTACTCCCCCCCCCCAGATTTGTTTCTGCATCGATACTTTTGGGAACTGCTATTCTTGTTACAAGATACTCTATAGTTACAATGGTTTGGTGCTTATTCTCTGTTCCTTTTGCTTCTGCAGACACGCTGGCTTGGGCATTTCTGAAGCTAAGAGGTAAATTTTGAAGCCTGAGAGAGAACAACATTCCCAAGAAGGAGAGGGACTTGTCAGGAGGTTTTCTGTTTGTGTTTCATTGACATTCAAGAGTTCCGTCCTATGAATGTGAGAATCATAAATGGGTTAGATATGAATTGTGGGAAAGAGGAATGGAGAAGTAGTAAATTATTTTGAATATGAGTCTCCTAACCTGAGAACATAATAAGCCCTACTGGATCATTCCAGAATTCTGTTTCCACCAGTGGACACTGGGCTGTGGAGGCCGCAACAGGCTGGGTGGTGGTCATGCATCCATGGCCCTGCTCAGCTGCTTGGGAGAAGACTCCAGTTCAGACGGTTAGTTCAACTGTCTCCTTTATTCAGGAGTTTCCTGGGCGCAATCTCTCCTTTGGGAACAGGCTCTTCTCCCAGCAGAGTTCCCTTATCTACCCAGGCTGTGCTTCTTCCCTGTCCGTCACCCATCCCAGGCTGCTCAGGGGAGAGGCTCTTAAGATGGGGCCCAGACCCACCCTCTTATTTCAGACTCTGCGCTTTCCCCATGGCCGTGCCACAGCACAGGGGAATTCCCTACCCTCTGATTGGATCTGTAGAGGTTCTCCATCTTCGGACCAAGTTCTTGGAGCCCGGCCTTTGTCCTTGCCTTCTTTCCCCCTCAGGAGATCTTCCTCTGTTCTCTCTCTTGACCTCTTCTGGTATTGCCTGGACAAAGATGCTTTTGCAAAGTTCACAAACTGGGTGTGGAAACCACAGCTCTCTACTGGTGTCAATCCCAGCATCTGGTATTGTTGTGCCAGAGGCCATTTTCCTCCCTGAGGCAAGGGCTCTTTCTAGAGGATTTGGGTGGTCAAAGAACACTCAGCAAGGAGCAGGATTGGTACAGAAATACTTTAATTACAGAACATAAAACAAACAAGAAGGTAAAGATCCTCACATCCATTCAGTTATTGGGGGCTTCTTAGCAACAATTAACAGTAGCTAGGGAATTATGTGGGAGGGGGCTTGGGGGGCACCAGCTAATTAAATCAAAGCACAATGCAGGTGGCAAGTTGGGGCACTTTGGGTGCAGCCCAGGAAGGAGGGGGCCCAGAAGAAAGACTAAGGGACCAGGCCCCATGGGTCCCATGTTAGCTATGGGCAGGGTCCAATGAAGCCCAACAAAGCCCCCCCCCCGCTGCTGTTTCCTCTTCCTGTTTCTATAGCCTGCTTAGGTACAGTCTCCTAGCATAAGCATCACATGGGCAGGCATGCTGGGCCAGGTTCCAGGTCCTGCACCTGATATCCCCTTCTTAGGAAGGGAACTGATTCCACAGCTGCTTGGATACCTATAGCTCAGATAGTGGTCTCTGACAACACCATTCCCCTCACCTCTAGGGTTTCTTCCACAATGGTACTACAAGTGCTTGGAGGGAGAACTCAGGCAGGAAAGATTCTCCTCCACATGACCAGGAAGGGAAGGATTACAAATATTGGATTTTGCCACTTTAGAGAAGAAAAAGGGGGCCGCTCCAAGGCAAAATGGAGATGAAGAAACGAATTGATGCAGAAGAAAATAATTATACAACCTCTACGCATTTCTCATGCAGCTTTGTCAGGGGAGATCTTTAGTTCATCTCAATCTTCTTTGGGGACTGCGCATGTGCAGGCCTGCTGATCAGTAGGTCTATAGCTTTAAGTCTACAGAGGGCACCATGCATAGGAGCTGTAAGGCTGACCTTGCCCACAGCCACATGCTCCCGTGTGACTGCGCCACTCACCCTCAGTTCCTTTTCTGCCGCTGATTAAGAAGGTTGTGTTTTCACTGCCTCCTCCTTGTCTCCAGTGAAGGAATTCTACACCCCTGTCTTCTGCTGTGGCACAGAGGACATTGTTCAAGAAGTACACCTGGTGTGGTGCAAAGATTACACGATGAATACAATCTGTGTCTCTTTTGTCTTGGGGAGGGCCATGCACTTCCATCTTGCAAAGCCTGTTTAACATTTACTCCCAAAGCCTGAGACAAGAGGGCCTCAAAGCTTAAAGCCTCCCTCTGGGCGAAGGTTCTCAAAGCTTCTGAACCCACATCTTCAAAGCTCAGAGACAAGGCAGCTTCAATAGAACCATCAAATTTGACACGTTCAGCTTCACCTCCAGATTCCCACTCGCAACGGATCCGATCAAGCTCCGTCTCTCTGCCCCAGCATCAGGTCTCCTCTGTACTCTAGCCAAAAAGGCTAAGAAGGGGAAGGAAAAATCTAAGGAACCTCTTACAGAGCCACTGAGACCTATCTATTCTGGACCTTTGAGCAGTGCTGCCTGGGACTTCGCCAGCCACATTGTCTGTAGGGGAACTGGACAAAGAAATGCCACCAGGTCAATTGGTATCCAATGCAGAAACTGAACAGTTTGCACCTTGGTCTCATCACCCTTCATCTGTGAGATGGCCTACAGAACCATACTTGATGTTCCCTTCACTATCTATCCAACTGGGAATGGGGCCATTGTAGATGTTTGGAACCAGCAGATTACTATTATAACTGGCAATATTACAACTTCGGTGACACACTCCATTCAGCTGGCATCCCCTAGACCCGACATGTGGGTAGAGGTTGCTGCCGACTCTGGTGACACAACTTTGGCGCTGAGTCCAGTTGAGCAAGTGGGAAATACCTCTTCTGCCTCTATGTCCTGCATGGCCTAATCTCTAGAAATAGAGATTTCCACCACAGGGCACAAGCCCAAGGATAAGATTTTGAGTAATTTATACCCTGATTCTCCTGGAACTATCGTCTCCCCAATAGATGACATTACCTAGCAAGTCTGGCAGCGACTGTCATCACTACAACCCAATGCTAAGTGAGTTGAGCAGTTGTATCTGGTGAAGAAAGAGTCCTTCAACTATTTCTCCATGCACCCTCCACCTTGCTCTCTTGTGGTAGAGGAGATGCAGTCTGAAGGGTGACAACCATACCACGTCTCTCCTACAAATAAGGAGGGCTACAAGTTGGATGTAGTTGGATGCAAAGTCTTTGCCTCAGCTTCCCTCAGGTTCAAGGTGGCCAATTATGAGGTTATTATGGCCATTTATCAGCTCTTTCTGTGGGATCGCATGCTCCCTTTCATTGAGTTGTTGCTTGAAGATAAGAAGGCTTTGGCCAAGATACTCTAGACCGAGGCAGTCAGGCTGTCGAAACAGCAGATAAATACTGGGCACTATGCTGTGGATGCTGCTGCCAGGGCCATGGGCACAGCTGTTGGTGTAGTGGTTAAGTGCACAGACTCTTATCTGGGAGAACCGGGGTTGATTCCCCACTCCTCCACTTGCACTTGCTGATGTGACCTTGGGTCAGTCACAAGCTCTGGCACAGCTGTTCTCTCAAGGACAGTTTCTGTCAGAAGTTCTCTCAGCCCCACCTACCTCACAGGGTGTCTGTTGTGGGGAGGGGAAGGGAAAGGAGTTTGTAAGCCGCTCTGAGACACCTTTGGGCAGTGAAGGGCGGGGTATAAATCCAATCTCTGCCCAGTATCCTCCATATAAACAAAACCCTCAGCCAGGGGATCAAAAATGTAAAGGAGTGTGTAGGTCCCACTCCCAGACCCATTTAGCCCCTGCAGTGGAATCCACTCGACAGCACAAGGTGCAATGACTGCCACAAGTCACTTTTGGGGATAGACTGTTTGTCTTTATGGATGCCTGGGTCACCAAAGGGTAACCTAGAGAAGGTTTTCTGTTTAGAATGTTCTAGTGCAGAAGAAGTATGGTTGTGCTAGACCCATCCTGGATTTAAGGGATCCGAACAAGTTTTTACATGTTTCAAAGTTTCACATGGTCTCTGTTGTAATGTTATTACAATTATTAAAGTTGAATTGTAGGTTTATAGTTTTGGAGCTCAAGGATGCTTATTTTCACATCTCCATTCATCCTGAATATTATAAATCTCTTCGTTTTCACTGTGAGGGGCAGGTTTTTCAAAATGCAATCCTTCCCTTTGGGCTGGCTATGGCTCCCCCAGTGTTTTTGAAGTGCATGGACCCTGTGGTTGCCCATCTCCAGCTCCAAGGGTGTAATGTTTTTCCCTATTTAAATGATTGGCTCCTGGTGGTTGACACCAGGGAGGCTGTCCTTTGGCAACGGGACATTGTGTTTCAGACCTGCCAGTCCCTTGGTCTCTTGGTTAATTGAGAAAAGTATAAGCTAGAGCCTGCTCAAAGGGACCAGTTTATCGGTTCAATCTTGGATTCTTCCATTGGCAAGGGTTTCCTACCACTAGATAGGGTTGTTAACATTGTGAGGTTGGTACATGTCTTTCTGAAGAGATGTTTCCAGTCTTCCCAGAAGATTCTACATCTATTGGGCTTTATGGTCTTGGCCACGGCAGTGCTTCCTAATGCTCAGTTAAATATGAGACCTCTACAGCTCTGGTTTTTACAAGTTTACAAATCTGACTGCCATTCCCTACATCACAGACTTTTTATTCTGCGTTTATAAAACCATTCCATCCCTCTTCAAATGGACAACACCATTGTGATGTACTATGTTAACAAGGAGGTTGGCACAGGAGCCCGAGACCTCTGTTTAGAGGCTGCAGCTGTATGGCAACTAGTCCAGGACATCAGTTCTTTCATACGGGCTGTCCACATTCCTGGGATAGTCAATATGCAGGCAGACAGGCTGAGCAGGCTTAGGGGAGGTTCCCACAAGTGGACACTTGGCCTACAGTACCTGTGCCCCATTTTTGATTCATGGGGAGTTCCAGAGGTGGACCTTTTTGATACCTGGGACAATGCCAAGGTGGTTGAGTTTTGTTCCTGGGCAGGCTGAGATGAAGGGTGTCTGGGTGACACTTTTCATTTAGCCTGGAAGGGGAGACTCTTTTATGCTTCCCCCCCCATCCCTTTCCTAGTCAAGGTGATAGAAAAAGCAAGGCGGGAGGTCACACACCTAAGTCTGGTGGCCCCCTTTTGGTCTTATCAGGTCTGATTCAGTCCCCTGATGGAGTTTTCCCAGGGCTGTTTCCTCCACTTCCCAGTGGCCAGAGACCTTCTCAGCATTGGCTAGGTTGTACATCATGATCTAGCCAGACTCCACCTCACCACCTAGCGGATTGGGAACTAGACTTGGGTTTTTCCCGTGAAGTTACGGAGGTCCTGCTGAATGCCCATAAGCCCTCTACCAGATGCTCATACACTCTCAACTGGGAGCGTTTTTCTCAATGGTATGTGGCTAAAGGGGTTCCACCTCATCAGGAACCTCTGGGCACTGTTTTTGCCTATTTAGTAGAACTCAAAGATATTGGGTTGGCCTTCTCTTCCCTTAAGGTACACCTGGCAGCTATTCCATCATTCCATGTCAGAGTGCAGGGTGCACACCTGTTCTCCCACTTCCTGACTAAACGGTTTTTGAAGTGCTTAGCTAATTTGTGTACCCCGAGAGTTCCTATAATTCCTCAATGGTCTCTCTCCCTGGTTTTGGCCTGTTTGATGAGGAAACCCTTTGAACCTTTGGCTGCCTGCCCCAGGTCCTTGCTATCTATGAATATGTGCTTCTTAGTAGCCACCACGTCATCTAGACGTGTTAGTGAATTGGCTGATCTTAGGATTGAGCAGCCTTTTTTGCAGTTCTTCCTGGGCAGGGTAGTTATGCGCCCTGACCTACTTCTTCATCTTGAGGTAGCGTCTCAGTTCCATTTGTCCCGGGACAATGTTTTGCCTTTTTTCCTACATCCACTTTGAATGCAGAGAGGGAACTCCACTCAGGGGATGTTAAAAGAGCCCTCTTATTTTATTTAAAGATAACAGCTGAATTCCATATAGAGAGGGTTCTCTGTTTGTATATTTTTCAGGTCCACATTTAGGGAAGAGTGCAACCCTGCAGTCAACCCTTTCCAGTTTGTTAGTACAAACTATAAAGTACTGCTAGCAGTTGACAGAGCGCCCTTTCCCATTGGATGTGTGAGCTCATCCTTGGCGGCATTCTGGAGTGGTGTCCCTTTGGTGGAGATTTGTAGAGCAGCCACCTGGACTTCGTCTGTCATGTTTGTGAAGCATTATGCTGTGGATGTTCCTGCTAGGAGAGATGCAGCCTTTGGGACAGCGATCCTCCATTCATTATTTAAATAGGTGAGCGTGTCCCACCTTCCTGTGTTTGCTTGCTGGAATCCCCAGGTGGGACTGCACAGGAGATCGATGATGAAAACAGGGTTGCTCACCTATTACTGTTGTTCATTGAGTACCTTCTGTGCAGGCACACATACTTTCCCTCCTGCCCCGCTACATGATCTCAGTGGCACGGAGGTACTGAGGGTGAGTGGCGCTGCCGCGTGAGACCACATGGCTGTGGGCAGGGTCAGCCTTATGGTTCCAGCACACAGGACCCTCTGGAGGCTTAAAGCGATAGATCTACCATTTGGCAGACCTATGCATGCGCAGTCCCCATGTGTGCATGTGCAGTCCCCATGTGGGCCTGCACAGAAGAAACTTGATGAACAACAGTTACAGGTAAGCAACCCTGTTTTCCTTTCTCATACATTCTTTTTAGTTCCATATTTACGGGAATGGAACTAAAAAGAATCTGAAAGATTCCCCCTGATGAAGCTGTGTGCAAAATGCATAGGAACTTCTATAATTTTTTCCCTCTGCACCAATTTGTTTCTTTTCTTTTTTTTTGAATAAACTCTCCTAAAAAGGAGAGAATTTTATTACTTTTTATAAAAAGAAAGGGGGAAGGTATATAGAAGGATTAAGAGAAAGAGTGGAGTGAATTTTTCCTGTTAAAAAATTAGTTTTAGTTAGTAAAATTACAAATTTTGGCAACCACCACGGCTGGAAGATCTTCTTTTCATCTTACAGAAGTCCAAGATAACTTTGTTAGTAAAGTTAGTAAAGTCCTTTGGGGTTAATTATTAATCCGCTCCTTTCTGACGTTCCACGAACTACTTCTTTGGATATCTTCCTTTTACATCTCTCAAGTTGTACGATGGGCCCTCTTTAGGCTTCTTATCTCCCGCTCCAGCTCCTCCCTCTTCCGGGTTGCTGTCTTCCTCGCTGCTTGAATCTGTCCAAATTGCGAGTGCTGCATCTTCCTCTGTACTGGCGTGTCTCTTCAGAAATTCTTGTGCTTTGAAGACAGAGTCAATCTTCTCTCTTTTGTCATTATATTTAAAAATTAGTCCTTCGGGAATACACCATCTGTAAATTATCTGATTTCTTTGTAAGAACGTGGTCAATCCTTTATATGCTTTTCTTTTCATACGGATTTCATAGGGAACATCTTTCAAAGTTCTAATGGTCTGCTCCCCAATTTTCAAGGGCACCGCTGAAACTGAATGCAGGATTTGATCTCTGGTACGCTGCTTTGTGAACTTGACAACCACTTCTGCTGGCAGATTGTTTTTCTTTGTAAAGGTTGAATAGGCTCTATAGGCCATATCCATCTCTTCTTTCAGTTCCGACGCTTCTCTGCCAGTTAGAGGTGCCAAGGCATTCGCCAATGTAGTTCTGAGATCTTCTTTTTCCTCTTCTTTAATGCCCTGAAAACGGAGAGTCCGATTTGATTTTTCCATCTGTAACATTAAAATTCTTTTTTCTTGCATATCCTGATGTTTTTCTAATTTATTGACCTTTTTCTTTATTTTCTTGGTGTCGTCCGTTGAGACCAAACACTTCTGTGCGATCTCCTCCATCTTCTTTGATGTTTCTGTTAGTTGTTTTTGTTGACTGTTGAGAACACTTTCCATGTTACACAGAGTTTCGCTGATTTTCTGCATTTGATCCAGCAGAGGGCGCAGTGACTCGCTTTTCTGTTGATTGACAGCTAGCTCCGGTGGGGGGGTGCTCAGACCGGAAGTCCCTCCCCCTTCTTTTCCGGCTTCAGCGGGACCTTTTTCAATGCAGACATCTTTTTAATTGTTTACTTTAACAAAGTTCGTGCCACGCCACTCAGGAGACTAACCAACTCTTAATCTTCAGTATTTCCCCAAAGGTATCTTCACCAATTCTTTTTTCCCTTCACCCCCCTCCACTTTTCTTTTATAAGTCCCGTTTCTCAAGGGGGTGGGGATTCCTCCCTCCTCCCATCCGCTTATATGCTTACGGGGGTTTCGACTTTTCGCTTCAAAATAGATCTCCAACTCACGGTTCGATGCCAAGTCTTTCCATTTAACTTCAACTCGATCGCTTTATTCACTCCTGGAAGTCGGTGGCGTTGCTAAGTCCCATTACGGGCACGACGCAGCGGGGCCGATTGGGGCGGGGAGAAAGCCTCAATTTCCCGGCTGTTTGCCGGCAAAGAGGCTACTCCCCAAGTGCCCCCGGTTCGGAGCCTTTGCCTAAGGCTCACTAGGGTCTTTCGCATAAGCGAAGACCCCCCAAACTGTGCGTGGGCTAACCACCTCCGGGAGCGTCCCGAAAGGTGGCCGCCATTTGCTCCGCCGAAACCGAAAGTGCACCACCAATTTGTTTCTTCATCTCCTTTTTTCATTTTAGAGAACAAATTACTAACATGGGTCTACTGAAGTTATGTTGATAGATTCAGGTGGGTAACCTTGATGGTCTGAAGCATTATAAAAAAGTGTGAGTCCAGTGTCCCCTTTAAGACCCACAAAGTTTAATTCTGGGTATAAGCTTCTGTGTGCATGCACACTTCTTCAGATACCCTGAAACAGAAGTCACTCCGTTCTCACTTATACCCAGAAATAAACCCTGTGGGTCTTAAAGGTGCCAGTGGACTCAAACTTTGAGGTTATGTTGATTTGTAGGCTATACAGAGTTGTGGTTTGATTGACTTGTAAAGCTGCTCAGAGGTATACTGCCTTTCAACATGGAGGTTCCATTTAGCTGGTATGACTAATAGCTGTGACACCTGTTCCTCCTGAATTTGTCTAGCACCCTTTAAAGCCAGCTATACCTGTGAATGCTGCTATATTTTGAGAGTCTCCTGTTTTGACATATTTACTATGCTTTCCCCTAATTAAATCCAAACAAATGGTGACCATATAAACTTAAGTTGTTCTTCTTGTTTAATTTTTGCATCTGTTAAAACATTGTCATTATGCTAATTTGCTATTCACCCTCTACATATATCACTGTTACCTTCCATTTCAGTGTATCTGAGGAAGTGTGCGTGCTCACAAAAACTCATGCCTTGAAATTGTATAAAGATATAATTGCTCCTTGTACCTGTGCTGTTTTCCACTTCTTCTTCCGCATTATATGTGGTTTTGGCACTTGAGAGGCGAAGAGAGATTTCCCCTCCACATGAGTGAACCACAGGCCTTAAAGAAGGATGGCCCGTCTCTGTCCTCAGCCATTAAGCAGTGACCACCTTGACATTAGTTGCCTTGGGTGTATATACCATCCATTCCATTCTAGTACAACTCACTCCAAGATTTCCCAATTAAACTAAAAATTTCTTTTTTCACTAATTAATAGATGAGGTCTTTGTGATTACCTGACCTCCCCCCTTGCTATACCAGCCCTCACCAGAACTTGGCTGCCCAGTTAAGTCTTAGACTATGAGGAGGAAAGTACCTCTGAAAGTGTGCAGAGTTCGTTTTTCTGACCACTGCACCATCCTGCCTCCACACGTAACGTGGCATTGGAAATGCACAGGGTTATGAATCATGGTAGGAGGGAAGCTGCTTGTTAGGCCTGCCCCTGGGCCTCAGCTTATTTGCCACACTCACAGATAGGGCAAGTTGAAAGACATACAATCCAGATCTATGGCTTTAGAAACCAGAGTGTTCCAGGGTGAGTTTTCCCCAGGAGGTGTTGGAGCTTGTATGTCGATGTGTTTAGTTTATCTTCTGGAAATGAATCAATCTCCCAGCTGATTCTGCATCTTTTCTGTTGCTTCGTTTCTTCCCAACAGCAAAGGTGACTCTGGATCCAGCCTCCGCTAGTTCCCATCTCATCTGCGGGAATGAGGCAATCATGAGGTTGCAAAATACAGCTCGAGAGCTGTCTGAAGATCCTGAGAAATACTATGGGTTTGTGCTGGGCTCTGAGGGATTCACAGCAGGCCGCCATTTCTGGGACGTCCTCCTGGGAAATGAGGATAACTGGGCTATGGGAGTGGCCAGTAAACCTGTGAGGGGCAGGGTCATCTTGACTCCTGAAGAAGGGGTCTGGGCTGTGGGGAGGCGGAAGGGCCAGTACAAGGCTTTCATAGAAGGCACTGACCCTCCCCTTACCCTGAGGGGGGAGCCCAGATTGATCAGAGTATGTCTGGACTATGATGGGGGGCGAGTGGCCTTCTTTGATGCCAGAAGAGCAGCCCTTCTCTACAAGTTCTCTGGAGCCTCCTTCTGTGGCAAGACCCTTCATCCCTTCTTCGCTGTGTACGGTGATGGCTGCCTAAGGCTTCTCTCTTAAGGCAGGCAAAACCTCCCTCACAGGCCCTGCTGGTGTTTGTGAGACCAGGATGAGTAATAAACAACATCCAACATGTCTTGCCAAAAAGCCCCCTTTCTAGTTTAGTAAAGAAACTTCTGTAAGCTGCCAGTCACCCAAACTAACAAAATCATACCTGTTTGAGAGCCCTTCTCCTTGGCCTATTATTTCTTTTAAAAGGAGAACATTAACTGTCATAAATAACCACCACAGGTAAAGGCAGAAGTAGAAATCTGGGTCTCCCTTCAACAAACATTTTGAGTTTTCCTCCAATCCCTCATCACATCTGGAGGTCCTCGTTCTGCGTTAGTTTGGGGATAAACTACAGACAATATTCAAGAAAAGATCACCTATATATTGTTAACACTTGTTTAAGGAACTAACTTGTATAAAAGGGTTCCTTCCAAGTGGTCTCCAGCACAGATATTAAAACTACAGTAACTGCAGTGAAAACTGTCATCTTCCAGAGCATAACATCTGGAACAGACCCAGAACCAGCCCAGACATTCAGATGTGCAACAGCACCACCTACTGGCAGGAGTGCTTATATAACCATTACGATATATCAGTGGATGTGTGCTACGTTCCATGGCAGAGATGGCATTGGAACCTGGGTCTTTATATCTTGGTCAGACACTGTAACCACGACACAACATTGACTCTGGTGGCTCAGGGAGGTTCTTAAACCTGTTTTGTAAAGGAGAAGATACATTCCATTCCCCCTGTCTGCTCCCCTTCTCCCCAGTGTGGACCCAGAATGTCTTAAATTCATCTCCTTCCAGTTTATCCTCACAACAACCTGTGAGGTAAGTCTGGCTGAGAACATCGGACTGGCCCAAGGTAAGCCAGTTACCCTTCATGGCAAAGAGGGGACTGGAACCTAGGCCTCTTGGATCCTAGTTTGACATTCTCACTACTGGCTCTGATAGGTCAGTGAAATGCTTAAGCCCCCCCTGTACTGTGACGGATGGCCTCTTTTCCACCCTCCCTGGTTTCTTGTGACTAACCTTTGTTTCCATTGCAAATAGCCGAAGGAGATTCTGAAGCTAATCTGTGCTGGGGCGTTCAGATTACCCTCAGTTTTTGGAACTGCAACTCCCACTGTTGTGCTGAAGCTGCTGGTTGATTTTGAGACTTGCAGCTTTGTTTTCAGATGAGTTATGCCTCTCAGGGACAGACAGCCTTAGCTCCCACTGCCAGTACCATGCTGGGGGGGGGTGCCTGTTTCTGGAGGTATCCGTGGCCAGAATGTTCCAGTTCCCTTCATTTTTGGCATTGTAGCTGCTACAATCATCCTGGAGCCAGTGGCTGAGGTTGACCCTCATAACTTTATTTGCTGATGAGTTTCATTTGCCCCACATAGACCTTTTTTTGTTCCATTGGAAACAGCATGGGGGTGGCAGTGCAATGTTCTGGCGATGATCAGGGCCAGCATCATTCTCTTTCCTTCATTTTTGGAACTGCAGCTCCCATCATCATCCTTCATGGATATGGCCTGGAATACAGGGGAACACACAGGACAGCAGAGAGCCATCATGCCCCCCCATCACCCTGATCCAACAAAACAAATCCCTTGGCTTTCTGTTGCAGAGAACAGAATAATTGTTACCTGGGAGTAGGCCCAATTGAACTAAGTGAAACAGCAGTCTCTCTCCAACAGTACTAAATTGCAAGGCTTTTCATTTCTTACAGCTACAGGAATAGTCTTTGCACATTCTTCCTTGATAATATCTTTGGTTTCAACCCATAGTTCTTCCAGTTCACTTTCCTTTGAACTTAGTAGTACAAATCTGTTCTTTACATGGTCTTTAAGCTCTTCAGGAATGTTGTTTAGATTGTATTTTGGCACTATGAATGTTTTGGAGTTTTAATTCAGCTGTATTATAATTTTCAACATTAAGAATTCAGGCACTGTACCACAATCAGCCCCTGGTCTTGTTTGAGCAGAGCTTCTCTGTCTTCTGCTTCCAATTATGTAATCTATTTGATTCTGTATCGGCCATCCAATGATGTTTAAGTATATGGTTGTCTGTTTCATTGTCCGAAATGTGTTTACAATGAATAAATAATTATCTTGGCAGAATTCCAAGAGTTGCTGTCCTGCTTCACTTCATGCTCTTAGCCCAAATCGTCCAGCTGGAGATTATCACTAAGGAAATTCCAGCTTTCCAGGCCCTGCATGACTACTGTGGCGATTCCTAGCCTCCAGCATCTACTATGTTCAACTGGATCCTACTCTAGGCTCAGTGGTAGTGCATCTGGTTTGCATGCCAAAGGTTGTGGGTTCCATCCCTGGCATCTCTGGGGAAAAGGAGCAAATAAGCAGGTTATGTGAGAATGAAAGACCTACCTGAAACCATGGAGAGCTTCTGTAAGTCCGAGTAGACAATACCAAACTTGATGAATCAATGGTCTGAGTCAGTAAAAAGGCATCTTCATACATACATGTGTATGTTATTTCTTGCCTTCTTACCTGCATCCCTTAAGCTTTGCTGCCTGCCTTGCTAGATAGAGAACAGGACACATTCTTTTTTGCTTTTCATTAGTCATAGAGCAAATGGGGTTTTTTTTGCATTTGTTTGCATTTGATCTGACAGGAACGCTGACTACTGCATAAATTAGTTTGCTCTGGAGCCATCCTTCCTGAGCTAAGGCAAAAATGTGTGAGCCAGAGGCTAAAAATCTGTGCGCTAGCTCACACTAACTCAGTGTAGAGGGAACACTGCTAGGGAGGTGGTGGTGCGCTCCCCCTCACTGGCAGTCTTTAAGCAGCAGCTGGACCAACACTGGTCAGGGATGCTCTAGGATGACCCTGCATGGAGCAGGGGGTTGGACTAGATAGCTTGTAAGGCCCCTTCCAACTCTGTGATTCTATGATTCCATGAAATTGCATTTGCTGCAGCTTGGCAGCAGCTGCAGAAAATAGGTATTTTTTAAAAAAGGAGAAATGCTTTCTTGTGGGAGGGGTGTTTCCTGTCTTCTCCCCAGCTGTTTTGTAATCTGAAACTGTGCGTGTGTGGAGGGGGCAGTTATTTCCTTGTTTTTACTGCTCCACATTGGCCATCCTGTGCAGCATGGGGAAATGTCTGGGAGGAGCCTCCCCCCCCCCAATCTCATGGTGTTCCAAGCCTAAACAGGCTCTGTTTTATTTTTAAAAGCCATTTCCTGGAGCTGCTGTGTGGCTGTGGGAAACCTGGACATACCTAGAAAGTGAATGTCTAGTCTTGCTTTGAGGAATGGTATAACTCAGAGGGCATACCCGTATTCCTCCAAGGGACATTTGCTTATTTTGTACAGGTATAAGAAGTATCTGCATTGCCTGGATCATCTGTACAATTACCTACTGCAACACGGTTTCCACCTTCCACGAAATAAGAACCAAGTCTGTAGTCCTTTTCATTGTGGAGTTACAGGGAGAAATGTGCAGCTAGTGCCTTGCCTCTAATAGCGATCTAGGTGTTATGGATTTTTTTAAAAACAGCCACCCAAAAAGCATGGGGGGGGGAAGGCTGGAATGGCAGCCATGATGAATGAGGGACAGAAAACAGTACCGACATAGGTGGTGGTGGTGGGACCTGTAAACATGCACATTTTTTTCACCCACACAGTGTTCACAGGCTGTTTTACTGTGACCTTACCTTTTAAAAAGGAGCATGTCAGACTATTTTTGAGAAGCACCATGGTAAAGTGGAGGAAACGGGATCACTAGTGAATGTGGATAGTTCTGTAAATGTAAACAGTGCTGTAGATAAGGAAGCCCAGGCAGAGCAAGACATTTGTTTACAGACCGCCTGGGGGCGAGCTTAGGTGTAGAGTTGCCAGGCCCCCCCTAGGCACCAGTGGGGGACTGGAGTTCGAGTTGCCAGATCCTGGTTGGGAAACTCCTAGAAATTTGGGGTGGAGCCTGGGGAAGAAGAAATGAGATTGGATTTATACCCCAACCTTCACTACCTAAAGGAGTCTCAGAGCGGCTTACAATCTCCTTTCCCTTCCCCTCCCCACAACAGACACCCTGTGAGTTAGGTGAGGCTGAGAGAGCTCTGATAGAAACTGCTCTTTTTCTCAAGAACAGCTCTGACAGAACTATGGCTTGCCCAAGGTCACTCAGCAGCTACATGTGGAGGCATGGGGAATCAGACCCAGTTCTCCCAGATTAAAGTCCGTGCTCCTAACCACTACACCGAACCCCAAAGTGACCTCGGGTGTGTGTGTGTGTAGTGCCACAGAATCCATCCTCCAAAGCATTCATTTTCTCTGGGGGAACTGATCTGTCTAGCCTGAAGATGAGCTATAGGTCCAGGGATCCCCAGGTCCCACCAGGAGGCTGGCACCCCTAATGAGGTGCCTTTTTTCATTTGGACCAGCTCATCTCCTAAATGAGGAACTCTTTTCACCATGGCGGGTGTGGGTGGGGTGGGGATTTCCTCCATGCCTTGTGATTGCCAGCTGGAAGTCTGGGCACAAAACTCTTTGAGGCTCACTCAGAGCAGTGAGCCAGACTGATCCTAGGCGTTTATTGGATGGTATGATGAACATACACTTACTTCTTCCATTTCTTTTCTTAGCAAATCAACCAATCTTTTTTATAAAAAATCTGTTTGCCTTCTCTAGACACTGTTCAGTTCATTGCGATTGCCACATTCAGTTGACTGCAAATCAGCAGAAATTCCCAAGCGTTTGAAGGAAGGGAAGTTCCCAGCGCCTATTTCACAAACAGAGAAAAGTGAAACTAGTAACTCTTCTCTCTTCCGTGTGCCCAGGCAGCCATGGCATCTGGGTGTGCAGTGGAAGAGCTCTGTGAGGAAGCCACCTGCTCCATCTGCCTGGACTATTTCAGGGACCCGGTGACCGTAGCTGAGTGCGGCCACAGCTTCTGCCGGGCCTGCCTGACCCGCAGCTGGGGGGAGCCGGGGACAGCAGCAGAAGCTTCCTGCCCAGTGTGTAGAGGAACAGCTCAGCCAGGGAACCTCCGGCCTAACCGGCAGCTGGCCAATGTGGTGGAAATAGTGAAGAAAATCAATCTTCAGGTGGGAAATGGGGAAGAAGGGAAGGAGGACGTTTGCAAGAAACACCAAGAGCGCCTGAAACTTTTCTGCCGAAACGACGAAACCCTCATCTGCGTCGTCTGCGATAGATCCAAGGAACACAAAGATCATGATGTGATTCCTGCTGAGGAGGCTTCTGGAGAGTATAAGGTAGGAAATCTGTGTGGGCCCTGAATTGGGGATGCCAACCTCCAGGTGGGACCTGGGGATCTCCTGGAATTTCAGCTCATCTCCAGACTGCAGAGGTCAGTTCCCTTTCTGGAGAAAATGACTGCTTTGAAGGGTGGACTCTCCTATGGCATTGTACCTCACTTTGGTCCCTGCCCTCCCCAGGCTCCACCCCCAAATCCGCAGGAGTTTCTCAGCCTGGACCTGGCAACCCTAGTCCTGATGTTGATAGCCAAGAGCTCTGGATTCCTGTTCCACAGGTTCTCTGTAGGGTCACATATAGAAAAGGATCATGGTTCCTGGATGTGGAATCAGTGCTGTGGGACTGGAATGGCAACCCACAGAGTTGAATGACAGTCCCTGGGAGTGGAATCAGAGCTCTAGGACTGGAATGACAACCCACAAAGTGGAAGAATGGTCCCAGGGTGTAGCATCAGTGTTCTGTGAGTGCAAATGACAGGCTGTAACTGGAATCACAAACTTTTGAGTCGAATGAAATACCTTGTATTTTAATTCACATTTTGGGAGGCTGTGCAATGATCCGTGAATCAGCCCTGCCATTAATCATCCTTCTTGTCAATTGTTCTGTTTACCGACAATGAAGTCGGTATTGGCTACCTCATTCTTTTTTTTTTAATAAGGTTTTTATTGAAAAAAAACCCCAAAACATGATTTTGAACAATATCAATATACAACAATCTGCAACCAAGAATTTACATTCTTTCCCTTCTCCCCCTCTTTTCTTCTTCTTTGGGAACATTGTATTTGTTTTGGGTTGTGGACCACCAACTTATTATAGAAGTTTATTTGTAATTTAAACACTTATTTAATATATCATATACTCAGACATTTCAAGTCTATATAATCTTTGATGGTCTTCCCTTCGCATTTTTCTGCTGTTTTCTACAATTAAACATTAGCAACACTCCCTCTAAGCCGTGGAGTCTTGTGAGCAAAAATTTTACTTTGTGAGCTACTGTTATTAAAGTTGTGAGTGAGCAATTTGGCTACTGCATAAATTAGTTTGCTCTGGAGCCATCCTTCCTGAGCTAAGACAAAAATGTGTGAGCTGGAGGCTAAAAAAACTGTGAGCTGGCTCACACTAACTCAGCTTAGAGGGAACACTGCATGCTAGGGATCCCTGTTTTGTCTGCTACTTTGTGTAGTAGGCTAGTTGGAGCAATCTAAGGCATATATACATATATATATCTCATGCAGAAGCAGTTCAGCCTGAACCAGGGTTTGGAGGCAGTGGCGCTGATTTCCCCAAAGGTTTCCCTCAGTGAGGGTTGAGTCCAGACACCAACCTTTCCCATCTACTTGAGCCAATACATTATTCAGCATGGCTCACACTACCACTCTTGGGATTTACAATAACAAACCTCTGAAGAGGAATCAAAGCTGAATTTTCGTTTTGTTTGCAGGACAAATTATGTAGCTGCCTAGAATCTCTGAAGGAGAAGAGAAAAAGAACCCTGGCATGGAAAGCAAACGTGGAAAAGGAAAGCCGGGAGCTGCTTGTAAGTGTCTCTGTTGCTGAGAAATGGAAACCTGAACAGAGGAGCTGTGGGGGGTCAGGGGGATGGTGGAATTATTTGTCCCATCTAAGGTTGCCAACCTCCAGGCGTGGTCTGGAATGACAGCTGATCATCAGACAACAGAGATCAGTTCCTCTGAAGAAAATGGCTGCTTTGGAGGGTGGCCTCTGGGGTGTTATATACACTGTTGCAAGCCCTGCCTTCCACAGGCTACACCACTCACATTTCCAGAAATTTCCCACCCTCGAGTAGGGAACCCTGAAAACAGCACAGTGAGGGAGGGAAAAGAGCCACTCCCCACCCCAAGACGTGGCCCTGATCTAACTTAGGATTCTGCTGGACTTTTATAAAGGAGTTGCCAGGGAGGGCTCACAGCTGCAGCATGGTTGTAAATCCTCATGGTGAATTTGTGTAAAGAGTAATGCGTAGCTCAAAGGAGAAAGGGCAGAATGGCAGTGAGCAGAGCATCTGTGTAGAATGTCTACTAGTGGGTGGGTGGGTGGGTGGTATGGAACTAAGTTCCACCTTCCAAATGGCATAGCCAAACTCTACATTTCATCCTCCCCTTTCTGCCCTCAAACAGGCATTTTTGTTGCACAACTGAGCCACAGTGCAGATTTATACCCTGGCATGAGGACTGCTGCATCGGTGCAGAAACAGGCAGGGACGCCAGCCTCCAGGTGGGAGAGGGAGATCGCCCAGAATGACAGCTGATCTCCAGACTACAGAGATCAGCTCCCCTGGAGAAAATGGATGCTGGTGGGCTGTATAGCGTCGTACCCCACTGAGGTCCCTGTTCTCCCCAGTCTCCACCCACCCCCAAATCTCCGGGAGTTTCCCAACCTGGAGTTGGCAGCCCTACCCCCACAGCACCAGAGGAACTTGGCAACCCTAAGAAAAGAGCAGGGGGATGAGGAAGGGGGTGTCCACAGTGAGTGGTGTGAAGATGGGCTATGCGGACACCATTCCAACCTTACTTTACTGACTTATATATATATTTTAATTTATATCCCACCTCTCTTCATGATCAGGGAGACCCAAAATGGCTTTTCATCTCATTTCCCCCCTCCTCCACTTAATCCTCACAGCAACATTTGGTGAGGGTAGACTAGGCTGAGAGATTGTGAGGGCCCAAGGGCAACCTGGTAGGTTTCCATGGCTGAGGAAGAGAGTCCGGTCATCCCAGATCCTCTAACTCAGAGGTATTGGACTCATTTGTTACAAGGGCCGGATTTGACAGAAATGTCACTTTTGTCAGGCTGGGCCATGCGTGCCATAAAATGTAATGCCGGATACCCGAGATACAAACTTTATACAGGTCATGGGTAAACCCAATTAACCATATTATCTTTCCTCAAAATACAAGCACGCTTTGAACATTGACACTCTCACAGTATTTTCTTAAAGCGTCTCCCTGATGCCCAGCCCTCCCCCACTTCCACTGCCCATTACGCACGAGCACTCGTACAGTGTACAGGGACATCATGCACAGCCTCTGTCATCTGGCAATAAAGGTCATGACCAGTCACTCGCAGGCCGGATAAGAGCCCCAGACAGGCCGGTTCTGGTCCGCGGGGCCGAACGTTTGATACCCCTGCTCTACATCACTCCAGCCCCGATGCCACTCCCGGCTCCTTCTCTGATGCTGCTCCCTGCTCCATAACTGATCCCCCCCAGTGTGGAAGCAACTTTTAACTGAAAGAAAAGAGGGTTTTTAAAAAGTGAACAGAAGGGCTAAACCCTGAAGATTTATACACATTTGTGCGGGCAGCAGTGGCAAAAAGTTCCTGTTTTGTGAAGGTTCCTTCTTGGGGGAAGGGGCGATGCCACAGGAGGTGGTGGCAGCTACAAGCATGGACAGTTTCAAGAGGGAATTAGATAAACATCTGGAGCAGAAGTCCACCAGTGGCTATTAGCCACAGGGTATAGATGGGAACTCTCAGTCTGGGGCAGGTGATGCCCTCTATTCTTGGTGCTGGGGGGGGGGAGCAGTGGGAGGGCTTCTGGTGCCCTGGCCCCACTGCTGGACCTCCTAATGGCACCTGGTATATTTTGGCCGCTGTGTGACAGAGTGTTGGACTAGATGGGCTGTGGGCCTGATTCAGCATTGGCTTCTCTTATGTTCTTATGATGCCTGACTTGGGTTGAATGAGGTCACAGCTTTATGGACAGAACTGCACTATAGGCCAAACAAACCTCTGACATATTCGTGTGTGTGTGTGGAACACACACCTGAACTTAACCGAAGTTGCCTTGCACTGAATCAGACCCTTGGTCCATCAAGGCCAGGACTGTCTATTCAGACTGGCAATGGGTCTCCAGGATCTCAGGCAGAGGTCTTTTTGCATCATCTACTGCCATAGCCAGGGACTGAACTTGGGACCCTCTGCATGCCAAGCAGAGTCTCTGTCGCTGAGCCACGGCCTCTCCTCTAAGGAATGGTTAAAAGTTGCCTCCATTAGGCTGTGTGAACCAGTGTCCCTAAATTTGTTAGATTGTAACTGCCTGGCCGGTGGGGCCCAAATGCCAGTAATCCACATTGTGGTTCCCATTGTCATACGCAGGGACGCCAGCCTCCAGGTGGGAGAGGGGATCTCCTGGAATTACAACTTGGAATTACAACTACAGAGATCAGTTCCCCTGGAGAAAATGGAGGGTGGACAACATGGCACTGTACCCCACTGAGGTCCCTGGCTTCCCCAGACTCCATCCCCATATCTTTTGGAGTTTCCCAAACTGGATCTGGCAACTATACACCCCAGTGGCCGAGGGGGGCTGTTTGTTAATCATGTGGGATGAGTGAGGCACTGCTCCGAGACAGTGGCCATGTTTAGTGTACCTCTATTCCCCAGGCATCTGGGACAGTCCACTCTGCTCTGTGTTGGACCTACATGGAGCCAGGCCTTTCCCAACCCCTTTTCTAAAACTCATATTTTAAGACATCCCTTTATTTATTCATTTTATTTAAAACATTTCTATGCTTGATTTGCATTTCCAGTTAGCTGCCCTCTGCCTGTGTTGTGAGTTTTGGAAATTTCAAGTTGTGACAACCAAACATAGTTCTGAGGTTTACTTCTGCAGCTCATATAAGGGCCCTGGGCTAGAGTTGCCAACTGCAGGTTGGGAAGTTCCTGGAGATATGATCCTCCTGGGGGAAAGGCCAAAAATATGCCTACACTGAATTTGTCAGGATTTGCCATATCCCTGACATGAGTTGCCCCCCCTTTCAACTGTGTGCTGCAGGAGCAAACAGGAACAGAGAGGGAAGAGATCGTGGCTGAGTGCAGACAGCTACACCAGTTTCTGGAGGAACGAGAGAGACTTCTGCTGGCCCAGGTGGAGGAGGTGGAGAAAGAGATTGAGAGAGAAAGGGATGAGCACCTGGCCAGGCTTTCTGTGGAACTGTCCTCTCTTGAAAACGTCATCCGAGAGATGGAGGAGAAGATTCAGCAGCCAGCAACGGAACTTCTACAGGTAAGGGGGTCAGGAACGGGGTGGGGGGGCAGACTCCTCTCCAGAAGAGTCCAGACCGTTGTATGTCGCTGTCCATGGTTGGTGCTCCTAGTCATTTCGGACCCTCAGTTCTCAGATTTGTGGGTTCCAGTTCAGCATGGGACCATGGTACGCAGGGAGAAGGCGCTTAAGCCCTTCCCCCATTTTCACAGCCTTGAAACAGCCCCAGGGTGCTGATATTTGCCCTGTTAAGGAAACATAGATGTTGTTATAGGGTTACACATCAATTTCTCCAACAGGGCAAGTATTTCTCTGTCATTCACTATATCCTGAATATTAACCTCATTAGGTCCCCCTGACTTCTAGTATTTTGGTAGAGGGAGAGACAGTTCTTTCTGTTTTGGGGAGGGGCTGTGGCTCAGTGGAAGAGCCTTTGCTTGGCATGCAGACAATCCCAGGTTCGAGCCCTGGCACACCAATTAAAAGGACCAGGCAGTAAGTGATGTGCCTGCCTGAGATCCCGGAGAGCTGCTGCCAGTTAGAACAGACAATAATGATGCTGATGGACCAGTGGTCTCACTCAGTATAAGGCAGCTTCATGTATGTCCGTGTCCACTTTATTAACATCCTCCATCTTTTCATAAGCCTCTCTCATACCCCTCCTCTTATCCTTTTCCTAAACCCCAGCTTCCTTAGTTTTTCCTTGTAGGAACGATGCTCCAGCCCCTTAGCCTTGATGGTTACCCTTTTCTTGACCCTTTTCAGCTCATATGACACCTGTTTAGAAGAGGGGTGGTCAGAATTGTACACAGTATTCCAAACGCGACTGCACAAAACATCGAAACAAGGGCGATGCTGCTGTTTTATTTTCAATTTATTTATCTATTAAATTAGATTCCTAAACCTCCCTCCCCTGTAAAACAGGGCCCAGTCCCTAAAGACAAAGGAACCCAGATCCCCAGCACAGATCTGTGCTTTTCGTCTCTGCCTCTTACCAACGCCACATTTTTATTGAAGTATCCACCAGGCCCATAGTCAGGATTTTCTTTTAATCCTGGGGGGCTCTGGGGTTCGGAGGGCTGCTGGTGCCAGGGGGCTTAATTTGGAGAGGGGAGGGGAGGAAGATGACAGACAAGATTCCCCTTTCCCCAGTTTGGTGTAGTGGTTAGGTGTGCGGACTCTTGTCTGGGAGAACTGGGTTTGATTCCCCACTCCTCCACAAAGGGGTCTGGCAGAGCTGTTTTCTCAAGGACAGTTTCTGTCAGAAGTTCTCTCAGCCCCACCTCCCTCACAGAGTGTCTGTTGTGGGGAGGGGAAGGGAAAGGAGTTTGTAAGCCGCTCTGAGACCCCTTTGGGCAGTGAAGGGCGGGGTATAAATCCAAACTCTTCTTCTTCTTCTTCTCTTCTTCTCTTGTGGGCTGAGTCTAGCAGGAAGAAGACTTGGCTGCCAGCAATGGAGGCCATGCAACCACCCCCCTCTCTTCCCTCGCCAGCCAGCTCTCTGGAGTTATGCTGCAGCGGGGGCACAATTTCTCCATTGTACCCAGAGAGGTTTAAACCCCCTCTCTGCTCAGGTGGCTGGTGGGGGAAGAGAGGGGGTGGCAGTGTGGCCTCTGTTGCTGGCAGCCGAGTCTTCTTCCTGCTAGCAAGCAGGAAGAAGATGCCCTGACAAAGGAGAAGGGAGATCTTGTGGGGCTGTCCCTCTAAGGGAGGGGGCTGAGCCCCCCATAGCCCCACTGTAGCTACGGGTAGCTACAGGTTGGGTATCCACCCTCCCTATCCCATGCCAATCTCTTTCTTGGTCAGTCATCCCTGGGGAGCTTTAGAGGCAAGGGCAAGGGGTGGAAATGACATCACACAATGTCATTTCTGCTTCCGGGTCTTTCTCCCACCCACCAAAAGAGGAGAAGCAATATGGTGGGCCCGCCAGCAGGCAGCCCTTGAGCAGAAGTGGAAAAATGTTAAGCCCAGGGCTATTTTTGGGCAGGAACGCACAGGAACAGAGTTCCGGCTGGCTCCCAAGTTGGCCACACCCAGCAGGAACTCATTTGCATAACAGGCCACACCCAACAACAGGAACTCATTAGGACTGGATACATTAGGGCTGTGTGGCCTAACATGCAAAGGAGTTCCTGCTACAAAAAAAGCCCTGGGTTTTGACAACAAACAAGGTAAACAGAATAAGAAGCAAAAGGTGGGTGTGGCTGGATGACCACACTTCTGGCAACATGTGGGGTGTGGTCTAATATGCTAATGAGCTGTGCTGTCAGGGGTGTGGCCTAATATGCTAATAAGTTTCTGCTGATGTATGGGGCCTATTATGCTAATAAGTTCCTGCTGGGTTTTTTCTACAAGAAAAGCCCTGGGTAAGCCTAATCCCTGACCATTCAAGCTCTGTCAGTTTATACCCCAAGTGAGAAATCTTTTTGCCTTAGTGTACCTCCCTGGAATTGAAACCCATCAGCCATTCTGGCATCCTTTTAGTTTTGAAGGTACTTTCCCCTAACCTGTGGTAATCTTTGCAGGGAGGGTGGGATATAAATTGAATAAATAAATAAATCTGAGCTTCAGTTATTGCAGATTTTAGTAATTTAGAACTGATCTCATAGAATCACAGAGCTGGAACAGGCCATACTTCCAAGATTCTCCAGACATCCAGGGGAAAAAGGACAGTATGAAATATCATTTACTACTCATTTTCAAGGGACAGTGTTGGGGTTGAGACGTTCTCAATAAATGTGTAACATAACTTAGGTTTTAAAGTAGACCTCCCTGCACTGCATTTCACTGGCACTTTGCCTCGTTATTACCTTATAGATATTTCCCCCCCAAATATATAGCCCTGAGGTGGACAAACCAAATGGACAGAGTGTGTCACCCTGCAGGTCTGAGGTGTGTGGTCTGTGGCAGGCCCTAATTTCCCACGTCTTTCTCTTTTCTTTCCAGGATGTCAGAAGCACCTTGCAGAGGTAAGTGGATCGTACTCATTTCCCTTCAGGAAATCCTGTCTCACCTTACCTGCCTCCACCCTCCTTCTGTCCCCAGTTCAGCCCCTTCTTTCTTGGTCCTTGTCTTTTTTGCCACTTGAGAGTTCGGGATCAGATGGATAGTAGATTAACCTTGTTTCTCTCCAGGTGTGGGGAGGAGGAGGAGAAGGAGAAGGAGAAGGAGAAGGAGAAGGAGAAGTCTGAGGACCCAGTGGCTTTTTCTCCTGCACTGAAGTGGAGAATCTGGGACATCTTTGACCTCAATGTCTTACTGAAAGGTGTTGCAAAGCAGTTCAGAGGTAATGAAGACACAAGGATTCTACACAGGGCATTATATCAGGGCAGCAGGTTTCAGGTCACATATATGATTTGAGTGCTAATTCAGAAGATTAACTATGAAATCATTTTGCTTAAAATTGTTCCTGTAGCTTTAATTCAGAGTGAGATTTTCTGAGACTTTTTTTAAATCTTTTTTTTAACCTCCAGTTTCCCTACCCTGCATAGAGGTGAAGATGAGGGTAGGAATCTAGTAAGAAAGGGAAGGGTGAATTTGACTCTTCCAGGAAATCTTTACTGAGAGAAAATACCCTCACGATTCCTTTCAGGTGTGCACGCGTGCGCACACACATACACTTTCTCTGTGGTACATCAGTGTGACCAAAAGGAATCCTTTTAAAGTCTACCAGTGTGAATAAATGGAATACGGCATGTGTGTGTCTTAGTTGCGCCCAGAGGATGATTTGAGGGAGTAAGAAATACCTCTGTTTATCAAGACAAACATGGGTGTCATGAGCGCCTGGATCATCCGACCCCCATCTTGCTGCTTTCACGTCCTTGGAAGGAGAGAAGGAGAAGGTTATAGCAACTAATTAGCCTTTGGCAATAATAGATGCAAAGGGAATTGAACAGAGGCTCAGAATTTTGATTGGCTTCCTTAGTTGTGACAGAGTACTCCTGGATGACATGAGCAAAAATGGCTCCCTCGCCTCCCTTCAGTAATCCATACCAGAACATTCTGATTTTGGCCAAATCACGGCCACAGGAAGCAGTGGTGGCTAAAAGCATAGACAGCTTTAAGAGGGGACTGGATAAACATATGGAGCAGAAGCCCATCTGTGGCTATTGGCCATAAGCAGGGCTATTTTGGGGCAGGAACGCACAGGAACGGAGTTCTGGCTGGCTTCAGAGTTGGCCACACCCACTACAGCCAAAACCTCTGCATTCATGGCCACAGAGGGAAGGCCTGGAGAGCAACCCCCCCCCCGGCAACTCCGAGGCAGGCAGGCCAGGGGGGACCCTGGAAGGATCGGGGAGGCATTTACATGCCTTCCCTAGCCTGTCCAAGCCAAGGGAAGCCAAGGGTTGTGGCCTAATATGCTAATGAGTTTCTGCTGTTGGGTGTGACCTAATATGCTAATGAGTTTCTGCTGTTGGGTGTGGCCTATTATGCTAATGAGTTCCTGCAGGGCTTTTTCTACAAAAAAGCCCTGGGCATAAGGAGCCCTTTGTCTGGGGCAGTGAGGCTCTGTATTCTTGGTGCTTGGGGCGGGGGGCAACAGTGGAAGGCCTTCTGGACTTCTGGGCCCGCTGGGGGACCTCCTGATGGCACCTGGGTTTTGGCCACTGTGTGACACAGAGTTTTGGAATGGAAGAACCATTGGCCTGATCCAACATGGCTTCTTTTATGTTTTTTATGTTCTTATGACCCCCTTCTGTTGTGTCCTGGGATCAGAAGGCAGAGCTGGCGAAATACAGCCAAGCTTCGCCCTCTGAGAACAATAGGGACTAGGTTCCTGAGCTCGCCAGTAGAGAACCAATGGCAGCATTGGCGGGCGATTCAAACCCGCCAATAGGAATATGGGGCCGTCCCCCCTAACTGTATATAGTTGGCCTCCGGCCGTTACTTTTTGTTCTTGTCTTATGTGAAGTACGAATAAACGCGTCTTCTCTTATGTCGTCGTCCGAGTCATGAGGCCCGAAACCCAGCACTTTACAGTGGCGACGAGGATGGGATTTCAACGCCTTCCGTGACTCCATGAGCGACGAAAAGGACACCGCCGAGCATCGCATCGCTGACCCCGAGAGCAGCACCGCACCGCTCGCCGAGCATCGCATTGCTGACCCCGAGAGCAGCACCGCACCGCTCGC
Source organism: Gekko gecko (assembly GCA_029375565.1). Classification (NCBI taxonomy): domain Eukaryota; kingdom Metazoa; phylum Chordata; class Lepidosauria; order Squamata; family Gekkonidae; genus Gekko; species Gekko gecko. Next base: position 242,278 of record JAPDNY010000032.1, on the reverse strand, counting down.
CCCGGCGCACGCCTTCCCAGACAGAGCCATGGCCGCCTCTCATGTAACACTCGAGCGCTTCGATCCGTCACAGCCGGAATCGTGGGACGCATGGGTCGACCAGCTCATCAGCTATTTGGAGCTCAACGAGATTCGCCACCCAGACCAAAAAAGATCGATCCTGCTGAACGCGTGCGGCACCCAAACAGTCCGCCTCGCCAAGAGCCTCTTGGTGCCCCGCACGGCCTTGGAAAGCTCATTTGGGGAGATCCTGGACGCCCTCAACGCATACTTCAGCCCCCGGCCGACCTTCCTGGCCAAGAGGATGGATTTCCGGAGGTGAGTCCAGGCCCAAGGGGAATCCGTTGCCGCCTTCCTGGCCGCGCTGAGGGTGCTTGCAGTGGACGGTGGGTTCCCGAAGGTGGAGGACAACTTGCTGACGCAGTTCGTGTGGGGCCTGGCAGACTCCAAGCTGCGGCGCAAGTTGGTTGGCTACCGGAGGCTCTCCTTGGACGAGGCCATCGACGCCGCAACAGCCCACGAGGCCGCGGAAGGGGAACGCCCGGCGGCGGCCGCCCAGGTGGTCGGGAGGAGTCCCAGCCCTGGGAACTCGGATACCGAAGAGGTCTTCGCCCTCAAACCACAACACCGCCGGCCAGCGCCGTTCCAGCAGGCCAACAGGGAGCCAGCCAAGCCGTCCGGCAACCGGACCGTCTGTGCCAGCTGCGGGGAAGGCCACGCAAGGAAATCCTGCAAGTTCCGGGATGCTGTCTGTCACGGGTGCGGAAAGCAGGGACACCTCGCACGGGTCTGCCGATCCAAGGGCCCCCGGAACTCGAGATCGTCGGCCCCACCGCACCGCACATCGTCCACCGCCTACGAGACGACGGAAGAGGTCGCCGAGTTGAACCATCTCACCGACCAACCGCTGCAGGTACTTCGCCTCCCCAACCCCAACCTCTCCTCTACCCCGAAGATCCAAGTAACCGTACGGATCGAAGGGTCCCCTGTTGCATGGAAGTGGACTCGGGATCGGCGGCGTCCATCATTTCCATGGACACTTTAAAAGACTTTGCCCGTCAGAGGGACCCCCTCTACGTCCATCGCCACTAAGCTTGGTGGACTTTCAAAAGAACCCTGTCCCCATCCGGGGAGTCGGCACTTTCCGAGTGCAATACCGAGACTTTGAGGGGAACTTGGACTTGGTGGTGGTGGAGGGAAATCTCGTGAGTCTCCTGGGGCGGGCATGGTTTGAGGCCCTAGGCATCACGATTGGGGGAGTGAATAAGTGCGGGATGCGTGACTGGGGAGCGGTGTGCAAGGAATTCCCCGAGGTCTTTGACGGGAAACTGGGGTGTTATAAAGGGCCCCCGGTGTCGCTCCACTTAGACCCCACAGTGACGCCCTTCCGACGGCGCTTCCGCACCGTGCCCCTGGCCCTCCGCCCTAAAATAGAGGCCGAACTGGACCGGTTAGTGGCCCAGGGAGTCCTAGAGCCTGTCCCGAACGCTCGATGGGAGACTCCGATTGTGACACCCGTAAAGCCAAACGGGGAAATCCGCATCTGCGCGGATTATAAGTGCACCATTAACCAGGCACTTCAGGCGCACGCATACCCCGTACCCGTGGTCAGCCACGTCTTAGCAACACTGGCGGGGGCGCGTATATTTGGAAAGCTGGATCTCGCGCAGGCGTACCAGCAACTCCCGGTGGATGCAGCCACGGCCGAGGCGCAAACCATAGTAACCCACCGGGGGGCCTTCAGGGTGAAGCGGCTGCAGTTCGGGGTCAGTGTGGCCCCAGGGATCTTCCAAAATCTCATGGACGACTTGTTAAAAGGGATCCCTGGAGTGACGCCGTTCTTCGACGACGTCCTCATCGCCGCGACAACCCCGGAAAGCTTCGCCGCCCGCCTCCGAACGGTACTGGGACGCTTCCAAGCCGCGGGGCTGAAAGTGAAGCGGGAAAAGTGCCTCCTCGGGGTGCCGGAGGTGGAGTTCTTGGGGTACCGGGTTGACGCAACAGGCCTGCATCCGGCGAGGGACAAGGTGAAGGCCATCATGGAGGCCCCCGCCCCGAAGTCCAAGGCAGAGCTCCAGGCGTTCTTAGGCCTCCTGAACTTTTACCACGCCTTTCTCCCACACAAAGCCGCCGTGGCCGAACCCCTGCACAGGCTGCTGGATAAGGCGACACCTTGGGCATGGGGAGCGAGGGAAGCGGCGGCGTTTCGGGGGTTAAAGTACTCTTGATTTCGAACGCAGTACTCGCCCACTTTGATGAAAAGCTCCCGGTGATCCTTGCATGTGACGCATCACCGTATGGGGTCGGGGCGGTCTTGGCCCACAAGCTACCAGATGGGAGGGAAGTCCCGGTGGCTTACTACTCCCGCACGCTGTCCTCCGCGGAGTGGAACTATGCGCAAATCGACCGGGAGGGCTTGGCACTGGTGGCGGGGGTTAAAAAGTTTCACAACTTTGTGTACGGGCGGCCCTTCACGCTCGTAACCGATCATAAGCCGCTCCTGGGTCTGTTCGCGGCGGACAAACAAACGCCGCAGGTATTGTCGCCTCGGGTGTTGCGCTGGTCCTTGTTTTTAGCGGGCTACCAGTACCGGTTGGAGCATCGGCCGGGCAAGGCACTGGGTCATGCCGACGCCTTGAGCCGCCTGCCGCTGCCGCATACCGGGGAAGATCCGGCCCCGGCTCCCGCAGTATTGTTAATGGAGGAGCTGCCTAACCCCCCCTTCAGGCTGCAGACGTGGCCGCCCGCACGTCCCGAGATCCCATTCTCTCCCGGGTCCTAAACTGGGTGGTGAGGGGATGGCCAGCGGAACAGACAGGGCCAGAGTTCACGGCATACAAAGCCAGGAGGGAAGAGTTATCCGCCTTGAAAGGGTGCTTACTATGGGGGGACAGGGTGGTCATCCCGGGGCCCATGAGACAAGGGGTTCTAGAAACGCTGCACGAGGCCCACCCCGGCATTGTACGAATGAAAGCTCTGGCAAGGAGCTACATGTGGTGGCCTGGGATGGACGCAGAAATTGAAACCTGGGTCCGAGGGTGCACACGGTGTCAGGAAGTCCGTCCCAATCCCCCGAGAGCGCCAACCCAAAACTGGGAGTCTACCCACAAGCCGTGGTCACGCCTACACATAGATTTTGCCGGGCCGTTTCAGGGGCTCCAGTTCATGGTGACGGTAGACTCCTACTCGAAATGGGTGGAAATAAGCCCAGTGTCTACCACCTCTGCCAAAGCGGCAATAAGGGCCCTGCGGAAAATATTCGCAACGCACAGGTTGCCAGACACCATCGTGTCGGACAATGGGGCAGCGTTCACATCTGCCGAGTTTCAAGCGTTCCTCGCAAGCAACCTAATCAGGCACATACGATCAGCGCCCTTCCACCCGGCAACAAATGGACAGGCGGAGAGAACGGTACGCACCGCCAAAGAAGCCCTCAGCCGCATAACGGAGGGGGATTGGAAGTTCCAGCTGGCCCGCTTCCTCCTAAAACACCGCACCACTCCAAACCCCATCTCCGGGCATTGCCCCGCAGAACTATTGATGGGCCGCCGCCCCACGACATTATTAGACAGGCTCCACCCGGACCGAGCCCCAGAGGGAAAGCTGGTCGAAACCCGGGAGACACCCCGAAGCTTCCTCCCGGGGGAACCTGTTTACTTCCGGAACTACGGGGCGGGGCCTCAGTGGTTGGCCGGGCGCATCCTAAAACCCACCGGGCCAGTGTCCTACGAGGTCCTAGCAGATGGGGACCGGGTCCTCCGGAAACACGTGGACCAGCTTCGGAGGCGGCAAGTCCCCGACACAGGGATCCAGGCCCCGTTACCGAGAAACGCCGCAGCCGCTCCAGCATCCGATCGGCTGCAGGCACCGCCAGCGGAGCCAGCGCCTGAAAGACCACAGAGTCCGGATGGGGTCCCAGAGACAGCTGAACCACCGCCGCCACTGCCGCCACTGTTGCCGCCGCCACCGTCACCACCACAGCGACTACCGGAGATCCAAGCTCATTGTGCGGGAGGACCACCCGATGGGGGCCCCGCCAGTCCGGTACCGGCCCCCCGACATTCACTAAGGGAACGGAGGCCACCAGCATACTTAAAGGACTACGTCACCTGAGAGGAGACGAACTATGGGGGGAGGGGTGTTGTGTCCTGGGATCAGAAGGCAGAGCTGGCGAAATACAGCCAAGCTTCGCCCTCTGAGAACAATAGGGACTAGGTTCCTGAGCTCACCAGTAGAGAACCAATGGCAGCATTGGCGGGCGATTCAAACCCGCCAATAGGAATATGGGGCCGTCCCCCCCTAACTGTATATAGTTGGCCTCCGGCCGTTACTGTTTGTTCTTTGTCTTATGTGAAGTACGAATAAACGCGTCTTCTCTTATGTCTTCGTCCGAGTCATGAGGCCCGAAACCCAGTACTTTACACCTTCCATCCAGTCTCTTTGGCACTCTTAGCCATACAGTTCTTTTGAGATCCACACCTCCATTAGTCAGTGACAAACTCTTTTAACGGTTCTGAATTCCACTTGAAATCCCCAGACATGTTCCCCAAGACCCTGCCCCATATCGCATCTAAATTCAAGTGGTGAGTTTGAAACCAGACTTTGAGGGTTGATTGCCAAGATTAGATCACCCCGATCCAGCTAATCTTAATTACGCAACCAGTGGAGCAAATGAGTCCTGACTGTCTTCAGAGCTGAGGTCATAGGCTTGAAAACCGCCTAGCCACAACTAAATTTATCTAGATTAAGCCCTTCAGTCCTCAGAATCAGAGCCGGCGTCAGTATTTTCTGAGGTGGGGCAGCTGCCGGGGCCCAGGGCTTTTGATGGGACCCATTGTCCGTCCCCCCTCCAAACTCCTTACCTGCCCTTCTCCCAACAGCCCCAAAGTGTCCAGAGATAAATGTGTTGCCCAGCATTTGTGGGGGGATGAGCATGCAGGTGGCACAGAGCAGCAGTGGGGAATATTTATTTACTGATTTGTGTTGCCAAGTTTATTTAATGCAAGAGGATGAGCTACTCATTTGCTGTTCTCTTTTGTTTCCCCAGGCACTCTGATGTCCGGTCTCCAGCTACACAGAGGTACATTTCTCTTCATGCAGCAGCCATTAATGTTAACGCGCAGTAACCACAGTTGCAAAAGAGGGGCCATGACAAAAATGTGGGACCGTGAGATTCCCCTAGATGGGAGGCAGAGATCAGACCCCTTGGGAAAGTTGCCGGGACTCCTGAGTCTGCTTTTGGTGGTGGAAAGTGGTGTCAGGTCACAGCTGATCTATGATGATCTTGTGGGGTTTTCAAGGCAAGAGATGTTCAGAGGTGGTTTGCCCTCCCCTGCTTCTCTGTAGCGAATCTGCTTAGCTTCTGAGATCCGAGGAGATCAGGCTAGCCTGGGCTGTCCAGTTGAGGAGTCTGCCGATTTCTCTTTCCCATGGCCCATTCTGCATCTAGCATTTGCTCTGTTGTTTTACCAAACCCACACTGGAACAGAAAGAGATGCGGGTCGAAACCACATTCAGATACCCCGGGCCAACGTCATACTGACTGCAGAGCCACCCCTGAACGGCCATAAATCTATGCAGACAGTACCATAAAACCAAGATCAAAGGAAGTGAAACCGACATGCAGTGTGGGGGCTACTATAAAGTCCGGCAATCCAAGAAAGTGAAAGTGGCATGCAATGTAGAGGGGAATCTCTGTTCCAGCGTGGGTTTGGTAAAACAGCGGAGCGAATGCTAGATGCAGAATGGGGCCATGTTTGCATTCCAGATTTAAATTTCAGCAAGAAGAGTCTCATGGAGATGGTCCACCTAATTCAGAACCATGCAACGGGAACTGTATACTACATACAACAAACAATGCAATAAACACTGAATTATACCACTGAATAACACACTAGAAAATAACACACTGTAAAAGAGGATTACAACACTGAATAATAATACGGGGGGAAATCTAGATAATATACACAAGGAACAATGTAAACTGCCTAAAGTTTCACAGCCAATATCGACAGCTCTCTTGCCTTCATAAAAATGCCCTCCTGAACTATTCCGTTTCGCCCGTTCTGTGAAATAATAGAAGCGTGGGAGACATCCTGACATCCTCAAGGGGGCACTTCCGTGAGGTGGGAGAAGTGAGACATCCCTGGGGATTTGGGAGTGTGGCCTGGAAAGGGTGGGGTTTGGGGAAGGGAAGGACCTCAGAAGGATGTAATGAGACAGTTTTTGAGCCTACAGATCACACATTTTTGTCTTCGCTCAGGAAGGCTGGCTCCAGACCAAGCAAATGTATGCAGGAGCCAATTCACTTGCTCACAACTTTAATGCCAGCAGCTCAGAAAGTAGAATTTTTGCTCATAGAACTCCAGAGCTTAGAGGGAGCATTGGTGATGCCATACAGTCCACCCTCTGAAGCATCCCTTTGCTCCAGGGGAATGAATCTCAGTAGCCGGGAGATCACCCCTAATTCCAGGAGATCTCCAGACCCTAGCTGAAGTTTAGCAATCATAAGGGGGAGCGACAACAGAATGCTTTGGTGTTGTGTGAACTGCCCATCGTATCCATTAACAAGGTGGCCATGCCAGAAGACTGCTCCAGGGAGGGGAGCTGCCCACAGCAGCCTATATCAGGACAGCAGAGTATATGTGGGTACGTATTCAGGGCTGGGCGAGCAATCATGCTAGGAAATGCTGAAGGCAGTAGGAAAAGACGAAGTCCTACCTTGAGATGAACAGACTTGATAAATGAAGCCACGGCCTGGCTCTGGGATTCAGGGGGCGAGTGCCTCAGAATACGGCTGTCTGCTGCCCTTAGACTCTTGACTGAGTCAGTGAGGGTCAGCTGAACCGAGAGTCGCCAGGCAGTGTCGGTAACTGGCAGGAAGGCAGGGATACGGAGGAGGCCACAACATCAGCTGTGGTGCCACACCGCTTCTGATTAAAAAAACAGACATGGCAGAGGTAGGCATAAAAGTTGCTATAAAGTGCACGGTAAAACCAAAATAACAGAGTTTCTGGTGATTCCTTGAGCCAACCTATGTCCTTTTTTTTTAAGCTGGAAGTGTTGTGATGCCACATCTTAGGCTGCTTTTTTGTTTTTTAAAAAATCTCTTGCTGCTACTTAGAGGGGCAGCAGGCAACAGGGATGGGGGCAGGGAATCCCCACCCCCACCGAGGAACAGGACCCCTCACTGCACCCCATCACATGTGGGGAGCACAATACCCTTGAAGAAGAAGAAGAGATTGGATTTATACCCCGCCCTTCACTTGGAGTCTCAGAGCGGCTTACAAACTCCTTTCCCTTCCCCTCCCCACAACAGACACCCTGTGAGGTAGGTGGGTCTGAGAGAGCTCTGACAGAAACTGCTTTTTCAAGGACGGCTCTGACAGAACTATGGCTTGCCCAAGGTCATCCAGCAGCTGCAAGTGGAGGAGTGGGGAATCAAACTTGCAGATTAGAGTCCGCCACTTAACCACTACACCAAACTGCCATACCTCAGACCTCAGCCTTCCAGAATAGTGTCACATCTGCCTTCTCAGTATTCAATCTCAAGTTCAACTTGTTCACTCTTGGCCATTTCACCACAGTTGTGGCTCAAGACCTCTACCATATCATGAGGTGATTTGGAAAAAGAAATATAAAGCTGGGTGTCATCAGTATATTTATTTACTTGGTTCATACTGTGCCTTTTTCCTCAACGGGTACCCGAAGCGGCTGCCTCCCCACACACAGTGGCATGAAAACTACAGAGATTTATATAAAACAAGGGTGGACCCACAGCGAGAAGGCATTTCCCCTTCCTTCCTTCCTTCCTCTCCCCCCCCACAAGCCATCCCCCTTCTTTCTCTCCCCCCAAGCAAATACCCCCATCTTTCCCTTTCTCTCCCCCCCCAAGCCAATCACTCTCTTCTTTCTCCCCTCCTTTTCCTCTAACTTTGAGCCCAGCAGAGGTGGCAGTGCCTGGGAGGCCAAGCCAGGGCAGGCTCAGCCATAAAGCCACCCGCTGCTTTCTGTCCCTCTTTGCTCCCAGCTTCCCAAAAGCAGAAAACCCTGTGAAATCCTCATTGCTAGGAAAGCTGTTGCTAAGGGCAGTCATGTACTCAGAACAGTCACTTTCCAAGGAGAGAGAGGGAGGGGGAGAGAAAGCTCCTCATCGTTGGTAAGTCTGTTCTCGGCGCATGAGCAGAAAAGGCTGTTGTACTTTTGGGGGGATTTAAGTATCTCCTGTATCCTTTTTTAAAGTTTTTAGACTTTTCTGCACACCTGAGGAGTGCCCCAAATGTGCAGGATAATCTCTTTTCCCTCCATGTGCCCCCAATCTGCAGAAATAACTATCTGCACACAGGGGGCCATGTTGGGAATTAGATATATAGATGTTAAGAGGGAGATTCGTTCTTATGTCTGCTAGAGCTTTCAGCTTTCTTCCGTGCTTACATATAGTACAAAAGTAAAGAGACAACCCCACAAACTGAGCTATTCCTTTAAAATCAGAACTATTCAGGGTTGGGGTTTTCTTAAGGCAGGTGGAGCTTATGCGATGTTGTAGTCAGTAGAGGCTCATGAAGTAATTAATTATAATTAAGACAGAATCAGGCTGATCCTGCTCTTGTCTCTCCATTTCTCTCCAACAGAAAAGGTGACCCTGGATCCAGACACAGCCCATCCTCAGCTCAGGCTGTCTGAAGATCAGAAAAGCCTGAGATGGGGAAAGGAAGCCCAAGATCTGCCTGACAGTCCTGAGAGATTTGATGTCTATTCTGCTGTGCTTGGACGTGAGGGATTCACAGGAGGACGGCATTTCTGGGAAGTCACTGTGGGAAGGGAGGGAGACTGGACTGTGGGCATTGCTAGGCGGTCTGTGAAGAGGAAAGGAAAAATCCGCATTGATGCTGAGAATGGCTTCTGGTGCCTAGGGAAGGTAGGTGGGTTGTACGGATCAATGCTGGTTTTTCCTCTGTCCCTGAGTTCAGACCCCCAAAGGATCCGAGTGTCTCTGAACTACACTGGGGGGCAGGTGGCCTTTTTCGATGCTGACAGAGCAACCCTTCTCTCCCTGTTCTCAGAGGCCTTCTTCTCTAGAGAGACCCTTCAGCCCCTCTTTATAGTGGGCAAAAATGGTTGCCTCAGCGTCTCTCCTTAAGGGACTCATCTCTCCCTCACAGGCCCTGTGGGTGTTGTTGGTGAGACCAGCATGATTAATAAAGAACATCTGATGATTATTTCCCCAAGAGCTGCTTTTCTGAACCTCTACATTTCCCCAGTCTGTTTGGGGCCAACAGGCCTTGGTACCAGAGTCCATGTTATACTGTTAAGTAGTTTATCATTACGGGTGAGAGCTGTTTTAGGTTAGCAGGCTGTCTGTAAGTTCAGGAGCTGACCTAAAAGTAGCAGTTATCTTAACAAAGGAATTCCAAAGGGAGATAGACTGCGGAATTGCAACTGATGATAACAAAGCTTAAGACAATGTGTCCAGCTGTACTGGATTGAGATCGAGGCTTCCTGTCTTATTACCAATGCTGATTTCTCCACACCTACTGCCTCTCCACATATCACTCCTAATCCAATCACACCTGCTATTGTCATTTGCCTGCTAATGTCATTTGTTATCCGAAATCACTCCACTTTCCAGTATATAGGACAGATGGACTCACATTCTAGCTGTATCTGAAGAAGTGAGCCGTGACTCAGGAAAGGGTTGGAACACTTTCCCTATGAAGAAAGGTTAAAACGCTTGGGGCTCTTTCGCTTGGAGAAACGACGGCTGAGGGTTGACATGATCACGGTTTATAAGATTATGAATGGGATAGAGCAGGTTGAGAAAAACGTACTTTTCTCCCTTTCTCACAATACGGGAACTCGTGGACACTCCATGAAACTGCTGAGCAGTCGGGTTAGAACAGATAAAAGGAAATACTTCTTCACCCAAAGAGTGATTAACACATGGAATTCTCTGCCACAGGAGGTGGTGGCAGCTACAAGCATGGACAGCTTCAAGAGGGAATTAGATAAGCATATGGAGCAGAAGTCCATTAGTGGCTATTAAGAACTCGCAGTCTGGGGCAGGTGATGCACTCTATTCTTGGTGCTTGGGGGGGCAGCAGTGGGAGGGCTTCTAGTGTCCTGGCCCCACTGCTGGACCTCCTGATGTCACCTGGTATTTTTGGCCACTGTGTGACAGAGTGTTGGACTAGATGGGTCATTGGCCTGATTCAACATTGGCTTCCCTTATGTTCTTATGCTAAAGCTCCTTCCCTGCCACAAGTTTTGTTAGTCTTTCAGGTGCTCCTGGACTCTTGCCATTTTCTACTGCTACAGACAGACTAACACAGCTACCCATCTTGATCTATCCATAGCAACAGGTCTCTAATTACCATTCTTGGCTGTGTTGTTTTTTCCTGGAGACTTCAATTTCGGTGGTATTTCTGTGTGTGTGCGTGCGTGCTTTCTGTCATGGGTAAGCCAGCACGTTTCTCTTTAAAAAGTTCCTGCTGTGTTGGTGGATGCGGTGGCTTGGGATACCTGGGACTGGGAGGTCCATCCTGGACTGCCCTGAGAAGAGTGTTTGTAAACAAAAAAGCTCATATGTTGATCTTAAAGGTGCCACTGGACTCAGGCCAGGATTTACTGTTTGCTAGTGTCAAGGTCACTTGCTTGAGCTAACAGATAAGAGAGCCGGCGAGTAGCGAAACCCAGAATTCCAGAGACGTGAAGGAAGCATCCTTGACTCTCATCTACCTCCACCACCCCACCTGCTATGGCAGCATAGCTGACATTCTGCATGGGTGCAATTCAGATGGGAACCATGGCTAGCAAAGACAGGAGGGCTGTGCTGTTTTACTGACCTTTAATGGCCTGGAGTGCCTGCCATTTACCCCACGAAGGGAGCACACTTGCAGCCCCTCTGCACACATGACTTTCCCAATGGAGCAAACAGAAACTCTGTGGAGCTTTTTCAGGGCAGGCAAATGGCTTGGGGTGGGCCTCAGAGCAGTTTGCAATCCAGCTGGGACAGAGAGGCCTCTGAGGGAACTGCTCTGACAGAACTGTGACTGGCCCTAGGTCACCCAGTTTTCATCTTTCCTGATCTTTAAGTAATTTTTAAAATTTGATCATCAGAGATTGTATTGCTTTTTCTCACAATTAAAATAAAGAAATTAGCAATTTCAAATTTTGTTTAAAAATTGGTGGGCGTACTGGGGGGGGGGCGCCAGAAGGTATCCTCACATAGTGTGCAAAAAAAGCTGGGGCCGGCCCTGGGTGCCGTGCAGCCACAGGGCACCTGGAGAACATTGGGCAGGGAACACAGGCATGTCTGCCTCCCTGCCTGCCCCTCCCCTTCTTCAGCCAGCCCACCGTGGCGGGCTGGCTGGAGAACAAGAGGGGAGGCAGGCAGTTGTGCCCCCCTGAGCCTAAACATGGCCCCTTCCCCCTTGCCCTAACAATGACACCCCTTAGAGTGGATGGCTTAAGACAAAGAGAAAGAAAAGGTAGTAATTCCAGGTGATCTGCATCATTGTTATCTTGATGGGAGGTGGGTGTGTTTGGCTGCTCAGGGAATCTTGTCACAGCCAAGTTCTGTTGTTTAACTTGAAGATGAGTACATGCAGTAATGCTAGGAGAAGGGGTGGGGGAGGCTGCCTGTATGCTGTAGAAGAAGTCCTTCAATGGAGTCCTTTGCAGGAACACTCGGGCTTCTGGTGTAAAGCATGGCTTCTGGTTGCTGGAAGCTGCATATTTCTGGCATCAGGGAGGTTGATTTCCCTCCTGTATGGATGCAGGGGCAAGGAGCACCATGTCCACGTCTGGCTGGCACACTGCTTCACGGTGAGGCTTCCCTTGGCTGGGCACATGTCTACAGTCCGGGAGGTTGGCACCAACATTGGGCTACTGCACAGTTCAGTTCCTGGCATATTTATTATACAGTTCAGCTCACAGCCTTAGTCCATAGTCTTATAAATGCTTTGCAGGACTCTTGCAGGGCAACACGTCCCAGGAACACAAACTGAAAAGTCAGTAGGGTGGTGGAATTCCTTGAGATTTGGGGTGGAGCCTCAGAAAAGTAGGGCTTCAAGAGGGATCTCAGCAGGATATCATGCCATAGAGTCCACCCTCCAAAGCTGCCTTTCCCTCCCAGGGGAACCCATCTCCGCTATCTGGAGATCAGTTGTAATTCTGGGAGACCCTCAACACCCACCCCCCAGAAGCTGGCAACACTACAATTCCCATAGAGCTAGGTGGGGGAAATAAAGCCACCAGATACTGTGGTTTTGTGTGGTGGTTAAGAGCAGCAGACTCAAATTTGGGAGAACCAGGTCTGATTCCCCACTCCTCCACATGCAGCTGCTGGTGGGACCTTGGGTCAGTCACAGTTCTCTCAGAGCTGTTCTCTCAAGAGCAGTCCTCAAAAGAGCTCTCTCAGCCCCACCTATCTTACAGGAGAGAAAAGGAAAAGAGATTGTAAGCTGCTCAGAGACTCCTTTGGCTAGCAAAGGGCAGTGTATCGATCCAGTCTCTTCTCTTCTTCTTCTTCTTTTCAGGAACTTCACAGTGAAATCTACCCTTACAGCTCATTAAAACAAAAAGAAGAAGAGATGCAAGTAAAGTATCAGTTTAACTTAAACTGGCCATTTGTCTGGCCCAGGCTAGCCCGATCTTGGTTGGCTCTGGTTAGTACTTGGACGGGAGACCACTGAGGAAAGCCAGGGTCTGCTGTGCAGAGGCAGGCAACAGCAAACCAACCTCTGCTTGCCTCTTGAAATCCCTGTGGGGGTTGCCATAGATCAGCGGTGATGGCATTCTGTGCGCACAGCCCTTTGTCTCATTGCTGGGATACTTGCTGAGGACAAAATGTCACTTAAAAAAAAAGTTAAAATGATAGAACTGATCTGGCAAGCTTTGGGGGAGAGGGCAAATCTGAGCTGTGTTTGGCTCTGTGCCATTTTGGGTAGCACTGAGGTTGCCAGATCCAGGTTTGGAAATACCTGGGGATTTCAATGGGGACTTCAAAGGGGTATAACGCCATAGAGTCCACTTTCCGAAGTAGCCTTTTCTCCAGGTGAACAGATCCCTGTCACCTGGAGATCAGTGGTAATCCCAGGATATCTCCAGCCATCACCTGGAGTTTGGCAACCTTAGGTAGCATGCCCCAGTCTTTCAAAAAGAGACCCCTGAACTATACTTTCCTGGGGTGTGTGAGTAGGCACACATAGACTGAGACATACTACTCCCCTCACTTAGACTTTAGAACTACTCAATATATTTCATTAGGAACACTGTTTTGTTCTTATTTATTTACTAGGAATAAGGCCCGTTGTGGAAATAAATACAACGAGCTCTAGAAAGAGGCTCTGGGAGAGTGCCTCGGCCTTGGGCACTCAGCGCCAATTCGCTGTGGCGACCTCAGCAGGGTATAATGACACAGAGTCCACTGATCTCTGCCATCTGAAGAGCAGTTGTAACTCTGCGTGATCTCCATCCCTCCCCTGGAGACTGGCAATAATGGTTCCCCATGAGGGAATGGCTGTTTTGGAGGGTGGAGTCTATGGCATTGTACCTGGCTGAGGTCCCACCCCTCCTCAAACCTCACCCTCTCCAGGCTCCACCCCTGAAATCTCCAGGAATTTCCCAACCTGGTGTTGGCAACCCCTATCATGAGTGGCCCAATGAGTTTTCTCCCAAAGGCCAAAAAGGAAAGGGCCTTTTACTGACAGAACCTGAGGAGAAAGCACAGTTGCCACCATTGGTTAGGGGAAATACCTAGAGAATACCTACGGTGGGCAGCATTGGGGGAGATGGAAGGACTCAGCAGGGAATAATGCCATAGCAGCCATTTTCTCCAGGGGAACTAATCTCTGTCATCTGGAGATCAATTGTAACAGTGGGAGATCTCCAGGTCTCACCTGGAGATTGGCAACCCTTGGGGAAAGTCAGTCACACAGCAGGGGGTTGAAGAGAATGGTTTGATGGTCACTGGCCCACTTCATTAGCCAGCCAGCCAGCCATGGTGGGGCCAAAAAGGAGTGAGAGGCGTGTTAAATTATTCTGACAGGAAAGTGGCCAAGTGAGGGAGGGGTTATGCTGAAAGTCCTTTGTTTTTTTACTAACAGAAGCAAGCTTGGTTGTTGGGTTGCCTATCAACAGCCACTGAGGAGACAGTCACAGTTAGTCTCACCAAGGAGAGAGTCCAGCTTTCCAGGAACCGCAGCTCGTTTCCTCTAGGCCAAACTCTCCCTGGCACTGCTGCCACTGCTGAAGGAAGGTGGGGAAGCCTTTGAAAGGCGCTGGGCAGCCTTCTCTGCGGTGCAGGCCTCGTGGCCGAGGGAGAGGAGTTGCAAGGGGCAGCAAAGGTGAGTGCTTCCCCTGCTTGCTGCCCCTTGCTAGGTCTGCCTCCTTCTCCCCCATGGAAGGGTTGCTGCTCTCTCAGCGGAGCGTCCATCCCCTTCGCTGGCTCCCTCCAGACTGAAGGCGAAATGCTGCCTGCTGGCTCAGTGGGCGGGGCCAAGCCAACACAGCGAGCCAATGCAGCCATGGGATTGGGAGTGAGAGTGGCATCTGAGCGGGCCAAAGGCTGAGGATGCGTGTCCAGGAGAGACACCAAAACTCAAATATATATAAGGAGAGATATGCCACCCTTCTCTCCAATGGGGATGCAAAACAGTTTACATCATTCTCCGGTGTGGTGTAGCGGTTAAGTGCAGTGGACTCAAAACTGGAGGAAAGGATTTGATTCCCCACTCCTCTACATGCAACCACCTTGGGTGAGTTACAGTTCTCTCAGAGCTCTCTCAGTCCCACCTACCTCACAGGGTGTCTGTTGTGGGGAGAGGAAGGGAAGGAGATTGTAATCCGCAATCCGCAAAACAACTACAACACTATAATTCCCTCTTTGTATGGTATAATTCCCTCTACTGTATGGTATATACAGTATTAACAAAAAATGCACTGAAGATGTACATAAGGCCTGCAAGAATTTGGAACAAGCATTGATGCATGATGGAAACAAAGATATCGATGCTGAAGATCTGTTTTGTGAATTGCAAGCAATAGCTCAGAGACTTCCAAAATCTATGCCACCACAAAGAGTACTTCTCTTCATACTTCAACAAAGACTCCACGATAGTGTGCCTAATGTTTCTGTTGCTCTAAGAATCCTTCTCACACTTCCAGTGTCAGTGGCAAGTGGTGACCGCAGCTTCTCAAAACTCAGACTTATAAAAACACACATACGCTCGACAATGCTGCAAAAGAGGCTACTTGGTTTGGCACCTATTTCAATTGAACATGCTGAAGCATCAGCGTTTGACCTGAAGGAACTGGTGACAAAATTTGCTAAAGAAAAGGCACACAAAATGAGATTCTGATGTGCCTGAAATGGAAACATTAAAGAGACTTAAATTTCCAACATCACAATTAACATGGATTTTTCGAAATGCTTTGTGATTTGTGTTTTTCTGTTTGAGAGACAAAATCAGAGATTGCGTTACTTGTTCTCACAATTAAAAGAAATTAGCAATTTCAAATTTTATGTTTTTCAATCTTCCTAAAATGCACTTATGTTTGAAAATTGGTGGGTGCACGGGGGGGGGCGCGGGGGAACCAGAAGGTAGCCCTGTCTAGTGTGCAAAAAAAACTGGCACTGTCCCTGGTGCCTGCAAAGCTCAGCTGCCCCGTCAGTGTCCATGCATGTGTGCCAGTGGCCCCCTTGGTGCTCCCTGCCTCACGGGAACCAAGTCAGACCTGCTCGTGCCTGTCCTGGTTCTCCCCTCCCCCCTCCCCTGTCCTGCTCCTTCTGCCTGCCCCAGAGACCCACGCACTGCTTACCTTCCCTCCTCCCGCTCCCCCATCCCATCCCCTTCCCCCCTGCCTGAGAGAGTGAGCGAACGCACATGCAGCCAGACCCAACCACCCCCAGCTGGTTTAGGGAAGTCATGGGTGACCTGAGTGGGGGGCGAGCGGGGCGGGTTATCGGCAGGCCAACCCTCTCGTGAATGGGGTCCCCTGGTCAACCGCCTAACTGGCCTATATGGAATCTCTGCCCCTGCCTGAAATACTCCAGGCAGATGGGACAGGTGAATTCCTCGGAGAGCTCCCTGACAGGACCCCCGCTGCCCATGGCTGCCTCACCCACCAAAGTGAAAGCCATGATGTTACTTCCTTTTTTACTCCTTCCAAGCCGAGATTGGGTGTTTCCCTTCCAGGAAACGACTCCGCGTCTCGGCTGACTTGCTGCATTTTTTCAAGGTTTGAGAAGTTCCCCAGGCAAAACTTCCCCTTGGGAGGAGAGAGACCTCGAGGCTTCTGGGGCCTGTAAACTAGTTGCTTGCTTTTGTGTGTGTGTGTGTGAACGCATGCATAGTTAGTTGAGGCACGGATGTCCTCCAATGCAACAAAGCTGCTACCCCACTTCAGAACACCCCCCCGGGAAGGATCCTGCCCTGCTGTCATTTATCAGCCAGTTCTCCCCCAAGGCCTGCCGGCTCCTCTTGATTTCTTCAAGGATCCAGGCTGCTGATTCATGTTGCTGCTCCAACGGACTGGAAGAATTCGTACTAAAGAGCGAATGCCCGGAATGCCCCTTGGGAAACAGCGGGAGCTGCCTGAAGGCCCCCTAGAGCCATCAGTACAGATTGACCTCTACAGGCAGTGCTGAAATGCATGGACCAGTCTGGGACACCGATCCAATAATGACCCCAAGGAGTGTCGTGTGCCCAGACTTCAGGCTGGCCATCATAAGGCCTGCAGAGAATGCCCCCCCCTGCCCCCCATTGTGGTGAAAAGAGTTCTTCATTTCGGAGGTGGGCTGGTCAAAGCGGTTGGGGAGGATAATGCCCCCCCTAACAGTTTCCACAGGGATGCCTGGCTCTGCCTTGGCTTCTTTAATTGCAGCTAGGGATGCCAGCCTCCAGGTGGGACCTGGAGATCCCCTGGAATTACAGCTCATCTCCAGACTACAGAGATCAGTTCCCCCTGGAGAAAATGGATGCTTTGGAGGGTGGCCTCTATGGCACTGTACCCCACTGAGGTCCCTGTCCTCCCCAGGCTCCGTCCCCAAATCTGTAGGAGTTCCCCATCTGCAGAGGTTCCCCTCAGCCACCATGGTCAGTAGCCACTGATTGATCCCCTTATAAAGCTGTTAATGTCTGTGGCCATCACCCCATCCTCTGGCAGTAGGGCTGCCAACCCTTAGGTAGTACCTAGAGATCCCCTGCTATTACAATTGCTCTCCAGACAACCAAGATCAGTTATCCTGGGAGAAAATGGCTGCTCTGGAGGATAGACTCAATGGCATTATATGCTGCTGAGGTCCCTCCCTCCCCAAACCCCATGCTCCTGAAGCTCCACCCCCAAAATTTCCAGGTATTTCCCAAACCAGAGCTGGCAACCCTATCTGGCAGTGAATTCCACATTTTTATCACTTGTTGCCTAAAGTATTTTCTTTTGCCTGTTCTGAACCTACTGCCAATTGGCTTCATTGGATGCCCTGTTGTTCTAGTATTCTGGGAGGAGAAAGAAGAGTTCTCCTTGTCATCTCTCTCCACCCTGTGTATAATTTTATAAACTTGCATCATGTTCCCTTTAGTCGTCTCTGTGCTAAACTGAAAATTCCCATAGGGGTTTTTCATAGGAAAGGTGATCCAATCCCCTCATCATTTGGGTTGCCCTCTTCTGTGCTTTCCCCAGCTCTGCAGTGTCCTTTTGGAGATATGGTGACCAGAACTGCACACACTATTCCAAATGAGCCTGCAATGTAGCTCTATGCAGGGCATTAAAATAGCAGCCATTTTATTTTCAATCCCTGAGGCCCCTCTGCTCCCCCAAACCCCGCCTTCTGCAGGCCCCACTCCAAAATCTCCAGCAATTTCCCAACTTGGAGTTGGCAACTGCAGTGGAACACAGTAAGAGACAGTTGCCAGACAGGATGGTCATACTTTTAACTTCCTTATCTTTACTTCCACCTGGAAAGTTATATCAGTTTTGTGCAGTTTGTGGCCTTGTAAGCGTTAGGCTTGCCAAGTCCCCCCGGGGGGCAGGTAAACCCCCGCCCGAGAGGCCTGTTACCTGCCCCCAGAAAATCGGGCCCTGGGAGGAACTCCACCCCCTTCCGGCAATGTCCCCAGCGTGATGATGTCACTCGGAGGTGACAGCATCATGCTGGGCACGCTAGGGGCGGGACGCTCCATGACTTGAGGGAAAACTCTATGTTTTCCCCTCGAATCCCGGCGGCCCTGCCCCCAACGTCCCGACGCTATGACGTCACTTCCGATGGCGGCGGTGCGCGCGCTTTGCGTGCACACAGAAGCTCCAGGTGCCGAGCAGGACTCCCCCGCTCTAAGGAAATTTGCACTTGGCAACCCTAGTAAGCGTGTATGAACAGCACAGTCTGTATATATTCAGGCCTATTATATTAAAGAAACTTCACCTCTGGCTAAAACAAAAATAATTGCATGGCTTCTGTAAAACACTGTTATCATGTTCAGTTTATATATTTTTTGAAAAGGTTTGTCATAAAAAAACCCCCAATGCTATAGTGGCATTCCTTGATATTACAAATTAAAAACTAGATTATGAGCAGTTTCCAGATAAAACCGTCTCCCACCCCACCATGAAGCGATGATTCTAAGCATTTGTTCTAGAAATTGATCAAATGGGTAGCCATGTTAGTCTGCCTGTAGCCGTAGAAAAGAGTGTCCAGCGATGCTCCCTCTAAGCTGTGGAGTCTTGTGATCAAAAATTCTACTTTGTGAGCTACTGGCATTAAAGCTGTGAGCGAACGATTTGGCTAGTGAACATAAGAACATAAGAGAAGCCAGTCTTGAATCAGGCCAATGGACCATCTAGTCCAACACTCTGTCACACAGCGGCCAAAAATACCAGGTGCCATCAGGAGGTCCAGCAGTGGAGCGTGACCCCATCAGTCCACTACCAGCCGCCTATGTGATGCAGGCCCCACACAGTGTGGCCAAGAAGTGCTCTGAGGTCCGAGCATGTTGCTCTGGGGGACACAGTCAAGCCATATAAGGGGGAATAACTTCAATAAGTCTAGTAGCACCTTAAAGACTAACACAATTTGTGGCAGAGTAGGAGATTCCTTGAGTCACTGCTCACTTCTTCGGAGCAGTAACTTCACGGCTGGATCGCCCATTGGGTGAACTAGGCGCTCGCCTAGGGCGCGCTGGCCTCAGGGGCGCCAAATGGCACCCCGCTCCCCCCCGAAAAGCCCCCCCGCCGCCCTAACCGGGCGCCCACCGCCACCGCCTCGGAAAAGCGCCCGGCTAGGGCACAAGTCACCCTCCCCTTCCTCCCTGGGGGGGGAGGAGGAGGAGGAGGTGGCCGGCGGCAGCCAGCAGGATCTCCCTGCTGCTGCCGCCACCGCCAAAATTAAAAGCGCCCACCTAGGGCGCAAGTCGCCCTCCCACTCCTCCCTGGGGGGGAGGAGGAGGCGGCCAGCAGCGGCCAATAGGATCTCCCTGCTGCTGCCGCCGCCGGAAAGCGCCCACCTAGGGCGCAAGTCGCCCTCCCCTCCTCCCTGGGGGGGGAGGTGAAGGAGGCAGCCAGAGGCAGCCAGCAGGATCTCCCTGCTGCCACCGTCGAAAACCGCCCACCTAGGGCACAAGTCGTCCTCCCCCTCCTCCCTGGTGGGGGAGGCGGCGGCGGCCAGCGGGGACTCCCTGCTGCCGCAGAACGCCCGGCTGGGGCACAGCTTGCCCGCCCTCCCCCTCCTCCCTGGGGGGGAGAGGAGGGGGGGCCAGCATGGCTGGGTCTCCAGGCCCAACCGAGAGATATTTCTGCCTAGGGCGCAGAAATACATGGAGCCGGCCCTGAGTAACTCACAAAAACTCCTACCCTCCCACAGGTTTTGTTAGTCTTTAAGGTGCTACTGGACTCTGGCTCTTTTCTACTGCTATAGACAGACTAACACAGCGACCCATCTTGATCTATCTTCAATAAGTCTGTAGACAATTAACATCAGTCCTCAGTCCTAGAGCATGTGAAGGATTTAATTTCTGAATCATAGAAATATAGAATATTAGAGTCGGAAGCAGGCCCATAGCCAGGATTTTGTAATTCAGGGGGCATTTAAATAAGTCAGGGGGCACTGACATCACAAAATGAAAAATGAAATAAAAATAAATTTTTTAAAAGTCACTTTTGCAGCGTTCCACTCGGCTTACCTACATGGGGAAGCAAGCCACACTTGGGGAAGAGGCAGTGATGGGGAGTCCTCCAGGTGGCCCAGAGAGTTGGGGGTCCCCTGGGTGGCCTGGGGGCTGACTGGAAGTCGGGGGGCCAGGCCCCAAAATGCCCCACTGTAGCTACAGGCCTGGTTGGAAGGGAGCTTGCAGGTCATCTAGTCCAACCCCCTGCACTCTGCAGGAGCGTAGCTGAAAGGTAGCCCTACATACCTACAACATACCTGAAAGATGGTCGTCCAGCCTCTGCTTAAAAACGTCCAGGGAGGAGCATCCACCACCTCCCAAGGCAGACTGTTCCACTGCTCAGCCACTCTTACAGTTAGGAAGTTTCTTCTGATATCTAGCCGGTAACAACTCCCTCATAATTTCCACCCATTAGATCTAGTCTTGCAATCCAGAAATCTTGCAATTTCAGTCAGTATCATCATGCCCCTGTATAAATCATTGGTGCGACCTCATTTGGAATACTGTGTACAGTTCTGGTCACCACATCTCAAAAAGGATATTATAGCATTGGAAAAAGTGCAGAGAAGGGCAACTAGAATGATAAAAGGGTTGGAACACCTTCCCTATGAAGAAAGGTTAAAATGCTTGGGGCTCTTTAGCTTGGAGAAACGACGGCTGAGGGGTGACATGATCGAGGTTTATAAGATTATGAATGGGATTGAGCAGGCTGAGAAAGAAGTACTTTTCTCCCTTTCTCACAATACAAGAACTCGTGGGCACTCCATGAAATTGCTGAGCAGTCAGGTTAGAACAGATAAAAGGAAATACTTCTTCACCCAAAGGGTGATTAACATATAGAATTCACTGCCACAGGAGATGGTGGCAGCTACAAGCATGGAGAGTTTCAAGAAGGAATTAGATAAACATATGGAGCAGAAGTCCATCAGTGGCTATTAGCCACAGGGTATAGATGGGAATTCTCAGTCTGGGGCAGGTGATGCACTCTATTCTTGGTGCTGGGGGGGGCAGCAGTGGGAGGGCTTCTGGTGTCCTGGCCCCACTGCTGGACCTCCTGATGGCACGTGGTATATTTTGGCTGCTGTATGACAGAGTGTTGGACTAGATGGGCCATTAGCCTGATTCAACATTGGCTTCTCTTATGTTCTTATGTTTAATCCGGAGCAAGAGAGAATAGATCTGCTCCATCTTTTACATGACAGCCCTTCGAATACTTGAGGACTGCAATCATGTCCCCTCTAAGCCTTCTCTTTCCCAGGCTAAACATACCCAACTCTTTCAGCCTTTCCTCATAAGACTTGGATTCAAACCCTCTCACCATCCTGGTCGCCCTCTTCTGGACACGCTCGAATTTGTCAACATCCTTCCGAAAATGTGGTGCCCAAAACTGGACACAGTACTCCATGTGGGACCTGACCATAGCAGAATAGAGCAGAACTACCACCTCCCTTGATCTGGACACAATGCTTCTGTTAATGCATCCTAATTGCATTAGCTTTCTTCACAGCCACATCGCACTGCAGGCTCATGTTTAGCTTGTGATCAACCAGAACACCTAAATCCCTTTCACATGTGCTGCTGTCAAGCCAAGTCCCTCCCATTCTATATCTGTACCTTTGATTTTTTGTGCCCAGATGTAGGACTTTGCACTTATCTCTATTGAAATTCATTTTATTTGCCTCAGCCCACTTTTCCAGCCTATCTAGATCATTTTGAATCCTGACTCTGTCTTCTTCAGAATTAGCAATCCTACCCAGCTTTGTGTCATCTGCAAATTTGATAAGCATCCCCTCTATGTCTTACTCCAGGTCATTTATAAAAACATTGAACAACACCAGGCCCAGGACCGAGCCCTGTGGCACTCCACTCGAGACTTCCCTCCACGTAGACGCAGAGCCATTTATGAGCACTCGTTGGGTACGATTTTTCAACCAACCATGAATCCATCCAACGGTTGCTCCATCCAGCCCACGCTTAACCAGCTTATTCTCAAAGATATCATGAGAGACTTTGTCAGATGCTTTACTGAAATCTAGATACACTATATCCACAGCGTTGCCAGAGTCAACCATTTTAGTAACTCTGTCAAAAAAGGAGATAAGGTTGGTCTGGCATGACTTCTTCTTGATAAACCCATGCTGGCTACTACCAATTAACTCATTCAGTTCAAGGTGCTCACAGACAGAGCGTTTGATAATCTGCTGCAGAATTTTTCCAGGTTTTGATGTCAAACTGACAGGCCTGTAATTTCCCAGGTTCGTCTTTTCCCCCTTCTTGAAGATCGGGACAACTTTCGCTCTTCTCCAGTCTTCCGGCACAACACCAGGACTCCAGGACAGTTGGCTCTGGAGCCATCCTTCCTGAGCGAAGACAAAAATGCGTGAGCTGGGAGCTAAAAAACTGTGAGCTAGCTCACATAACAGGCCCGTAGCCAGGATTTTTGCATATGGGGGACCTTTAAATAAGTTGGGGGAACCCCATGCAGACACCCCTCACAACCCCCCAAGGGAGCACCACAAATAAAAAATTGGAAGTTGGGGGGCCTTGCTAGTAAGTTGGGGGGCCGGGCAGCAAGGTGCCCCACTGTGGCTACAGGCCTGTCACATTACCTCAGCTTTGAGGGAACATTGGTGTGACCACGGAAATGTCTTCAGACAGCGCTGGCTCTTTGGCTTTGAAACGGAGATGAGCACCGCAACCCTAGAGTCGGATTCGACTGGCTTTCGAGCAAGGGAACCTTTACCTTTACCTTACCTTAGCACCCCAAAGACTAACAAAATTTGTACCAGGGTATGAGCTTTCAAGATACCGCTAGGCTATGAGTCCATTTTCATTCTGTATGGCTAAATGTGGTGCCTTCCACGGTGACAGATCAAGATCGGTAGCCGTTTTAGTCTGTCTGTAGCAGGAGAAAATATTAAGAGTCCAGTAGCACCTTAAAGACTAACAAAATTTGTGGTGGGGTGTGAGCTTTTGGGAGTCACTGCTCACTTCTTCAGATACATCCAGATGGACCCACATTAATTTCTACCTGCATCTGAAGAAGCCACATTAATTTCTAATTGCATCTGAAGAAGTGAGCAGTGACTCACAAAAGCTCATACCCTGACACAAATTTTCTTAGTCTTTAAGGTTATTGGTGTTGGAGTTTGCAAATTCGATACCTTCAGTCATGAGAGTTAACCTGTTTGTTTATATACCCTAATTAATGGTTAGTTTAGCACCAATGAGATCTTGAGTAGATCTTTCTGCTGCAGAAGGGGAAGTCTTATTCTAATGAAGTGACCTGTAGCCCGATCAATGGCTAATCATAAGAACATAACATAAGAACATAAGAGAAGCCAATGTTGAATCAGGCCAATGGCCCATCTAGTCCAACACTCTGTCATACAGCGGCCAAAATATACCAGGTGCCATCAGGAGGTCCAGCAGTGGGGCCAGGACACCAGAAGCCCTCCCACTGCTGCCCCTTCCAGCACCAAGGATAGAGTGCAGCACCTGCCCCAGACTGAGAGTTCCCATCTGATGGACTTCTGCTCCATATGTTTATCTAATTCCCTCTTGAAACTGTCCATGCTTGTAGCTGCCACCAACTCCAATCAATAGTTTGGAAGTATGACCTGCAGCCTCAGTTTGGGG
The DNA here is from genome assembly GCA_029375565.1 of Gekko gecko. Taxonomy (NCBI): domain Eukaryota; kingdom Metazoa; phylum Chordata; class Lepidosauria; order Squamata; family Gekkonidae; genus Gekko; species Gekko gecko. The sequence goes on along the minus strand of JAPDNY010000032.1, from coordinate 218,483 downwards.
TTTTCCCCTCTTCCCTTTGTTCTAAGACCAGTCCCTAGAATCTATCTTGAAGGAACCAGTAACTAGAAAGATGTCGCTTAGACAATCTAGGATGCTCTGTTGTTTTATCCTCTCATGTACGATACACGACTTACCCTTCCTAATAAATTGTTAATCATTTAATTAAAGTAAGCTTTTCTTTTCGCTAATTTTGCATGCGAGTGCTGCGTTATTGCTTTTAACTCTGCTTTATACATTCAACAACTGGACTCGTGCTCTTCGCTATTTCCTAGAAACGGATTTTCTTTAGCTGGAAGCCTTTAGCAGCATCTTCCCTCCCTCCGCCCACCAACAGAGGTCCCGTGTCGCTTCCAGGAAGAGAGCCTCCCCGTGGCTGCTGGGACAACCGAGGAAACGAAACTTGCTGTAGTATATCTAGTTAACTCCTTCGCTCGCCACAACGCCTCTGCTCTGTTGTGACTGAGCGGCCGGAGGAGCGAGAGCGTGCTGCTTTCGCAGGGAGGCGGCCATGGCAGCTGGCGGGCCCATCGAGGCTTTTTGTGCGAAGCTTACTTGCCCCGTCTGCCTGGAGCTTTTCAAGGACCCGGTGACCATCCCCGAGTGCGGCCGCAGTTTTTGCCGAGCCTGCCTGACCCGCAGCTGGGCGGAGTCGGGGACCTCCGAGCCTTCCTGCCCCCAATGCAGGAGAAGAGCTCAGCCGAAGAGCCTGAGGCCGAACCAGCAGCTGGCCGACTTTGTGGAAATCGCCAAGAGATTCCGCCCTTTGGAAGGGAAGGAGGGCGAAGGACGGGAGGCCATCTGCGAGAGGCACCAGGAGCCCCTGGAGCTGTATTGCCGGGCCGACAAAACCCTCGTCTGCCTGGTCTGTGAGAGATGCAAGGAGCACAGACATCACGAGGTGATTCTTCTAGAGGAGGCTTGCCCAGAAATTAAGGTAGGAAATCTCGGGGGGGTAGGTAGCAGCAGCGGGTAGGTTGTGCTTCTTGGTCATTCTCTGCAGATTCATTCCAGTAGCAGACTCTCAGCTGACGGAATAAGTATAAAATATGGTAACCACTCTTTAGGTGCGGCTTGGGGATCTCCTGGATTTGCGGCTGATCCCCAGGCAACAACATTTCTGTGATCCTGGAAAAAATGTCTGCTTTGAAGGATGGATTAAATGGCATCATATATCAGTGAAGTCGCTCCCCTTCCCAAGACCTGCCCTCTCCTGGCTCCACCCACTAGGTCGTCAGCTGTTTCCTAATCCAGCGTTGGCGACCCTAAAACCCAATTAATTTGAGGACACCATCTGGGGATGAACTGGAATTTAGTCAGCCTTGTGTCCTGAACCAAACTTTGGCCATCCCCCCTAATACATGGAAAACGCTAGAGGAATGGGATAGAAATGAGTGATCAAAATTATCCAGGAAATCTCTCCCTAAAGTGATGCAAGGGGAGGGGAGGAATCTTTCTTGAGACACTTCTGAACAGATGTGCAAATGGGAAGAGTGTGCTGTGAAAAGGGATAAACGATGTGGGAAGATTTCTCCCTCTCTCATTCATATTTTTGGTTCCTAGCATTATGCAGTGAAACTGAACGGCAGTCAGTTTATGATTGTTGAAACAGTGTGTTCATGCAGTGTGTTTTGTTATTAACGTATGTAACTCCTGCCACAGCTGGAAATGTGGATTCACGAATTACGGTCACTAGATATTGCACTGTCCAGTCCATTAGTTTAAATGGACTCCAATTACATGGGTTCATGGAGGAGAGTTCTATAATTTTTATAATATATTTAATCAATTTGTATTCTGTATTTCTCCCCAGTGGGGACCCAAAGCCTCTTACATCCTTCTCCTCCATTTTATCCTCATAACAGCTCTGTGAAGTAAGTTAGTCTAAGAGAGAGTGACTCGCCGAAGGTCACACAGATACTAATCTGACACTACACCACACTTGCTCTCCCTGGGAGTTAAATGAAATGTCCATGGTCAGCTGCAGTTTACCTCTGAATAGCAACCACTAGAGGGAAGAAGAGATTGGATTTATACCCCACCCTTCACTACCCAAGGGAGTCTCAGAGCAGTTTACAATCTCCTTTCCCTTCTCCTCCCCACAACAGACACCCTGTGAGCAGTGTTCTCTCTAAGATGAGTTAGTATGAGCTAGCTCACAATTTTTTAGCCTCTGGCTCACACATTTTTGCCTTAGCTCAGGAAGGATGGCTCCAGAGCAAACTAATTTATGCAGTAGCCAAATTGTTCACTCACAACTTTACTGCCAGTAGCTTACAAAGTAGAATTTTTGCTCACAAGAGGGAGCATTGCCTGTGAGGTAGGTGGGACTGAGAGAGCTCTGACAGAAACTGTTCTTTCTCAAGAATAGCTGTGCCAGAACTATGTCTTGCCCAAGGTCATCCAGCAGGTACAAATGGAGGAGTGGGGAATCAAACCCGGTTCTCCCAGATTAGAGTCTGCACACTTAACCACTACACCAAACTGGAGAAGCAGGGCTGAATGGCTTCTGGTATGCATGTGTTTATTTATGCATGCAAGAAGTTTATTTCCACATCTTGAGATTAAAATCTCTGTGGAACCTTGCAGCACACTAAAACTGATGTGGTACAGTGGTAAACCTAGGATCTGACAGTCTTGGGTTCAAACCCATGCTCTGCCGTAAAGCTTGCTGGGTCACACCCTCTCAGCCTGATCAACTTTGCAGAACTGTTGTGAAAATAAATAAACTTGAGAAGGGAGAACAATGTATTCTGCTATGACCTCCCTACATTCAAAAAAAGTACTAGGCAGAAAACACATTAAAGCAGGCTATGAAAGTACAAACACTGCAAACTGAAAAATAAGAAATAAACCAGCAAGTAGCCTGACCTTTATGCTGTGCTGGAGGGTCTTCTTGGGAGTAATTGACTGGCAGTGGTAAGTGACAGAAGTTACATGCGGCACCATACTAGGCAGAGTTATACCCTTCTTGGTCCATTGAACTCTGTGTAAATCTGCTTAGGGAGGCCTTGGTGATGCTCTTGCATCCTTATCACTAGCATACGGTCCATTAGGAGACCATCAGATTGTGTAGATATTTCTGTAACTTCTCTGAAAGTACCCTGCACAGGACGCTTGCTTTCCAAGAAATCCCTGAAACCCAAATCCATCATTTACTACCATTCGTTAAGGCCAATCAAAAGTGCTGCAAAAGAATATGTGAGATACAGAGTTCTCCAGAGCTCTTCACTTATTTACTTATTTCATATATGCCTCACCTTTCTCCCCGATGGGGTCCCAAAGTGGCTTACATTGTCTTTCTTTCCTCCGTTTTATTCTCATAGCAAACCCTGCCAGGTAGGTCAGGCTGAGAGCGTGTGACTGGTCCCAAAGCCACTCAGTGAGCTTCCAGGTCAGAGTGGGAATCGGGGATTCGAATCTGGGTCTCCCAGGTCCTAGCCTGAAGCTGTAAACACAGTGCACTCACTCAGTTCACTGGGCTGAATGTGGGTTTTTTTTTTTAAAGGCAGGGGAGGAGGAGAAGGGAAAAAAAGATGCTTGGGGCCATGAGTTTGGAGAGGCTTCCAGATTTAGGGGTGCAAGGCGGAGCTGGTGTCAGGCACCTTTAGCTTTGTTTGAAGAAGGTGAGGACAGCAACACCCTCCACTGAGAACATGAAAACTGGCTGAGCAAATTTTGAGTCCGGTGGCACCCTTAAGACCAACAAAGTAGAATTTTTGCTCACAGGGCTCCATCGCTTAGAGGGAGCATTGGACACATCCCCCTCACCCACCCCCGGAAACTAATGCAGTTCCTCTGGCCCTAGTGTCAGACTGTCATCAAAGCTGAAGAGAGGAGAGTCTGTGAGAAGCACCAGGAGCCCCTGAAGCTCTTCTGTAAAGATGACGACGTCCCCATCTGTGTGGCCTGTATCAGATCCGAGGAGCACAGCTATCACACGGTGATTCCCTTTGCGGAGGCTGCCCAGGAATATAAGGTAGGAAATCTCGAGAAGGGAAGAGTTGTAGATTTTTGTCTGCTGGGTATCCCATGACACTCTTTGCAGGGAAGTTCCCTCTGGGTTCTATTGTAGGCTCAGTGGGGAGTGAAACCTGTTTTCTTTCTACCTATCCTCAGAGGCTGATGTCTCTTGGCTCAGCTACTGCTGCACAAAATACCCCCCCACACACACACACTCAGGCCAGCTTGACTTTACAGAGGTAGACAAGGATGACACTGGAATATTGGTGTGCAGTTAAAAGTATTGTTACATCACTTCCTGTCTTGCTTTGGTGACTTCTGCCTGGGCCAATCATACCAGTGAGCCAGTGTTTCTGTAAAGGGATTTTCATAGCAGAGGAGGAAATGAGCTCAAAAGAAAGTTTCACTGTGACAGGGATATGAACCATATGAACAAAAATACGGATTGCAAGTAAAGACATGCTGTGGCCAATTCCACACAATGTCTTGCCCTGGTGTGATTGTCCGAAAATATTCGCATTTATCAATCATTTCCCCACATGTTGATGCGGGGTCAGCATTTGACCCGAATCCCATGCTGGTTTTCCCTGGATTTCTCTCCCCCATGATTTTCAGGATCTTTTTTTTACTACGGGGCTGGAGTCGGGGTACTCCAGTGGGGAACTTGCCATTTGCGGCTGTTTTCTCTCCACCCCTTTACCGCCCATCTGCCATCTCTCCCTCCCCTTCCAACCTTTCTCCAATTTGTTTGGCTGCTTCCAACCCACCCACCCCCTGGCGCGTGTGAGGCTTGATTCCCCCCTTTCCTCTGTGTTGTGTTGCAGCAAAATGATGGGCCAAGGTTAAATGGCTTTTAAATGTCCTTTTTGCTGTTTTGTCATTTCTGTCAAATTATCCATTGCTCACATAAATTGCTTTATTGTTTTACTAGGAATAAGGCCCGTTGCAGAAAGAAATACAACAAGATCTAGAAAGAGGGTCTGGGAGAGTGCCAAGGCCTTGGGCAGTCAGCGTCAATGTGCTGTGGCGACCTCAGCAGAGTATAATGACACAGAGTCCACCATTTTCTCCAGAGGAACTGATCTCTGTTACCTGAAGAGCAGTTGTAATTTTCAGTGATCTCCAGCCCTCACCTGGAGATTGGCAACAATTGTTATTCAGGAGGAAACGGTCGGTGTGGGGGGTGGAGTCTATGGCATTGTACCTGTCTGAGATCCCACTCCTCTTCAAACCTCACCCTCTCTAGGCTCCACCCCTCAAATCTGCATGAATTTCCCAACCTGGAGTTGGCAACCCTATCTTCTTCCCAGCCAAGCATCAACCTGCCATTATCTGCCCCCCTGATTTCAGCTCCTCCCCACTGCCTCCTGGAGATCAGTTGTAGTTCTGAGTGATTTCCACCCGTCTCCTGAGATTGGCAACAGTGGTTCCACAGAAGGGAGTCTATGGCACTGATTTCTCCAATTTTCTTGAAGAGATCTCTAGTCCTTCCCAATCTATTGTTTTCCTCTATTACTTTGCATTGTTCATTCAGGAAAGCCTCCTTATCTCTCCTTGCTGTTCTCTGGAAATCTGCATTCAGTTGGGCAAATCTTTCCTTTTCACCGTTGCCTTTAGCTTTCCTTCTTTCCTCTGCTATGTGTAAAGCCTCATCAGACAGCCACTTTGCTTTCTTGCGTTTCTTTTTCTTTGGGATGGCAGTGATTGCTGCCTCCTTTACAATGTCATGGACCTCTGTCCATAGTTCTTCAGGCACTCTGTCTATCGAATCTAGTCCCTTAAACCTATTCTTCACCTCTACTGTATATTCATCGGGGATGCGATCTAGGTCAAATCTGAATGGCCTAGTGGTTTTCCCAACTTTCTTCAATTTAAGTCTGAATTTTGCAATGAGCAGCTCATGATCTGAGCCACAGTCAGCTCCAGGTCTTGTTTTTACTGACTGGATAGAGCTTCTCCATCTTTGACTGCAAATTATATAGTCAATCTGATTTCGGTGTTGCCCATCTGGTGATGTCCATGTGTAGAGACGCCTCTTAGGCTGTTGGAAAAGGGTGTTCGCTATGACCAGCATGTTCTCTTGACAAAACTCTGTTAGCCTTTGCCCTGCTTAATTTTGTTCTCCAGGGCCAAACTTGTCTGTTATTCCGGTTACCTTTTGATTTCCTACTTTAGCATTCCAGTCCCCTATGATGATGAGGACATCATTTTTTGGTGTTAGTTCTATGAGCTGTTGTAGGTCTTCATAGAACTGGTCCACTTCAGCCTCTTCTGCAGCAGTGGTTGGGGCATAGACTTGGATTACTGTGATGTTGAATGGTTTGCCTTGGATTTGGACCGAGATCATCCTGTCATTTTTGAGATTGTATCCCAATACCGCCTTTCTCACTCTCTTGTTGACTATAAAGGCCACACCATTTTTTCTACGGGATTCCTGGTCATAGTAGATATAATGGTCTTCTGAGTTAAATTCGCCCATTCCTGTCCACTTTAGTTCACTAATTCCCAAGATGTCAATGTTCATTCTTGCCATCTCATTTTTGACCACGTCAAGCTTACCTTGATTCATAGATCTTACATTCCAGGTTCCTATGCAGTATTGTTCTTTGCAGCATTGGACTTTCCTTTCACCATCAGACACATCCACAACTGAGTGTCCTTTCGGCTTTGTCCCAGCCGCTTCACTCTTTCTGGGGTTACTCGTACTTGCCCTCTGCTCTTCCCCAGTAGCATATTGGACACCTTCCGACCCGAGGGGCTCATCTTCCGGCGTCATGTCTTTTAGCCTTTTGTTACTGTCCATGGGGTTTTCTTGGCAAAGATACTGGAGTGGGTTGCCATTTCCTTCTCCAGGGGATCATGCTTGGTCTGAGTTCTCTGCTGTGGCCTGTCTGTCCTGGGTGGTCCTCCACGGCATAGCCCACAGCCTCATCGAACCACGCAAGCCCCCTCGCCACGACAAGGCAGTGATCCATGAGGGAGATTATTAGCCCAAATAAAAATTTATTTAACTATTTACACAGTTATGGAGCACACACACACTGTAGGAGTAAGCACACACTATGAACCAACAGGGCATAAATCAATGGTTTAAACACAATTCTCTTTCCCTATACACAATAGTCTCTACCTCTGGAGGTTGTGGGCTCACCTGTACTTCAGCCTTTCTCTCTTGCCCAAGAGAGCAGAGATTCATTCTCCAGTCCAGCTGTGGAGTGGCTGAATTTCTGCTGCTCCCAGGGATGAAGACTGCCTTGGGCAGTCCCTGTTTTCCTGCACTTTTTGGCCTTAGGGCAGCTGGGAACTGTAAGTCAGCAGATGAGGAAGCCCCATTCAACCCAGTGAGTGATACCCCTGCAGGCCCCTCACTGGAACTACAGCTCAATTAAACCTTATGGGGGAACATTTTAAACAAAGAACCACAGCCAGGGCCGGCTCGCCCACTAGGTGAGCTAGGCGCTCACCTAGAGCGCACTGGCCGCAGAGGTGCCAAAATGCGCCTCCCCCCGCAAAAGCCCCGCCACCGCCTGTAAAGAGCACCCAGCAGGGTGCAGGAGGTGGCAGCGAAGCTTGCCCCCTCCCCCTGGGGGGAGAGGAGGCGGGGGCCGCGGCCGCAGCCACCAGCAAAGAACACTCCTCTCCCCCTTGCCTGGATTTCGTGCATTCCTATCTGTATTACTGGCTGCCTGTCTGCATCCTTATTGAAGGCAGGCAGAAGGGCTTGTGCGGGGGAACAGTGAGCCGCCTCATGCACAACAACCCACCAAGTCATCCCCATTCAGGCCACCCACGGCTCCCACAAGCGGCATTCAAGGGGGCTGGCTGGAGGCAGAGAGAGAGAAAGGAAGAGAGAGAAGGAAACTTGGGCCGGGGGTGGGGAGGGATTAGTTGGGATTTGCAGGAGGCGAAGCAGAGCAGCGACGAGGCCTCCCTTCCCACTGGCTGGACAGCCTGCCAATCTGTGCTGTAAACCTGCAGGAATTTCTCCAGGCTTTAACTCGGAGTCGCACTGCTGCTCTGCTTCACCTCTTGCAAATCCCAACTAATCCCTCCCCAGCCCACGTTTCCTTCTCTCTCCCCTCTCTCTCTCCGCCACCACCACCCGGTTCATTTGCGCGGCGAGGAAGGCAGCGTGAGGCAAGGGAGAGCACCTCCACAGCGGGCAAGGGATGGGCTTGGAGTGAGGTGAGGCAGGCGACAGCAGCAGCCGGCAGCTCCCCCCCCCTTTCCCTTTGCTCCCCACAAGTGAGCCAACTCCGCCCTGGAGCTGGTGGCCCCGCAGAGACTCTGAGGAGGGGGGAGGAGGAGGAGACTCTGAGGGGGGGGGACTCGTCGTGCGGTGCACCTCTGCTACCCCCCGGCCCGTTAGGAGGGGGCAGCTCCAATACTCCCTGTAAGCTGTGGAGTCTTTTGAGCAAAAAATCTGCTTTGTGAGCTACTGGCTGGCATGAGAGGATAGAGCCTGGGCAACTGCCTTCTCTCCAGGCACAAGGCAAGGGAGAGCACCTCCTCAGCGGGCGAGAGATGGGTTTGGAGCAAGGTGAGGCGGGCGACAGTGGCAACCGGCAGCTCTCCCGCCCCCCACCCCTTTGCTCCCTGCAAGTGAGCCAACTCCGCCCTGAAGCTGGTGGCCCCGCAGAGACTCTGAGGAGGGGGGAGGAGGAGGAGACTCTGGGGGGGGGGGATCATTGTGTGGTGCACTTCCGCTACCCCCTGGCCTGTTAGGAGGGGGCGACTCCAATACTCCCTGTAAGCTGTGGAGTCTTTTGAGCAAAAAATCTGCTTTGTGAGCTACTGGCTGGCGTGAGGGAATGGAGCCTGGGCAACTTCCTTCTCTCCAGGCTCTGCCTGGAGGCCAGCAACCCCTTGATTGGTGGGTGCACGCGGGGGGGGGGCAGAAGGTAGCCCCGCCTAGGGCACAAAAAACCTTGGGCCGGCCCTGACCACAGCCATCTTACAAACACAGGTAACTGCATTTTGTGACACCTACCAACAGCCACTGAGGGAACAGTCCCACACAGGAAAAGTGTCTTCTGACAAGGCACAGTGGCTGAAGGGGGAGTGGGCGGGGAAGAGGAGCAGATCCAGCACCCGGCCAATGGCACATGAGTACTCTTGACTGGCGGCTGATGGGCCAATGGCTGAGGGAGAGCATGGAATCTTGCCACCCCAAAATAGGATTATTATATAGCAGAGATTGTGTTTTTTGGAGCATGACAGAACTGTTAACAATGCAATTGCAGGATGCTGTATAACTGCATGCGGACCCGTAAAGAGTAAGGGAAGAAAAGCCTTTGGGATGATTAAAAAGTGCTGATGCAGTAACAGGGACAGGATAACTCCCAGAGCTCTCACTAGAGAAGACATCGTGGCCATGAAGATGGTTGGGGGCACATATCTTCAATGGAGCTCCCTCTTTCACGGGCATTGAGGTTCAAAAAACTGAGATCAATCACGGAGCTCGGTTCCAACAAAGAAATGGCCGTTGCATTACAATGCAACCATGCATGCATGAAGCACAGCTTTTTCAATCAGTGGGTGGTGTGTTACAATGCAACCATGCCTATGATAAAAAAAAAGAGGGGGAGGAGTTGCTGCATGCGAGGAGAGGCGCAGGACATTTGGGAATGCAGAAATGCAGACCCAGACCAAACTTCTGTAATGCAGAAATCAGAATCGGGCCAATTATACCTGTGGGGAACCAAAAGCAAACCATTAGTGCGGAATCGGCCTTTGAGAAATATTGTTGGTTCCTGGGTGTACCGCTGTGTTAGTCTGTAGTAGCAGAACAAAATTTGAGTCCAGTAGCGTATTAGGACCCACCAAATTGTCCAGAGTATACGGTTTCGTGAGCTAGAGCTCACAGCATCAGATAACCTCTTTAGGCATCTGAACAAGTGAGCTTTGGCTCACGAAAACTTATTACCCTGAAAAATGTGGTTGGTCCTTAAAGTGTTATTGGACTCTCATTTTTTTTAATGATAAATATATTTTGACATAAAAAGCAATGTAAAGAAATCTCGTAGGCTGACTAAAATTTAAAGGAACTTTGAAAAATTATTTCTGAACAAGTTGTTGTAACAAAATTCTTTGGACATGAATAATATCAGATTAGCGCCCCCCCCCAAAAAAAAGGGGTTCCTGGGAGGGGAATTTTGAGGAGGATACAGGCTGGGCAAAATGGACCAAGATGCAAAGGGGCTTATAGTGAGGAGAAGTGGGAAGAAGAGCTTGATTTCTAGCCTGCTTCGCTTCCCACAGTCCTGTCTGTGGTGCTTGAGGAAGAATTCATTTGATGAAGCCAGCCAATGGAAAGTGCTCAAGGGAAGGGAGGACTTTTGAGATAGGTGAGGAGAGACACAAGATAGACAGTTTATTTATTTATTTTTAGACATACCCCACCTCCTCCTGGATCACAGGGCTCAGGGCAGCTCACAACATTCAATAAAACAACCTATGCTTACAAAAACATTAAATTACAATCCATGAAATAGGACCCTCCTCAGGCATCAGAATAAAACAGGATCATTTGGCACCCGACATCCCTGACCAGTGTTCCTTCTAAGCTGAGTTACTGTGAGCTAGCTCATAGATTTTTAGCCTCCAGCTCATACATTTTTGTCTTAGGAAGGATGGCTCCAGAGCAAACTAATTCATGGAGTAGCCAAATCGCTCTCTCACAACTTTAATGCCAGGAGCTCGCAAAGTAGAAATTTTGCTCACAAGACTCCCCAGCTTAGGGGGAGCATTGCCGCTGACTGCTGTTGAAAAAACATGCAGCACTGCTAAGAAGTGGTAGAAAACTGGCCTCCACCATCATCAGTGGAAAGCCTGGCAGAACAACTCCATCTTACAGGCCCTATGGAATCTAGAAAGATCCCACAGGGCCCAGATGTTATCTGGCAGAGAGTTCCCCCAGGCAGGGGCCACTACAAAAAAAACTCTGGCCCTCATTGAGGACAACCAAGCTGTGGACTGGGTGCCACCAGTAGACCACATGAAGAAGAACAAAGTATTCTTTTTGGGGGGGAGGACATATAGGGTAGGGCTGCCTGCTCTGTGTTGGGAAATACCTGGAGATTTTGGGGGTGGAGCCTGAGGAGGGTGGGGGTTGGGGAGGGGAGGGGAGGGACTAAAGTGAGATATAATGCCACATAGTCCGCCTTCCAAAGTGGCCACTTTCTCCAGGTGGACTGATCTCTGTTGCCTGAAGATTAATTGTAATAGTGAGAGTTCTCCAGCTACCACCTGGAGGTTGGCAACTCTATTAGTAAATAGCTATAATTCTGTAGGTATGAAGGAAAGTGTGCACTTGGGAGGGGAGCAGAGCTCATGAGAGTTGGGAGGGGGGAAATTCCCATTTATGTTTTCATGTTAAAAAAAAAATTATCCTGCATCCTGACCCCAAGGAGAAGTTTCCCCCTCTTATAGCCCCAGTTCAAACCACTTCCCTGGAGCGCACAGGGGCAAGTATGCTTATGTTCCCTATAACCGCCCAATTTGGAAATCTCAGCTATCTGCAGTTGATTTAAACTGGGGGAAGAGCTCAGGGAAAATAAATAATCCTCCACACAGCCTAAATTTCTTTCCCCCTCACCTTTGCAGCTGTGTTTAAAAATTGTGGGAGACCTAAATGTGGGTGTCTTGCAATCGTAACTAGCTTGCTTCAATGGCAGTGAAGATCTTCCTTTTTGCTGACAATGTTAGAACTCTGTAAAATAGTATTAATCTGAGCTTAGTTTTCTCCTCAGGACCAGATCTGCAGTTGGCTGGAGAGTCTGAAGAAGGAAGAAGGAAATTTTGTGACATACAAAGCTCAAGCGATAAGGGAAAGCCTAGACCTACTTGTAAGTGAACAGATACTAGAGCTGATATCAGTAAAATTAAAATTGTAGAAGAGTCAAAAGGCACAAGGAAACCTTTTCATCCCACAGAACATTTGGAACGGCCTGATTTCCTGCAGAAAATGTTACTGAAGAACCATTGTAAATAGTGATGCTGCTGAAGTGGAGAATTGTCTTCTCTGGTATATGAATTTGTCCAGCTCCTAATGCAGGGCTCCTCAGCCTTTTTAAGCCTGCAGGTACCTTTTGAATTCTGACAGCATGGTGGGCACACAGCCACAAAATGCCTGCTGCAGGAAGTGAAGCCTGCTTATCCAATGGCTGCTGCAGCTTACCTTCAGTCACACAGTGAAGATCCTTGTGGTATGGTGGCAGCTGAGGTGTTGGAGGGCACCACTTGGGGATCCCTGAGTTAATCCTGGTTGTGTTAAAAATTGAGTGCCATTTCCTCAAGATGGTCTCCTTTGACTCAGAATGTTAAATGACATTCTGTGCCTCAGCAGATTAATTACCCAAAAGCAGGGTTGCCAATTGCCAGGTGGGGGCAGGCAATCCCCTGGTTTTGTGGGCTCTTGCCTGCCACCGGCCTGTGGGAGGGAATTCCTCCCCTCAAAAAAAGCCAGTAACATGGCATATGACATGCTGATGTCACCTGGAAGTGACATGATCACGACAGCGACATTGGAGGCGACATTCTGATTTTTGGACAAAACTCTATGGTTTGAAGCTGATTTTACCATAGAGTTTTCCCAAAAACCAGAAGGTCTCCCCTGACATTGCTGATGTGATTATGTCACTTCCGGGCAATGTTGCGGAATGGGGTGGGGGTGGGGCGATGTCACTTCCTGCTCCCAGAATGTTCCCGCCCATTCCCCACCTGTGGGGCTGATGGACCTGGCAACCCTATCCCAAAGCTAGCTAATATATACACAGAAATTCTTAACAGGTTTAACAGTGTGCGACTGCAGTAAAAAAGGCCAACGCTATGCTGGGGATTATTAGGAACGGAAATGAAAACAAATCAGCCAGTATCATAATGCCCCTATATAAATCATTGGCGCGACCTCATTTGGAATACTGTGTACAGATGTGGTCACCACATCTCAAAAAAGATATTATAGCATTGGAAAAAGTGCAGAGAAGGGCAACTAGAATGATAAAAGGGTTGGAACACCTTCCCTATGAAGAAAGGTTAAAATGCTTGGGGCTCTTTAGCTTGGAGAAACGACGGTTGAGGGGTGCCATGATTGAGGTTGATACGATTATGCATGGGATAGAGCAGGTGGAGAAAGAGGTACTTTTCTCCCTTTCTTATAAGACAAGGACTCATGGGCGCTCAATGAAATTGCTGAGCGGTCAGGTTAGAACGGATAAAAGGAAGTACTTCTTCACCCAAAGAGTGAGTAACACATGGAATTCACTGCCACAGGAGGTGGCGGCAGCTACAAGCATGGATGGCTTCAAGAGGGAGTTATTATTATTATTATTATTTATTCAATTTATACCCCACCCTTCCCACGAGCGGGCTCAGGGTGGCTTACAACTTTTGGCATCAGTTGCTGATAAAACCATATAACTCATTTTAAAACAATACAACACAGATAATATCATAAAATCAATAAGGTGAATTAGATAAGCATATGGAGCAGAGGTCCATCGGTGTCTTATTAGCTACAAGGTATAAATAGGGACTCTGGGGCAAGTGATGCTCTGTATTCTTGGTGCTGGGGGGGAACAGTGGGAGGGCTTCTAGTGTCATGGCCCCACTGCTGGACCTCCTGATGGCACCTGGTACTTCTGGCCACTGTGTGACAGAGTGTTGGACTAGATGGGCCATTGGCCTGATCCAACATTGGCTTCTCTTATGTTCTTACAGTACGACTACAGTTCTCTTTATTATTTCTTGCAATAGTGTTATGGAATTCTTGTTTTCCATTTAGATGAGAGCCAGTTTGGTGTAGTGGTTAAGTGTGCGGACTCTAATCTGGGAGAACCGGGTTGGATTCCCCACTCCTCCACGTGCACCTGCTGATGTGACCTTGGGTCAGTCACAAGCTCTGGCACAGCTGTTCCTGAAAGAGCAGTTTCTGTCAAGAGTTCTCTTAGCCCCACCTACCTCACAGGGTGTCTGTTGTGGGGAGGGGAAGGGAAAGGAGTTTGTAAGCCGCTCTGAGACTCAAAAATGAAGGGCGGGATATATATCCAATCTCCTCCTCCTCCTCCTCCTCCTCCTCTTCTTCTTCGTCTTCTTCTTCGTCGTCGTCTTCGTCTTCTTCCACTTTCTGTTGCTCCAGGGTATGTCTGGAGGCATAATTAACTGAATTTCACATGAAGCTGCCTTATACTGAATCAGATTCTTGGTCCATCGAGGTCACTCTTGTCTTCTCAGACTGGCAGGGGCTCTCCAGGGTCTCAGGCAGAGGTCTTTCACTTCACCTACAGCCAGTTGTTTTAACTGGAGATGCTGGGGATTGAACCTGGGACCTTCCATATGCCAAGCAGATGCTCTACCACTGAGCCTCAGCCCTTTCCAAGCAGCTCTTCGACCTGACTGATGCTCTGAAATGGGTGCAGGGTAGTTGAAACCACACTGTGATTTCCGACAAGAGAATACTGTGCCTGTCCTTGGCCCCAACATGGGGCATGGACCAAAAATGCAAGCCAGGAGAACTCTTGGAAAAACATATTTTCCCCAAACGCTTGCTGAAAAATCCCCTAGATCCCAAGCCAGTTCCGAATTGAGATGAGTGGCATTCACCTGTCGAAAATTTTTGTGGAAAATACATAAGATGCTCAGTTGAGTTATTAGTTTGTTTTGCTGTGGTTTATTCTTTCATAAAATGCAGCCAGGGAAGTTGCGAAGTCAACTGGGAATCCAGACAGTCCATCAGCTTCCCCCCCCACACACTGGAAAAGAGAAATGCATCTATAATTTGGCCCCCTCTGCCCTAGATGGATCACACAGGACATAGGATCACAGAGCTGGAAGGGCGCCTACAGGCCATCTAGTCCCATCCGCTGCTTAATGCAGGATCAGTCTAGAGCATCCCTGACAAGGGTCTGTCCAGCTGCTGCTTGAAGACGGCCAGTGAGGGGGAGCTCACCACCTCCCTAGGCAGCTGACTCCACTGTTGCACAACTCTGACTGTCAAAAAGTTTTCCCTAATATTCACCCTTAACTGAAACCTATTCTTGCAAGTCCTATCCTCTGCTGCCAGCAGGAATAGCTCCCTGCCCTCCTCTAAATGACAGCCTTTCAGATGATGAAGAAGAGAAGGTTTTTATATCCCACTTTTCTCTACTTTAGGAGTCTCAAAGTGGTTTACAATCATCTTTTCCTTCCACTCCTCACAACAGGCACCTTTTGAGGTAGGTGGGGCTGAGTGGCCCAAGGTCACCCTGCGGACTTCGTACGGAGGAGTGTGGAATTGAACCTGGTTCAGATTAGAGTTCACCTGTCTTAGCCACTACACCATGCTGGGTTTTCAGTACTTCTATAGAGTAACTGCATACCCTTCAACCTCTTCTCCAGATGGAGCTTTCCCAAGTCCTTTCCTCATAGGGCTTGGTCTTCAGGCCCCTAATCATCCTTGACATCCTCTTCTGCACCTGCTCCATTTGATCCACATTCTTTCTGAGGTGAGGCCTCCAGAACTGCACACAATAGTCCAGGTGTGACCTGACCAATGCAGTGTACAGTGGGACTGTGACATCTTGTGATTTGGATGTTATGCCTCTGTTGCCCAAGATTGCATTAGCCTTTTTTGTTGCTGCATCACACTGGCTGCTCATATTTAACTCACAGTCCACCCATACCCTAAGATCTTGTTCACACACACTGCTATTCAGGTGTACCCCACATCCAATATGGGTTTAAGAAGGCCAGAGTGGGTGACATATTTGTGAAGCTCTTTCCCCTTTCTTGGGTCTTCTCCAGATTCATAAAGAAAAAGAACACACCCAGGAAAAAAGAATGCAGATGAGACTGATGTGTTCTCTGTCTCCTTTGTGTGTGTAAAGTGCCATCAAGTTGCAGCCGACTTACGGTAATCTCAGCAGAGGGTTTTCAAGGCAAATGCGAAGCAGAGGTGGTTTTCCATTGACTTCTTCTGCAGAGTCTTCCTTGGAGGTCTCCCTTCTAAGTACTGGCCCTGCTTAGCTTCTGCGATCTGATGATATCGGGCTATACCTTGCTGCCTTCCCTCCCTATAGCCCCTTTACACAACTTTTTAAAAAATTCTTATAGAATGTTGATGTGATCTTTGAGAAAAGTCGGAAGTGCCCTTCCTGTGAGAATTCTCACATCTTCCTTCTCCATGCTGCAGTGACAGACTGCCACTGGCCTGCTTTTTGTCTCCTTTTTCCATCTCCTTTTGCAGAAAACAACAAAAGCAGAGAAGGAAAAGATAGTGGCTGAGTTCCAGCAACTACACCAGTTTCTGGAACAGCAAGAGAAACTTCATCTGGCCTGGGTAGAGGAACTGGAGAAAGAAATTGCAAGAAGAAAGGAAGAATATCTGGCCAAGCTCTCGGAAGAACTCTCCTCCCTGCAAGGTCACATCAGGGAGATGGAGGAGAAATATCAGCAGCCAGACAGTGAACTCTTGCAGGTAATATTAGAAACACAGAGCTGGAAGGTACATCAAGAGTCATCTAATCCAACCTCTTACACAATGCAGGAAATTCACAACTACCTTCTCCCCCCTTCACCTCCCCGGGGACCCTTGCTCTAGGCCTAGAGGAAGGCAAAAAACCTGACCAATCTGGCCTGGAGGAAGATTCCTTCCTGACCCCAAAGTGGTGATTGGTATTACCCTGGGCATGTAAGAAAGGACCATGAAAGCCAAGCACTGGCTCCTCCCTCCTTCCCTCCCTCTCATGATCTGTCACAGGAGGAGTCCAAAGTCCTTTCCATGGGAAAGCTGGCCCCAGATCTTTGGGTTCTCCTTTCACCTACACGAAAAGCAAAGAGGCTCAGATCACGGGGTTGATTCTCTGGTCTGTTGTGTGCTGAAAGTGTCCCTTTTCTTATCCAGATACTGGTTTACATCTTATAGGGTAAGAAATGCCTTCTGAAAACAAGAATGGAAGTAAGAGAGAGAGAAAAATTATATACCCAGTTTAAGGTATATAATAGTAGTTCCCCAGCTGGGGGTTGGGGGTGTCCTCAGAGCCATATGTGCACTAATCATTATCATGTCATTCTTCTTGTCATTATGTATTTTCCCAATCAACAAAATAGTACAAATATCATGGGGGGGATGTCCCATGGAATTTTTTGGCATTAAAAAGCGGTCCTCATATTTAAAAAGGCTGGAGACGATTGGTGCAAAATGCTAATAATGCAGCCTAATGAGTATTTATTCCCATCTAAATCCATTGATTTCAGTGGATTTAGACAGGAGCAACTCTGCATGTAATTACACTGTTAATCACGGGAGGAGGAAGACAAACACCCCATGAAGGATAGGGAAGGGGCACAGTTAGGCTAACAGTCTCTTCCAGGGGAGAGTGCGAGATGTACAGCACAGTGCATCATGTAGCTCGTGGGCAATTGTGAAATTATTGAGCAGTTAGGCTTAGAACAGATAAAAGAAAGTACTTCTTCACCTAGAGAGTAATATGTGGAATTCACTGCCACAGGAAGTGGTGGTGGCTATAGGCACAGACGGCTTCAAGAGGAGGTTGGATAGACATACGGAGTAGAGTTCCGTCAATGGCTTTTAGCCACTAGGTATAGATAGAACATAAGGGCTGCAGTGGCTCAGTGATTAAGACGCTGAACTGCAGACCAGAAGGTTGGTAGTTCAACAGTTTGGGACCTGAGTGTCGCATGACAGAGTGAGCTCCCGTCTCTGGTCCCAGCTCCTGCCAACCTAGCAGTTCAAAAGCAAGAAATTGCAAGTAGATAAATAAGTACTGCTTTGGTGGGAAGGTAACAGTGTTCCGTGCACCTCGGCGTCTAGTCATGCCGGCCACATGACCACGGAAACGTCTCTGGACAGCGCTGGCTCTTTGGCTTGGAAACGGAGATGAGCATCGCACAGCTAGAGTTGGATTCGACTGGCTTTCGAGCAAGGGAAGCTACTTGAACGGCTTCTTAAGAATCAAGCCTCCACAGTCATTTCCACCAATCTTACAGGGCAGAATTGGAATATGTACTTTTTAGAAGACAGGTCTGAAAAAAGATGACCTGTGGCTCCCCTCACTTGAAGACACCCCTTGTTTGTTTTCAACTGAGTTTTGGAAACCACATGCAAGTGTATGATGCAATCCATGTACAAATCCAGAGGGTGACCTAAGACTAGTTTCCGAAGTAAGATCTTCTACAAGGAAAAGGTCTTCTGAAAGCAACAACCTTTGTTTTTGGCTAATACATTTTTTTCTTCCGTCATTGAGTGTTTCCCCCTGAAGTTGATCACCTGTGCTGTGATGGCTGCACTTTGGTTGCTCACTTTCTCTCCCATGAAGATTGTTTCCCCTCCCCCACTTTATGGGCGTACAACTACTAGCTGGGTACGGCAGAATGCCAGAGTGCATCACCCTCTGTGATTCGAGGGGTCCTCCTAATCTGGTCTGCAACAGGCCCTGAGCTTCCTCTTCTTTCTCTTTTCCCCTCTCTAGGAGACCAGAAGCAATTTGCAGAGGTAAGTGGATCCTTTCATGATGCTGGGAGGCATGTGGGAAACATGTCCTTCCCTGATCGTAAGGTGATAATTTGGCCGATGGAAAAGGGGGCCCCTCTTTAATGCTTGTAATGCACATTCTCGCACCATTCTCTCCCCCATATATTACTGAAGGCTGTTCTCAGCCTGCTGCACGTGATGCTCCTTTAACTTTTTACTCCTTGGAGTTGGAAAGTGCTGCCATGTCACAGCTGATTTATCGTGACCTGGTAGGGTTTTGCAAGGCAAGAGGCAAACAGAGGTGGTTTGTCATTGCCCTTCCCTGTGTGGCAACCCTGCACTTCCTTGGGGGTCTCCCATCCAAGGGCCAGTGTGGTGTAGTGGTTAAGAGCAGCAGACTCTGATCTCCTCCATTCCTCCACATGAAGCCAGCTGGGTGACCTTTGGCCAGTCACAGTTCTGTCAGAACTCTCTTAGCCTCACCTACCTCACAGGGTGCCTGTTGAGGGGAAAGGAAGGGAAGGCGATTGTAAGCTGCCTTGAGATTCCTTCGGGTAGAGAAAAGAGAGGTATGAAAACCAACTCTTCTTTTAATAACCAGGGCCAACCCTGCTTAGCTACCAAGATCTGATGAGATCAGGCTAGCTGACCTGGGCCATCCAGGTCAGAGCCTTTAATACCCATTCCTCCAAAAAAAGGGGTACATGGCAACATCTTAAAGCATGCTTGTCAATGTCCTTAAGATGATTTTTCTTAAAATGCCTAGCATAGCTCTTGGCCCGTCTGTGTTGTTTGAAAATATTATAAAATACATCAAACAAGTATCAAAACCTAATCACATATGTGCTTGCATATTTTCTGACAAGTTATGCCTGTCACAGATCCTTTTATTATAGATAACTTGTCGGTTGATGCTTGGTATTAGGAGCTACAGTGAGGCCAACTCTCCTCCCCACCCCGTTTCTATCCCTGTCTGCAGTTCTGCACTTGGCTGTGTCTTCTCTAGCTTTTCTGTTGTGCATTGCTCTTTCTGCTGATTTCCCTGTTCTGTTCTTCGGCCCCTCTCGGGAATTCTGGATTGGATGAATGAACAATGCTCCTTGCTAGTTACCAGAAGAAGTTTGAGTACCCAGAGGCTTTCCCTGCTGAGCTGAAATGGAGAATCTGGGAATTCCGTGATCTACATCCTTTTCTGGAGAGTGTCATGAAGCAATTCAAAGGTAATTAAGAATTATATGCAGGGATTTCATTAATCGAGAAATTGTCATGGCGGACTCTTCATAATTCCAGAATGGCCTAGTACGTACAGTTGTTTTCCCTTGCTTGACCCATGCATGTCTATAGGGTTTTCTTTGTTGTTCTGCATTGATTTTCAGCCCTTCAGTGCTCAGTTTTATCTGGTCTCTGTTTCCTTGGGTTTTCTGAGAGTGCTTCTGTGCCGATTTCCCCCTTGTTTCACTTCCAAGCCAAAGGTAATTCAAAATTGTAAAGATTCCCTCAGATTCCCCTCCCACCCTTTTGCCGCTCTTTGAAGATCACTCCCCTGGCGCACATCGAGGTCATTCTGCTCACTCTGCACCTTCTGCCATGCTCTCCCCTTCAATCGGTGTACAAGCTCCATTTCCCTCCTTGTTCTTTCAAATTTTTTATTTTTTTGACAAGTGGCATGAGTCTAGCAATATGAGACTATCGCTAGTCTTGGATCGCTGAATTAAAAAAATTTAAATGGCAGGGAGAAAGTTTAAAAGGAACTGTGCAAGGTTTAGTTCCCTGCTGGTATTGATTTGAAACAGGGATTGGAGAGAAAGCAAATGGCAGCGTCCCCAGTGCAAATAAAATGGGGGATTTCAGTGCTGCATGCAAACAAAATAAAGGGGGGGGGGAATAGTCAGTGCGGAATGAAATTGACATGAGATGTAAAGAGAGAGAAAGACACTGGGATGAGAAACCTAAAGCTTTCTCTTTAATGCTTTAGTGAACAAAGTTTGGGGGAGGGAACCTTTTTGGCAGTCTCTGGAAGCCTAGTATTAAAATGGAGGCAGAATCACATGGACCTTCTGCAAACTGCTTGGGATCGATCCATTTGGAGGAAGAGTGCAGTCTGCATAGGACAGGCTTTAAAAAAATGCCAAGATTCCAACCAGTGTGCAGAATCAGAATAGAGAATCACAAAGAGAAAAACATGCAAATTTGCGAGGAGGGGCAGGAAATTAGTGTTACTATACAGCTGTGGTAGGGCATTGGTGAAAACACTCAACTTTTTTTTCAAATTCAATGGGAGAAGACTAAAAAAGCTCTTGTAATAGCAACTATAATTGCTATGCTAGAAATTACAATAATGAACCTCAGAAGTGAAACATTTTGGAATATTTTTACTTGATTTATGTATTATATACAACATAAATGTTCTTGATAAATGTACAAATCTTTATATGATTAATGCTTCTTACTCCATTTCCCCTTCTTTTTTGTGCCCCTATTAATTCTTTTAAAATAAAAAAGACTAAAACAGTTCTCAAGAGCTTCTGTCAGAGGACTCTTCCCCCATACAAATTGTAGCCTTGTGCAAAGTGTAGCACAAAAAAAGGCACAAATAGGTATAGAAAAAAGGCTGCATGGTTAACAAATAAGGTAATGGAAGCCGTAAAAGGTAAGAAGGATTCCTTTAAGCAGTGGAAAGCTAGTCTCAGTGAGGTTGATAAAAAGGAACACAGGCTGTGGCAAATAAAATGCAAGTCTGTGATCAGGCAGGCAGAAAGGGAATATGAGGAGCATATCGCAAAAAACATTAGAAGTAGGAAGCCAGCCAGGGAGGCAGTGGGGCCCTTAGATGACTAAGGGGTAAAAGGAGTAGTGAAGGATGATAGGGAAATGGCTGAGAAGCTGAATGCCTTTATTGCCTCTGTCTTCACTGCGGAAGAGGAGAAGTGCTTGCCTACTCCAGAACCACCGATTTCGGGAGGGGGTTTGAAAGACCTGAATCAGATTGAGGTGACAAGAGAGGAAGTCCTACGATTGATGGACAATTTAAAAACTAATAAATCACCAGGCCGGGATGGCATTCATCTGAGAGTTCTGAAAGAACTCAAATGTGAACTTGTGGATCTCCTGACAAAAAATATGTAATCTTTCTTTAAAATCTGCCTACATTCCTGAGGACTGGAAGGTAGCTAATGTCACTTCCATCTTTAAAAAGGGCTCCAGGGGAGATCCGGGAAATTACAGGACAGTTAGTCTGACGTCGACACCGGGTAAATTGGTGGAAACTGTTATTAAGGAAAGAATTAGTAGGCACATTGATGAACAAAAACTATTGAGGCAGACTCAGCATGGGTTCTGTAAGGGAAGATCTTGTCTCACTAACCTGTTAGTGTACTTTGAGGGAGTGAACAAATATGTGGACAAGGGAGACACAATAGATGTTGTTTACCTTGACTTCCAGAAAGCTTTTGATAAAGTTCCTCATCAAAGGCTCCTAAGTAAGCTCAATAGTCATGGGATAAAAAGACAAGTCTTCTTGTGGATCAAAAACTGGCTTATAAATAGGAAACAGAGAGTGAATATAAATGGGAAACTTTCTCAGTGGAGGGTGGTAAGCAGTGGGGTACCACAGGGATCAGTACTCGGTCCGATGCTTTTTGTTTATTAACGATTTGGAATTGGGATTAAGCAGTGAAGTGGCTAGATTTGCAGTTGACACGAAGTTGTTCAGAGTGGTGAAAACCAGGGAGGATTGTGAGGCACTCCAAAGG
Organism: Gekko gecko; assembly: GCA_029375565.1. NCBI lineage: Eukaryota > Metazoa > Chordata > Lepidosauria > Squamata > Gekkonidae > Gekko > Gekko gecko. The sequence goes on along the minus strand of JAPDNY010000032.1, from coordinate 196,301 downwards.
GATCTGTTGAGGATGGGTGAGTGGGCATCAATGTGGCAAATGGGGTTCAATGTGGCCAAGTGCAAAGTGATGCACATTGGAGCCAAAAATCCTAAATATAAATACACGTTGATGGGGTCTGATCTGGCAGAGACGGACCAAGAGAGAGATCTTGGAGTTATAGTAGATAACTCAATGAAAATGTCCAGACAGTGTATAACTGCAATAAAGAAGGCCAACGCTATGCTGGGGATTATTAGGAAGGGAATTGAAAACAAATCAGCCAGTATCATAATGCCCCTGTATAAATCATTGGTGCGACCTCATTTGGAATACTATGTACAGTTCTGGTCGCCGCACCTCAAAAAGGATATTATAGCATTGGAAAAAGTGCAGAGAAGGGCAACTAGAATGATAGGAGGGTTGGAACATTTTCCCTATGAAGAACGGTTAAAACGCTTGGGGCTCTTTAGCTTGGAGAAACGACGGCTGAGGGGTGACATGATCGAGGTTTATAAGATTATGAATGGGATTGAGCAGGTTGAGAAAGAAGTACTTTTCTCCTTTTCTTATAATACAAGAACTCATGGATACTCCATGAAATTGCTGAGCAGTCGGGTTAGAACAGATAAAAGGAAGTACTTCTTCACCCAAAGAATGATTAACACATGGAATTCACTGCCACAGGAGGTGGTGGCGGCCAGAAGCATGAACAGTTTCAAGAGGGAATTAGATAAACATATGGAGCAGAAGTCCATCAGTGGCTATTAGCCACAAGGTATAGATAGGAACTCTCACTCTGGGGCAGGTGATGCACTCTATTCTTGGTGCTGGGGGGGAACAGTGGGAGGGCTTCTAGTGTCCTGGCCCCACTGCTGGACCTCCTGATGGCACCTGGTATTTTTGGCCACTGTGTGACAGAGTGTTGGACTAGATGGGCCATTGGCCTGATTCAACGTTGGCTTCTCTTATGTTCTTAAAGTTGCAGCTGACTTTGCACAGGTGTGCGCACACACACGTTGACGAACACTCAAAGCTTGCAGTGTCAGTGGGTCCCACTATGCATTCTGGACACTCAACATATTCCCCCATATTAGGAGATTGTGTGACTGTTTTAAATGTCTGCTCAGTTTCAACATTAGGTTTTCCCTACAGGTGTGCAATATTTTTTAATTCATATTTTTTGGTTCAGGTCTATTGGACCTGAAAATTTATGGGATTTCTGAAAAATCCCAGATCCCAATACCAGTACGGTATTTGGAAATCCCATTTCCCCCCAGGCCCAATAGACTTGAGAAGAAAAATACCGCTTAAAAAAAAAAGCCAGCCTGAGAAGCCAGTGCAAAGCAGAGCCAGCAGGGAACAATCTGCTTCCCATGGGCACAGCCAGTTTTGGCTGGGCTCACTCTGTTTAAACTGGGCTGCAAGAGAAGCCAGACCTAGGAGATGTTGTGCCATGTGGAGCAATGTGCTCCACACAGCACAGCCGATACTGGCAGCGCTCACTTCTCCTGCAATTTTAAAAAGTGCACCATTCAAACCAGGCTGCATGAAAAGCCAGCCCCAAGCCAAGGTGATCGGAACAGTCTTCTCCCCATTGGCACAGCTGATCCTTGGGCTGTCTTCTGCAGTCCCTTTAAACTTTAAAGGGACTGCAGTAGAAGCTCGACAAACAGCGGAGAGGTGGGACCATTCTGTTCCTGCCTCTCCGCTGTTTTCAAATCTGCACATTATTCCCAGGGACATTTGGGATTCTGAAATCTACCCGAAAAATAACTGTTATTTTTTGGGTAGATGTTCTGCTCGAGTAGATCCAAACACATACCCCTAGTTTCCCCCCTTTACCTGCGTTCCTTTCTGCTTCCTTTCATTCAGTGAACTAACACTAAAATGCACATGCAAAACCTGGACAAAGATTTAAATGGAAGATGCTTGCTGGATGCTACTGTGCAGTTGTGATAGGGCGATTGTGTAATTTTAAAAAAAACTTTGGATGTCACCGCCTTTCATGATACAAGCGATGTTCCACTCTGATTTAGAAAAGTGCAGTTTTTTAAATTTTAGCTGCAGAATAAACACACTGGAGGGAAAAGAATGGTGCATAAGGTGGGCACAGAATCAGAAATCAAGATTAAAGGCTTACTGCTCTGAAAATCTGCAGTAAGATGTGCGTGTGTAATGGGCCAATGCTAACTCAGAAGCAGGGCCGGCCCCAGGTGTCTGGGTGCCCTAGGCAGGACAGCCTGGGGCGCCCACCCCACCGGGGATGCCAACCTCCCGGTGGGGCCTGGAGATGGCCCAGTGCCCAGGAGAGCCGAGGAAAGGGTGGGCTTAGAAGCCCGCCCCTTCCCTCATGGCAGTGGCAGCGCGGCTCTCCTGGGAGCCTCGCAGCTGTGAGGCACCCGGGAGAGCCGGGGAAGGGGCAGGCTTAGAACGCCCCTCCTTCCCTCCCAGGGGCAGCGGTGCGGCTCTCCTGGGTGCCTCGCAGCTGCGAGGCACCCAGGAGAGCCGGGGAAGGGGCGGACTTAGAACACCCCCCCTTCCCTCCCAGGGGTGGCAGCGAGGCACCCAGGAGAGCCAAGGAAGGGGCGGGCTTAGAACGCCCCCCCTTCCCTCCCAGGGGTGGTGGCGTGGCTCTCCCGGGTGCCTCGCAGCTGCGAGGCACCCAGGAAATCCAGGGCTGCCGGCGTTGGGCGGCCGAGGGGCTTTTCACCGGGGGGGGGCGGCATTTTGGCACCCCTGCAGGGCCGGTGCCCTAGGCGAGCGCCTAGCTCGCCTAGTGGGCGTGCCGGCCCTGCTCAGAAGGAAATTCTAGTGCAGTGTAGAAAGAGCTGTGGTTGGAATTGCTCCTTGAACCTTACTGCAGAAATCTCTAGATTTTTTTTCAAAAAAACCTACAAAACCCTTCACTTTGACCTCCATAGACACCATTCCTGTTTTAGCGTACTGTGTTGTACATTAGGGATGAAGGTACAGAAGATGCCTCCAAATGGAGATGATGCAACCTGATTAGTGATGCTGGTGAATTTTGCAAATAATACAGTGCAGATTGTCATAATGTGTGTAAAGTGCCATCAAGTTGCAGCCGACTTGTGGCAACCCAAGTAAAGCAGAGGTGGTTTGCCACTGCCTTCCTCTGCAGGTTCTTCCTTGATGGTTTCCCTTCCTAGTATCTTCTGACCCACTGCCAATGCTCCCTCTAAGCTGTGGGTTCTTGTGAGCAAAAATTCCCTTTTGTGAGCTACTGGCATTAAAGTCGTGAGCGAGCAGTTTGGCTGCTGCATAAATTAGTTTGCTCTGAAGCCATCCTTCCTGAACTAAGACAAAAACATGTGAGCTGGAAGCTAGCTCACACTAACTCAGCTTAGAGGAAACACTGCCCACTGCCTCGCTGACATAGGAGTTAAGGGGTTGGCCCTTCAATGGTTCACTGGAGGAAAAAAAATGGTTCGTAAGGTGGGCACAGAATCCGAAGTTAAGATTGAAGGAGAGGGGGTTTCGGTTTCGGCGTTGCGAATGGCGGCCACCTCTCGGGAGGCTCCCGGAGGTGGTTAGCCCACACGCAGTCAGGGGGGGTCTTCGCATGTGCGAAAGACCCTAGTGAGCCTTAGGTAAAGGCTCCGAACCGGGGGCGCTTTGGGGAGTAGCCTCTTTGCCGGCAGACAGCTGGGAAATTGAGGCTTCCTCCCCGCCCCAATCGGCCCCGCTGCGTCGTGCCCGTAATGGGACTTAGCAGCGCCACCGACTTCCAGGAGTGAAGACAGCGCCATGATTTAACATAAAAAGAAGAAGTGGCATCCAATCGTGAGTTGAAGATCTATTTTGAAGCGTGAATTTGAGGCCCCCCCCGCAAGCGTTTAACCGTAAGGGAGGAGGGAGGAGTCCCTACCCCGTTTGAGAAGCAAGAATTAAAAAGGGAGCGCGAAGGGGGGCAGAAAGAAAAAACAGTGTTGGTGAAGGTACCGTCGGGGTTGTACGGAAGATTACGATCCTTTTAGCTTCCTGGGGGATGCGGCACGAACTCTGTAAAAGTAAACAATAAAACAAAATGTCGACAACGGGGAAAGTCCTGCAGAAACCGGAAGAGAAGAGAGGAGGGACTTCCGGTCCGGGTAGCCCCCCCCAGAGCTTGCTGTCAATCAACAAGAAAATGAGATACTGCGCCCTCTGCTGGAGCAAATGCAGAAAATCAACGAAACTTTGCTTAAAGTGGAAATTGTCTTCATCAGTAGACAGGAACAAATATCGGAAACATCAAGGAAGATGGCGGAAATTGAACAGAAAACGAATTTGATTTTAAGTCTTCAGGGCGTAAAAGAGGAAGAGAAAGAAGATCTCGGATTTACCTTGACGAGTGTTTTGGCACCCCTAACTGGCAGTGAAGCGAAAGAATTAAAAGAAGAGGTGGACATGGCTCCCAAAGCCTATTCCGCTTTTATAAAAGGAAATACTCTGCCAGTAGAAGGGGAGGCTGAGCATAGCAGGCAATATATCAGAGATCCAATTTCAGGTGAAGTGGCTATGGCGCCCTGGAAATTTGAAGGTCAGAAGTACAAGGAAAAAGCGAAAAGAAAGAAGATAGAATACATCCTCAAAACGCAAAAACTTCTGAAGAGACACGCCAGCTGGGAGGAAGACGCAGCACTCAAAATTGAGACAAGCGGTGAAGAAGACAGCAGCCCAGGGGAAGGAGGCGATGGAACGGAAGGCATCCAAGTTAAAAAGGACTCAATCCACAACTGGAAGAGATTTAAAAAGAAGACACCTTGAGGATTGTTCGTGTTGCATCTGGAAGGAGCTGTTTAATTACTAACCCCGATGGACTTTACTAACTGTATTAACAGAGTGATTTTGGACTTTGCAAAGTTTAAAAGAAGATCTTCTAACCATGATGGATGCCTAAAATGGTATTGATTACTAACTAAAACTAACCCTTTTTAACAGAAAAAAACTTCACTCCATCTTTTTCTTTCTCCATCTGTCTACCCTACCCTTTTCTTATATAAAAAGAATAAAATTCTCTCCTCTTTAGGAGAGTTTTACTACAAAAAAAAAAAGATTGAAGGAGAAAAGAAATTCAAACATCTGGTAGGGTCTCATTACAGAAACCACTTGATTTCCATCAACTTGTGTCTCTTTTATAGCCATCACTGCCTTGTCGTGGCGAGGGGGCTTGCGTGGTTCGATGAGGCTGTGGGCTATGCCGTGGAGGGCCACCCAGGACGGACAGGCCACAGCAGAGAACTCAGACCAAGCGTGATCCCCCTGGAGAAGGAAATGGCAACCCACTCCAGTATCTTTGTCAAGAAAACCCCATGGACAGTTACAAAAGGCTAAAAGATATGACGCCGGAAGATGAGCCCCTCAGGTCGGAAGGTGTCCAATATGCTACTGAGGAAGAGCAGAGGGCAAGTACGAGTAACCCCAGAAAGAGTGAAGCGGCTGGGCCAAAGCCGAAAGGACACTCAGTTGTGGATGTGTCTGACGGTGAAAGGAAAGTTCGATGCTGCAAAGAACAATACTGCATAGGAACCTGGAATGTAAGGTCTATGAATCAAGGTAAGCTTGACGTGGTCAAAAATGAGATGGCAAGAATGAACATCGACATCTTGGGAATCAGTGAACTAAAGTGGACAGGAATGGGCGAATTTAACTCAGAAGACCATTATATCTACTACTGTGGCCCGGAATCCCGTAGAAAAAATGGTGTGGCCTTTATAGTCAACAAGAGAGTGAGAAAGGCAGTACTGGGATACAATCTCAAAAATGACAGGATGATCTCAGTCCGAATCCAAGGCAAACCATTCAATATCACAGTAATCCAAGTCTATGCCCCAACCACTGCTGCAGAAGAGGCTGAAATGGACCAGTTCTATGAAGACCTACAACAGTTCATAGAACTAATACCAAAAAATGATGTCCTCCTCATCATAGGGGACTGGAATGCTAAAGTAGGAAATCAAAAGGTAACCGGAATAACAGACAAGTTTGGCCTTGGAGAACAAAATGAAGCAGGGCAAAGGCTAACAGAGTTTTGTCAAGAGAACACGCTGGTCATAGCGAACACCCTTTTCCAACAACCTAAGAGGCGTCTCTACACATGGACATCACCAGATGGGCAACACCGAAATCAGATTGACTATATAATTTGCAGTCAAAGATGGAGAAGCTCTATCCAGTCAGTAAAAACAAGACCTGGAGCTGACTGTGGCTCAGATCATGAGCTACTCATTGCAAAATTCAGACTTAAATTGAAGAAAGTTGGGAAAACCACAAGGCCATTCAGATTTGACCTAGATCGCATCCCCGATGAATATACAGTAGAGGTGAAGAATAGGTTTAAGATTTGATAGACAGAGTGCCTGAAGAACTATGGACAGAGGTCCGTGACATTGTAAAGGAGGCAGCAATCACCGCCATCCCAAAGAAAAAGAAATGCAAGAAAGCAAAGTGGCTGTCTGATGAGGCTTTACACATAGCAGAGGAAAGAAGAAAAGCTAAAGGCAACGGTGAAAAGGAAAGATTTGCCCAACTGAATGCAGATTTCCAGAGAACAGCAAGGAGAGATAAGGAGGCTTTCCTGAATGAACAATGCAAAGTAATAGAGGAAAACAATAGATTGGGAAGGACTAGAGATCTGTTCAAGAAAATTGCAGAAATCAAGGGAACGTTCCATGCAAAGCTGGCCACGATAAAGGACAAAAACGGTAGGGACCTAACAGAAGCAGAAGAGATTAGGAAAAGATGGCAAGAATACACAGAAGAACTATACAAGAAGGACCTCGATGTCCTTGACAACCACGATGGTATAATCACTGACCTCGAGCCAGACATCCTGGAAAGCGAAGTTAAATGGGCCTTAGAAAGCATTACTAACAACAAAGCTAGTGGAGGTGATGGTATCCCAGCTGAGTTATTCAAAGTCTTAAAAGAAGATGCTGTTATAGTGCTGCACTCAATTTGCCAACAAATTTGGAAAACACAACAGTGGCCAGAGGATTGGAAAAGGTCAGTTTACATTCCAATCCCAAAGAAGGGCAATGTCAAGGAATGTTCAAACTATCACACAATTGCACTCATTTCACACGCTAGCAAGGTCATGCTCAAAATCCTACAAGCTAGGCTTCAACAGTACGTGGATAGAGAATTGCCAGAAGTACAAGCTGGGTTTCGAAGAGGTAGAGGAACGAGAGATCAAATTGCCAACATTCGCTGGATTATGGAGAAAGCAAGAGAGTACCAGAAAAACATCTACTTCTGCTTCATTGACTATGCTAAAGCCTTTGATTGTGTGGATCACAATAAATTATGGCAGGTTCTTAAAGAGATGGGAGTACCGGACCACCTCACATGTCTCCTGAGAAACCTGTATAAGGGTCAAGAAGCAACAGTTAGAACCGGATATGGAACAACTGATTGGTTTAGCATAGGAAAAGGAGTACGACAAGGATGTATATTGTCACCTTGCTTATTTAATTTATATGCAGAGTACATCATGCGAAATGCTGGCCTGGATGAATCACAAGCTGGAGTTAAGATTGCTGGGGGAAAGATCAATAACCTCAGATATGCAGACGATACCACTCTGATGGCAGAAAGTGAAGAGGACCTAAAGAGCCTCTTGCTCAGGGTGAAAGAGGAGAGCGCAAAAGTGGGCTTGAAGCTCAACATCAAAAAAACTAAGATCATGGCATCTGGCCCCATCACTCCTTGGCAAATAGAAGGGGAAGTCGTAGAAGTAGTGACAGACTTCACGTTCCTAGGATCCCAGATCACTGCAGATGGTGACTGCAGCCATGAAATTAAAAGACGCCTGCTCCTTGGGAGGAAAGCGATGGCAAACCTAAACTGTATGATAAAAAGCAGAGACATCACCTTGCCAACAAAAGTCCGCATGGTCAAAGCAATGGTATTCCCCGTAGTAATGTATGGCTGCGAGAGTTGGACTATAAGGAAGGCCGAGCGCCGAAGAATAGATTCTTTTGAACTATGGTGCTGGAGAAGACTCTTGAGAGTCCCTTGGACTGCCAGGAGATCAAATCAGTCAATCCTAAAAGAAATCAACCCTGATTGTTCCTTGGAAGGCCAGATCCTGAAGCTGAAGCTCAAATACTTTGGCCACCAAATGAGAAGGGAGCATTCACTGGAGAAGACCCTGATGCTGGGAAAGATTGAAGGTCAAAGAAGAAGGGGACGGCAAAGGATGAGATGGTTAGACAGTGTCATCGATGCAACGAACATGAAATTGAGCAAACTTCAGCGGACAGCGGAAGACAGGAGGGCCTGGCGTAATCTGGTCCATGGGGTCGCGAAGAGTCGGACTCGACTGTGCGACTGAACAACAACAAAAGATAGATGAAGAGTACAGAGGAGTCCCTCTTTCCTCCCATAAAAAGGCTGACAAAAGCAGAGGCTATTCTCCCAGTTGTTTCCTCTGACTGATGAGGAAATTGCTTGCCAAACTGGACTCAAAAGAGTAATATATCAAAACAGTAACACTTTTCTGCTTTACATTTTTAGCATCAAATGTAGGGGTACAGAAATTGAAAAAAATTCTATTATTTTTATGGAAGATGATGTATCGAACCCCCAAAGTAAGACTATTTGGCAGGCAAACAGGGTCAGGGCAATAGTAACATCACAATTATGAAGGATAAGGTAGATACCAGGGTTGAATAACTTGTTACGAGACCCTTAGATAAAACCAGAATTGTGGGAAAGAGTCCTACAGTTGCCAGGCAGGTTTCAGCATCTATAATTTTATGAATTGCTATTTTTGTTACCAGATTTGCTTTATGGACAATGGTTTGATGCTTCATCTCTGATCCTTTGGTTTCTCAGGCACTCTGATCTCTGGACCTCAGAAGCCAAAAGGTAATTAGGACAAAATAATCACAGGAGGGGGAGGGACTTGTCAGAGACTTGTCTGGTTGTATTTCATTGGGTTTTAACAGCTCTACCCTAGAAATTCTGGAAGCATAAAAACTTTAGGGAGAAAGAAGAGGGAGGGAGTAGTAATTGAATTCAAACATGACCGTTTCCTGTTAACTTTGGAACTGGATGAGACCAGGGTGCTTCTAATTCAGCACTTTGTTTCTAGTGGTGCATAGCCAGATGTTCCTGGGAAGCCCTGCCCTGTTTTTGTCTCCAGCATCTGGTACTTGTGAGAAAAATGAAACAGTTGGTTCAGAAAATTTAAAACCCATTTTATATAGTTAATTCTATAAAGAAATCATAGTGTTTTCTCCATTTCTGTAACTTTCCAAACAGCAGGCAGCATCCCAACATGCTTTGCAAGTCGTTTGTATCAAGAGGCATCTGTCACCTGTCACATACACAGGAATAGGAGTCTACATTCCATTCCCCAGAATGTAAATTCTCCTCCATTGTTTATAGATGTAAAGAATTCCAAACCATTTAGAAATAAAGCGTTTCTATGAGCCAGCCATTAAGTCGAGGGAGCCAGCATATTTGCAATACTAAGGGTTTGCCTACATGCCCAAACTCACAAACTTATATAGATTAAGAAAAACAACTAGATACATTCAGGGAGGACTAATTGTTGTTAGTCAGTATAGCCATTGCATTGTTGGGTGCAAATTCCATACATTTTGACTTGTGTGGAGAAATACTCTTTTGTCTGACTTTAGGATAATGTCAGTTGTTTTCATGGGGTGTGTCGTGCTCCTGCCGCCCCCCTGCGGGAGTTCCGCCAGATGCCCTGGTGCCTGACGCTCAAGAGGGAGGTGGATCGGTCCTGGGGACAGGGCAGGCACAAGGTCCGGCGAGGAGAGGCCTCAGAATGGGTAGAGGACGGGGTTGACGTCACCCCCCTTGTCCCTCTTCCTGCGCGTCACAAACTCCTAAGCCGGGATTCCCTCTCTCTCAGCCTCCTTTCCCTGCTATCCATTTCGTGCCATGCTGCTTCCTCCTCGGCCTCTCCTTCCCCGCCTCCTCTTATGCTCCTGGCCCCGCTCCCAGCACCGCCCCCGCCACCCATCCCTTCCCGAAGTGGAGCCCCGCCCCCCTTCATAGCCTCAGACGCCCTCTCGGCATTGAGGGATGGGCAGCGGCCCGGCCGTCAGCAGGGCTGCCAACCGGAGCGGCTGCGCCCTCGCCGCCACCATTGGGAGCCCCCGAAGGCCGGGCTCCGTCCTCCTTTGTCATCCTCCATGGAGCGCGGCTCCAGGGCCTTGCCCACCCCCTCTCCATGGCCCCTGCTGCGGCCCCTGGGAGAGCCGTCTCCTTGCTGCCACGACCGGGCTTCTGCTCCGCTGGGTCGACTCGCCCCCAACCTTCCCGGCTCCGTTGGCCTTCTCTGGGTAAGTGGTTGGGCTGGGCTGTACCGTGGGGGCGGGGGGGGGGTCCCTGACCCGGGCCCAGAGGACTGGGGCAGGGTGAATCTCTATCTCTTTTCCAGTATCAGAGCAGAGAGAGAAATTTCATTCTCTCCACACCATTCCTGATTTTTAAGATTTCTGTCATAGTCCCACCCCTTAGCTGTTTTTATTTTGTAAACTAAAAAACAACAACCCTGAACACAACATATTTTCTGCTCCCATTTGAGTGTTTTCCCAATCAGAAAATTAACTTGGTTGCCTTTGTTATGTCCATATTGAGTCTTGGCTTTCCCTCCATAAACGTCATAATTTCCATGCCCTAATCAGGTGCTGAATGCTTTGGTCAAAAGAACGCTAGCCCTGTGGTTAGAATATTGAACTTTTACTAGTAAAACCTGGTTTCAAATCCCCAGTCAGCCATTTGGCTAACGTGGTGACCTTGGAACAGAGTGTCGTGAGGATTAAATGAGGGAAGGGAGAATTGTCTACAGCACCTTAAAGGGTGAGATAAAATCATAATAGGTAGAGACAGCCAGTAACACTCTGCCTGGATAGCAGAGGAGGTGAACTCTGAGAGTATGAAACCCTCTCTGACGGGGAAACTGGGTGTAGGATTCAGCTCTGAGAGTCTTTCCACACAGTCCTTTCTGGAGTTAAGGAAACATGTTCAAAAACAATCTTTAATTGTTGTTTTTAGTATTTAGTGTGTCATGTCCTAGAATATGAGGAATTAAGTAACAATGAGAATGTACAGAGTTCCTTTCCTTCACTAGTGTGGTGTAGTGGTTAAGAGTGGAGGACTCTAATCTCCTCCTCCATTCCTCCACATGAAGCCAGCTGGGTGATCTTGGGTCAGTCACAGTTCTCTCAGAACTCTCTCAGCCCCACCTACCTCATAGGGGGGTTAGTTGTGGGGAGAGGAAGGGAAGTCAATTGTAAGCCACTTTGAGACTCCTTCGGGTAAAGAAAAGCATGGTGTAAAAACCAGCTCCTCCTTCTACTGCAGTCTCATGTCTCCTCTCATTCTGTGGTATCCAAAACAATGTGTGGAGGGAAGTTCCTCGTTACTGCTACTCTGGGCTTCAGGTCCTGTCCCCCCCATACTCCCATATAGTGGAAAGGTAAAGAAAGAAAATAAGCAAAGCTATTGCTTTTTATAACAACTATTCAAGGATGGGTTCTCCCCCAGGACTGTTGGAGGCTGTCTTGTGAGGAATTTAGTTGAGGCTCAAAGAATTAATCTCCGTGGCTGACTGTCTTCATCTTCTCTCTCTACACCCATACTCAGCAGCAAATGTGACTCTGGATCTGGACACAGCCCATCCGAAACTCATCCTATCTGAGGATCGGAAAAGTGTAAGACTGGGAAAAAAGGATCAAGCTCTGCCTGACAACCCTAAGAGATTCAACTCATTCACCATTGTGCTGGGGCATGAGGGATTCACATCAGGCCAACATTTCTGGGAAGTCACTGTGGGCAGTGAGGGAGGCTGGTCCGTGGGGGTTGCCAAAAAGTCTGTAGGGAGAAAGGGATATATCACTGTTTGTCCTTCGTATGGGATATGGGCTGTGGAGAACTATACCAGTGGATGTAGGGCTCTACATCCCTACATGGATGCAGAGATATACTTTGATAGCACTCCTGTGTCCCTGAAGGTTGTGCCCAGAAGGATCAAAGTGTGCCTGAACTATGACAAAGGGCGAGTGGCCTTTTTCGATGCTGACACAGCAGCTCCTATCTATACATTCTCAGAAGCTTCCTTTGATAGCGAGACCATTTTCCCTTTCTTCTGGGTCCGTTCAAAAGCCCAACTGGATCTCTCATTTTGAAGCAGTGGTATTGCTCATGAGACAAAGATAATTAATAGAGTGGCCAAACATGGCCTGGCAACCGGGGGAAGGCTGAGGACAGGTATGCAACATCACTGATGTTGCTCCATCATTTCCAGGTGAAACCTGAAAGTGGCAAAAGGATGGCTCTAGGAAGTTTCCAGCAATTCCTAGAGGTAGCCTTTAAAAATAAATGTATTTTTATTTTGGAAAACCAAGGTAATAGTAAAAAGGGTACAAAAGAAAGGGATTATATGACAAGAAAGAGGCTATATCACAAACCATATATGTCAAAGATTATTACACATTGTGGTACAAAAAAATGGTTATTTCTCCCCATCACAATTTTTGTGATGTTTTCTAGACACTACAATGATCCTTAATTTAGAAATTTTGAGTTTCAAATTTTATAAGTAATGATGTATTTTACAACTGCCTTATTAATGTCATCATTAGTACATGTTCTGTATTGCATATTTAATTATTTGTAATTATAATCTATAGCTTTTAATATAGCAAAGTTTTTTTAAAAATCCATTATAGATCTCACAATAAAGAGGAAAGAAAAATTGTGTTCCAAATCCAGTTTCTTAGACATTTATCATCAGGACTTGTTTTCATTCAGCTTTATCTTATAGTACCTTCATAAACATGTCCAAACATTTATATACAATTTTTAAACTGTTCATCATTCTAATTTTTGAACCTGAACCTGACCCGGTATTCAATCTGGAGCCAGTGCAGCTGGCAGAGCACCAGTGTAATGTGTGCTGTTAATGTGGTTTCAGTGAGAACCTGTGCTGCCGCATTCTGGACTAGTAATTTCCGGGTCAGTCTCAAGGCTAGCTCTGCACAGAGCGAGTTACAGTAGTTTAGCCTAGAAGTGACCGTTGCATGGATTACTGTGGCTAGGCCAGGGCAAGGCAAGAAGGGGGCAGCAAACTACTTCAGACAGTTGGGTCCTATCTGTGGTAGGAAAAGGCTACAGAATACAGTTCAAGGAAATACCCCTTTGCCATTTCATTTCATTGCTGGTCCCCGTGTATCCCAGTTAGGCACTACACCTTCAGGAGGCTATACAGCACCTAGTGGAGATTGGAGCCATAGAGACTGTGCCCCTACACCGGCGTTTCCAGAGGGTGTACTCAACACTATTCCTAGTACAAAGAAAACAGGAGTCCCTCACCCTTTTCTTGGTTTTTCTCAAGGAAGCATATCTACATATTCCAATTCACCCGACATCCAGATGGTTTCTAAGGTTTGCCTATTGCCTTCAAGAGCCAACATTAGCAGTACAAGGCACTACCCTTTGGCCTGTCTTCATCTCGTCGGGTCTTTACAAAGGTACTAACTGCCATGACAGCAGTACTCAAGACAAAAGGGGATTCACGTTTATCACTATTTAGACAATATTCTGATCAGAGCTCAAAACCAGTCAGAGCAAGAAGGACACCCAAGAGTACAAACCTTACTGAGACATGGCTTCCTGAAAAACATTTCCGAGTGCAAATTGTCTCCATCACAGAACCTGAGACATCTAGGTGCACAAATAAACACCAGAAAGGCAATGGTGTACTTACTGGCAGAAAGGGTAGCAAAAGTCAAGAAGCTAGCCCAAGATATTCTCGAACATCATCAATCAGAGGTGATGAAACTTGCTCAGCTACTGGGACTATTCATTGCGACCCTAAAGTCCCATGGGCCAGACTTCATGCCAGGACCCTACAGTGGACACTGTTACCATTTCAAAGACTAATCAGAGAGAAGAAATAAAATTAATTCAAATTTAGGCAACATTGAGGAGGTCCCTTGGGTAGTGGACACACACAAGGAATCTTGGGTCAGGGAGTTCCTCTGTGTCAGCCTTCCCAAGTAATAGTGACAACAGATGCCAGTCTCCGGCTGGGAAGCCCACTGTCTAGGCAAGATGGTTCAGAGGAGTTGGTCCCCAGAAGAGGCCAAGCACAGTATAAGCTTGTTCGAACTCAGGGCGGTAAAACTCGCCCTTAGGGCCTTCCAAAATCTATTGCAAAACAAAGTGGTCCTGATCCATACAGATAACATCATGACCAAGGCAGACATAAACCAACAGGAGTATGAAAGCTCTGTGTCTACATCAGGAGTCAATGCAAATATTCGACTGAGCAGAGAGACACCTGAAGAGTATCAGTGCACAGCATATCAAGGGAAGATTGAATCTTCAGGCAGGTAGTCTAAGTCGGAGAGATATCGACCAAGCAGTAATGGTTGTTGAACAACCAAGTCTTTTGGGAGATAACAAAGAGGTCTGGAGTACTAATGCTCAATCTTTTTGCAACAGAAAAACAGGAAGGTATACTGGTTCCTGTCACGCTTCTACGAAAAGGAAGCGGAGGGCGTGGATGCCCTGCAATTTCCCTGGCCAAAGGGACTGCTGTACGTCTTCCCTCCAACATCAGTTCTGAGCATGGTACTGCAGAAAATCAAGGAGAGGGCAGACATCATTCTAGAGGCTCCATACTAGCTGAGGAGACCTTGGTTTTCTGAACTGATGCAACTGTCAGGGAAGCCTGGGGACTATTAGAAAGGGAAGATCTCCTGACTTAGGGTCCAGTACTTCATCTGGACCCCAGGTGGTTCAAGTTGACGGCATGGAGACTGAGAGGAAAGAGTTGATGTTAACTGGTCTTTCAAAAGATATAACTGACATGTTTCAGGCCAGGCGACCAGCCACCAAGCAACTTTACAATTATACTTGGAGGGCATTTTGTAAGTGGCTGACTGATCAGGAGGGTAGATTCCCTAAAGCAGGGGTCCTCAAACTTTTTAAACAGGGGGCCAGTTCACTGTCCCTCAGACTGTTGGAGGGCCGGACTATGGAACAGAGTAGATGCCAACCTCCCGGCAGGGCCTGGAGTCCCGCACTGGCCGCCTCCTCCTCCTCCACCCGAGGGGGGAGGGTGAGCTGCGCCGCCGCCGCTGCCGCCTCGTACACCCCCCATGACCACAGATTTTGCCTTCGCACCCCCACCCACCCCCACTGTCGCCGCCGCTTCTCTCTCTCTCTCTCACCGGCTGGCTGGCTGGCTGGCCGGCTCTCGCACAGCGCCCAGTTTAGGAAGCAGACTGGGTTTTTTTCACTCACAAGCTTTCCTGTGCCGGGGCACTTCTTCGGCTCCACCAAAATGGAGGAAACGCCTTGCAGAAAACTTTGTTGGCCTTAAAGGGGACTTTGCCGGCAAAGCAGAGGCAACCAGCGGACTCGGACTTTGCCGGCAAAGCAGAGGCGACCAGCGGCTGCTCCGAGTCCTTCTCCAGCTCTGGAGCGCCGCGCGAGGTCTAGCCTTGGGACCCAGGCCAGCTGGCTGCCCCCTCTGGCTCCTCCATCACCCAACGGGAGGGGGAGGGCAGGCGACCTGCGCCGCCGCCGCCTCCTCTTGCGCCCTGGCCAGCTGGCCAGGCATTCTCCGCCAGCGGCGGCGACTCCATGTGCACTGGCCGCTGCCTCCTCCTCCACCTGAGGGGGGAGGAGGGTGGGCGAGCTGTGCTGCCGCCGCCACCTCCTCCTGCGCCCCGGCTGGCCGGCTGGGTATTCTGCGCCGCCGCCATACCGCTGAGGGGGAGGGGGGAGGGAGGGCTATCTGCGGGGCACAGGAGGGGGGTCTCCTGGAGATTCGGGGCGGGGCCGTGGCAGCGGCCGGCCCCGCCAGGCCCCACTCTCCGGGTCTTCACACCCACCCACCCGCCCGCAGAAGCAAGAGCCCCGCGCGCCCCCCGAGGGCGTGTCCCCCGCCCACACCCGGCGGGCCGTATAAATGTCCTCGGCGGGCCGCATGTGGCCCGCGGGCCGTAGTTTGAGGACCCCTGCCCTAAAGCCTACCAGTAAAGACATGATCAGGTTTATTGACTCAGGGTGGGAAAAGGGTCTCTGACCAAATACCCTGAGGAGACAGGCTGCTGCAATTGCAGCAGTACTTAGTAATAGGGGTTCAGGGCACATTGCCTCTGACAAATTATGTCAAAAGATACCTTAAAGGCACACCACAATTAGCACCGCCAGTGTGACATAGATCAGTGTTTTTCAACCACTGTGCCGTGGCACACTAGTGTGCCGTGAGGTATTGTCTGGTGTGCCGTGGGAAAAATTCCAATTTCATCCGTAACATATGAACAATTATAAAATAAAGTATTATTATTTCATAATAAAATAATTATAAAATAATTTCTTTGTGTTTATTTGATTCCTATTCAAGAGAATTACTTTATATATAGTCAATATAGGCACAGAGTTAAATTTTTTTAACATTTTTCTAATGGTGGTGTGCCTCGTGATTTTTTTCATGAAAAAAGTGTGCCTTTGCACAAAAAGGTTGAAAAACACTGACATAGATTTCCATCTTGGAACTTAACGAAGGTATTGCAAGCACTCACAAAGGTTCCTTTTGAACCTCTGAACCAGGTAAACCTGAAACACCTAACCTGGAAGGAGCCTTGTTTGTAAAAAAAAAAAATGTGGCACAAATTAGATGCTAGGAGAGCTCTCCACATCAATGTAAAGAGGGTGGCATCTTTCAGACCATCAGATGCTGTGTTTGTTTCTCATGGGTCCCAGAATCTGGGAAAGGTATAAAAATCTACCATAGCCTTCTGGATTGGGTGGTGTATTTGTGAAGCATATGAAGTAAAAGGTCTCAGGATCCCGGTTGGGATCACAGCTCACTCCACTAGGGCAGCTGCGACTTTGGCAGCCTTTGCCGCTAGGGCTCATATTGAGGAAATCTGTAGGGCAGCCAGTTTGTCTTCCTTCATGACGTTTGTTAGACATTATGGGGCAGACCAACAGTTTTCTGTTGGTGGCTGCTTTTGGAAGGAGGGTTCAGCAAAAGGTATTAAATTTATAACTCTGCAGTTTGTTTACCCACCCAGTATTGCTTGGTTACATAACCAGTCTGGATGCCTTCCCCCAATGAAGGAGAACGGAACATTGGACTTACCTGGAGGTTCCTTCTCTTCAGTGAGGCGAAGGCATCCTTTTTCCCCCCTCCCAATATAACTGACCTTAGGAAATGAAAAGAGAAGCTTATCTGGTGATAATGGTTTTGAACAGGTGAAGTTTTTATTGTTACTATTTTTAAAAAAAAAATTTACAGAAAATTTTAAGATAAACTTGTTTCAATAAAGATATTGGTTGAATTCAAACCTATGGCATTGGAGGAGTTCTAGGACCTTGTTGGGCTAGGCTAGTCTATGTCTGGAAAGGTGCATCACTGGGCCCAAGGAAGGCATACAAAAATTTATATAGCCCTGCCTGGAGTGAGTGGAAGTGTGACCTAACCAGTTTGGACACCTTCGCCCCACTGAGGAGAAGAAACCTGCAGGTAAGTTCCAGTGTTTCGGTTTCAGATGCGGTTTGCCATTGCCTGCCTCTGTGTCGTGACCCTGGCATTCCTTGGAGCTTGCCCTTCCAAATACAGGACAGCCCTGCTTAGCTTCTGGGATCTGACAGGATCGGGCTAGCCTGAGCTGTCCAGGTCAGGGGTGTTGCCTCTCCTTTTCCAACCACACCCATGCCCCTCCCCACCTGCCTGTGTGTCCTTCCCCTGCTCACAACTTCCCACTACCTGCATTCACACCTGCCCACATTGACTGCAGATCCTTTGCCCAATGGCTTTAGTCCATTGGAAGTGCAGCCACCAGAGCTGCCAGGACCACTGCTGCGATGCGCCACCTGCATGCTCATCCCCCCAAATGCTGGGCAACATGTTTAGCCGTGGGCACTTGTGGGCTGATGGGAGAAGGGCAGGCAAGGAGTTTGGATGGGGGGGGGGACAATGGGCCCCATCGAAAGCCCCGGGCCCCAGCAGCTGCTCCACCTCAGGGAATGCTGACGCTGGCTCTGACTCTGAGGACTAAACTTTAAAGGCTTAATCTAGATAAACTTAGTTGTGGCTAGGCGGTTTTCAAGCCTATGACCTCAGCTCTGAAGACAGTCAGGACTCACTTGCTCCACTGGTTGCATAATTAACATTAGCAGGATCGGGCCATCCTAATTTTGGCAACCATCCTTCAAAGTCCAGTTTCAACCTCACCATTTGAATTCAGGTGCGATATAGGGCAGGGTCTTGGGGGCCACGTCTGGGGATTTCAAGTGGAATTCAGACCTGTTAAAAGAGTTTGCCACTGACTAATTGGGATGTGGACCTTGAACGGTATGGTAAAGAATGGCAAAGGAGGCTAGAGAGTGACTGGAAGGGAGGGGGTCATAAGAACATAAAAAACATAAGCCAGCGTTGGATCAAGCCAGGGGCCCTTCCAGTCCAACTCTCTGTGTCACACAGTGGCCAAAACCCAGGTGTTGTCAGGAGGTCCACCAGCAGGGCCAGAACTCCAGAAACCCTCCCCCATTGCCCACAAGTGCCAAGAATACAGAGCATCACTGCCCCAGACAGAGGGCTCCATCTATACCTTGTGGCTAATAGCCACAGATAGGACTCTGCTCCATATGTTTATCCATTCCCCTCTTGGAGCTGTCTACACTTTTAGCCACCACCACTTCCTGCAGCAGTGATTTGGCCAAAATCAGAATGTTCTGGTATGGATTACTGAAGGGAAGCGAGGGAGCCATTTTTGCTCACATCACTCAGGAGTACTTTGTCACAACTAATGATGCCAATCAAAACGCTGAGCCTCCCTTTAATTCCCTTTGCATCTGTTATTACCAAAAGTGAATTAGTTGCTATAACTGTCTCTTTCCAAGGAGATGAGGGCAGTAAAGATGGAGGTCGGGGCTAGCTACTTGATTCAGGCACTCATGACACCCCCAGACCTGTTTGTCTTGAGAAACAAAAGTACTTCAGACTCCTTCAAATCATCCACTGAGTGCAACTAAGACATAGACCTGAGCTCGCTTGGGGGAGGGCAGAATAAAAATAAATAAAATAGACAAGCCATACTCCATTTATTCACCCTGGCTGACTTTAAAAGGGTTCATTTTGGTCACACTGATGTACCACAGAGAACGTGTGTGTGTGTGTGTGTACCTGAAAGGAATCATGATGGTATTTTCTCTCAGGATTTCCTGGAAAGAGTCAAATTCACCTTTCCCTTTCTTACTGGACGCCTATTGTCATCCTTGTCTCTGTGCAGGATAGGGATACTGGAGGTAAAATACATGTGTTTTTTTAAAAAAAAAATCTCAGAAAAACTAACTCTGAAGTAAAGCTACAAGACCAATTTTAAGCAAAATGGTTTCATAGTTAATCTTCTGAATTAGCACTCAGATCATATACGTGACCTGAAACCTGCTGCCCTGATATAATGTCTTGCGTAGAATTCTTGTTTCGTCATTATCTTTTTAAAGTATAAATAGACTTTACTGAAGTCAGCACCATAGCACTGAAGCTGAAAATTGTGTCTACAAGTTGTAACATTTCACAGCTTTTAAAAGGAATAACAGTTACAATGATCATGCATATGATGGTTGATAATCACATTTTAGAAGCATTTTCAATAAACTCCAAAACATTAATCAGCTTTCCCAATATGAGCTACAGTGTGAACACAAAAAAGGAGGCACAGATGTTTAATTTATGAAATCAGAATGGAATATTTACTGTGAAGGAAAAAAAATAAAAAGCTTTCAAATAGAGGCCATCATTGAACCAAAGCAAAGAGCACAACTTGGAACTTAGAGTTCAATTTCATTGTTTAAAGCTGTCCTCTGAGCAACTTCAGTTGAAATAATAAATTCAGCACAGTGAGTATTCCTCGGACTGAAGTTTAGCAATTGAAGGATTATTGAGTTAGCAGAGTGCTCAAGGCAATATAACGCAGCAGAGGCTATCTGGTTTGTGTGTGCTGACAAACAAAGTTATACATGGACCCTCTTTATCTGTGCAAAAGCGAATACGAGTCTTTTATTGTAAGAAACTCCATTCTAGACAGGATAGAGAGAGGATTCTCATCTAGTCTAACTAGCTAGAGATGCAGGAGGCATGTCATGGTGCCAAGATGGAGAAGTCTAGCATAGTGTGGAAATAAGCAATCAAGACCAGAAGGAAGTTGCCCTGAGAGCCGCAATCTACACATCAAAGGGATAGCATCACAGCAGTAGAAGGGAAGGATGATCAGGATCCTGGCCCCTCTATCTCTCTGACTCTCTTATAGTCTTCCTCTGAAGTCTGAGACTAAGAGACAGTGCAATGTCCTTCACTTCCAACTGCAATGATGCGGTCCAACTGTCTCTTCGCTTCACATTGTGGGAAACTGCTCATGTCATAATACTCAGGGGCAATTTTCACCAACCATTCTGGCTTAATGTCTGTACAAATGCGAATGTAGTTCTTTGTGGTAAGAACAGATTCATTGTAAAGCACCCATTCAGGTTTGTGATTGAGAACTGTGGAAGGATGCAACTGCACTACCTGGTTGTCTTTCACTGTTAGATAGCGTCCTGTCCGTTCCAAATGTGCCACCTGCGTAAAGTAACCAGAAACCAATGCTTTCCTTATATTGATGTAATAGTCTCTGCTTGTGAAGTCTGTGCTTCTACGCGGCAAATTAAATCTGTCCATGATTCGTGACAGCTGCTGGCGTACGTTGTCTGCCGACATCAGAGACCTGTAGTTAATGAAGTTATCATGACACCACTGAACCGATTCGTGATTTTGTTTGAAAGCATGGTAGACATTCAGCAAGGTCAAATGGTCTCCATCTATGTGGGCAAACCTCACCTTGGCCTCATCTGCTGCTTTCTTGGCTTCCGTGGGGCGAACAAAACACGGTGGGACTGACAACATGGCAGCAATAGATAGAATCTCATTAGAACAGTTGTAGTCGCAACTTGCAATAACTGTTTTAGCCAGCTGTGGATCGAGGGGAAATTCTGCCATCAGGGATCCCAATTCAGTCACGTCTCCATCATCATCCAAGGCAGCCAAGTAATTCAAAAGCTCTAGGGCTCTCATCAAGGTTTCTGGAGCTGGTGGATTCATAAAATCAAAGTGAACCAAGTCATCTATACCAAGTTTCTTCAGCTGTAATACCACAGAATCCAAATTAGATGTCAGAATCTCTGGATAGGAGTTGTCCTGCATTTCAGTTTCGTAGGTCTTCTCTGTATACAGCCGAAAACATTTTCCTGGCCTAGTACGACCAGCGCGGCCAGCCCTCTGCTGAGCAGAAGCTTTGCTTATTGCAGTCACCAGGAGAGATTCTACTCTTATACGTGGATTGTACACCTTTTGCTTAGCAAATCCAGGATCAATGACAAACACCACGCCATCTATTGTTAATGAAGTCTCAGCAATATTAGTAGATACAACCACCTTTCGTCCTATTGCACCATTTGGTTTTTTTGGAGGGGGTGGCTCAAAAATCCTCTGCTGCTGTTCTGGTGGAAGTGTAGAATATAATGGAATGATTTTAATGTCACCAACTTCAGGGCCCAGATCATCAATTTCACACTTTATTCTCTTACAGGCTTCATCTATTTCCTCTTGGCAGGTAAGGAAGAGAAGAAGGTCTCCTTCCACTTCTTCACACGTGTGAATCTGGATTACTGTATGAATGGCTGCCTCAAGGTAATCTCTCTCTGGTTTCGGAGTATAAAAAATCTCCACAGGATGTGTACGACCAGGGATATTGAGAAGAGGACAGTTATCAAAATAAACTTGAAACTGGCTGGCATCTAGAGTAGCACTCACAATTATAACCTTCAAGTCAGTCCTTTGTATTACAACCTCTTTCAAAACTCCCATCAAAATATCGGTTGCCAAAGTTCTTCCATGGGCTTCATCAAGAATTATTACTCCATAGCGTTCCAGCAAAGGGTCATTCATAGCTTCACGCAGTAGCATACCATCAGTCACGTACTTGAGAATAGTTTTTGCTGAACTGCAGTTTTCAAATCGAATGGAGTAACCCACTTCCTTGCCCAACATCACATCCATTTCGTCAGCAACCCGCTGAGCCACGCTTATTGCAGCCACTCTCCTGGGCTGGGTACATGCCACACCTCTCTTCAGTCCCGGCACTGATTGCATGTAGTCAACACACCACTGAGGGATCTGTGTTGTTTTACCAGAACCTGTCTCACCAACAAGTACGAAACACTGGTGCCTCATCAACATATTAGTAAACCTTTCCTTATACTCCCAGACAGGCAGCTGAAGCCGTTTTTTTAAGATCTCATAATAGCGAGGTGTGTGTGGTAGGTTTGTAAATGGGTTTATACCCTGTGGAAACACAGTTGGCTTTAAAGATGGCAACCCAACATCAGCCATGAGTGCAGAATTGGTTGACGAGCATAAATGCTTTCCCCCATCTTGCTCCCTCTCATGATCTTGATCTCTGTCTCGGTCTTTGGAGCAGTCATCACAATCCCATTCATGATCCTGATCCTTCCCATTGGAGGCGATGCTCTTCTTGCTAGAGGCATAGTCGTCCCCCAGGTCGAGGCGGTGGCGCTTGGACATGATGGTGGCAGCCAGCACCTCATCTTCACTACCTATGAACTGCTTTACAACACCTTTCCGTAAGACATTGAGGTCACAGATGTCCCAGATTCGCCACTTCAGTGCAGAAGGAAAAGCCACTGGGTCCTCAAACTTCTCCTTCTTCTCACACCTGGAGAGAAACAAAGTTAATCTACCATCCATCTGACCCAGAACTCTAAAGTGAAAAAAGAGAAAAGGATGGAGAAAGAAGGAGGTGAATTGGGGACAGAAAGAGGGTGCAGGCAGGTGAGACAAGATCCTGAAGAGAAATGAGTGCAATATACTTACCTCTGCAAGGTGCTTCTGACATCCTGGAGGGAAAAGAGAGAAAGAAGAGGAAAATTAGGGCCTGACACAGACCACACACCTCAGACCTGCAGGGTGATGCACTCTTATCTATTTGGTTTACCTGCCTCAGGGTTATATATTTGTTGGGGAAATATCCATGAGGCAATAATGAGGCAAAAGCAGTGCCACTAAAATGCAGTGCAGGGAGGTCTACTTCAAAACCTAAGTTATATCACATATTTATTGAGGACATCCCAACCCCAACACTGTCCCTTGAAAATGAGCAGTAAATGATATTTCATACTGCCCTTCCCCCTGGATGTCTGGAGAATCTTGGAAGTTACTAAAATCTGCAACAACTGAAGTTCAGATTACCACATGTTAGGGAAAGTACCTTCAGAACGAAGAGGATGCCAGAATGGCTAATGTGGTTCAAATCCAGGGATGTACACTGAGGCAAAAAGATTCCTCACTTGACATATAAACTGAGAGTCTGAACGGTCAGTGATTAGGCTTAATATTTTCCCACTTCTGCTCGAACGTGCCTGAAGAAGGACCTACCATCTTGCCTCTGCCCCTTGGACGGTGGGAGAAAGGTCCGGAAGCAGAAATGACATTATGTGATGTCATTTCCACCCCCTTGGCCCCGCTTCTAAAGCTCCCAGGGATGACTGACCAGAAAATAGATTGGCACAGGATGGGGATATCTCAATAAATATGTGGAGTTGGTACAAGGCTGAGATGAAAAGTGCAAGTCTGTGCTAGGGACTGGAATAAAACAGCAATATCGCCCTTGTGTAGATGTTTTGTGCAGTTGCATTTGGAACACTGTGTACAATTCTGATCACTCATCTTCTAAATGGATGTCATAGAGCTGAAAA
Source organism: Gekko gecko (assembly GCA_029375565.1). Lineage (NCBI taxonomy): Eukaryota > Metazoa > Chordata > Lepidosauria > Squamata > Gekkonidae > Gekko > Gekko gecko. The sequence goes on along the minus strand of JAPDNY010000032.1, from coordinate 172,508 downwards.
GGGTAAAGAAAAGGGGTTGGAGCATCATTCCTACAAGAAAAAACTAAGGTTTAGAAAAAGGATAACAGGAGGGATTATGACAGAGGTTTATGAAAATATGGAGGATGTTAATAAAGTGGACATGAACGTACACGAAACTGCCTGATACTGAGTGAGACCATTGGTCCATCAAGGTCATTATTGTCTATTTTGACTGACAGTGGCTGTCCAGGGACTCAGACAGAGGTCTTTCACATCACTTACTGCCTGGTCCTTTTAACTGGGATGCTGGGGCTTGAACCTGGGATTTTCTGCATGCGAAGCAGAGTCTCTTCCACTGAGCCACAGCCCCTCCCCAAAACAGAAAGAACTTCTTCTCTCTCCAGCAAAACAATAGAAGTCACAGAGACCTAATGAAGTTAGTAGTCCGTACACAATGAATGACAGAGAAATTCTGGCCTTGTTGGAGAAATTTAAGTGTAACTCTATAACATATGTTTTGCCTTAACAGGGCAAATATCAGCACCCTGGGGCTGTTTCAGGATGTGAAAATGGGGGACGGCTTAAGTGCCCTCTCAGTGTGCACCATGGTCACATACTGAGCCGGAACCCCTGAAACATGAGAATTGTGTTTCCAAAATGACTAGGAGCTTGAAACATGGATGGCAACATACAAAAATTTGGACTCTTCTGGAGAGGAGGCTGCACTGTTTCTGTCACGCTCTTACCAGCAGGAGATCTCTGGCTGGCATCTGAATCTTCTCCTGCATCTCCCGGATGAGACTTTCAAGAGACAAGAGTTCCTCAGAGAGTCTGGCCAGGTGCTCATCCCTTTTCCTGGTGATCTCTTCTTCTACCTGTTCTATCTGGGCCAGCAGAAGTTTCTCTCGTTTCTCCAGGAACTGGCGTAGCTGTCTGCACTCAGCCACGATCTCTTCCCTCTCTGTTCCTGTTTGCCCCTGCAGTACAGATGGAAAGATAGCAAAAAAAGGAGGTTCATGTCAGGAACACAGAAAATGATGACAATTCCATCAGAAAGGTACTTCTGATTTTCTCCCAGAGCAACCATATCATTGTTTAAGAGGGAAAGAGCGCCTCCCTAAGATCTTATAAAGGCCCTGGCATAGAAGGTTTCTGCAGGTAGGCTGGTCACTCTGGAGTTAAGTGGAATTTTTGTGCCTTTCAGTATTTGTCGTTCACTGCTCCATGTTGGCCAGGAGAGAAGGTTCTTTTCGCCCACTCTGTAGCGCCCTCTGCCTAGGCTTGCCAGCCTTCAGGTGGGGCCAGGAGATCTCCTGGGATTAGAACTGCTCTCCAGAGTACAGAAGTTAGTTCCCTTGGAGAAAATGGCTGCTTTGGAGACTGGACTCAAAAGCACCAAAGCCCGCTCCACCCCCAAATCTCCAGGAACTTCCGAACTTGCAGCTGGCAATCTTAGCCCAGGACCCTTACATTTATACCCAGGCTGCAGAAGTAAATCTCAGAACTGTGTTTGGTTGTCACACAACCTGAAACTTGCAAAACTCACAATGGGGGCAGAAGGGACTTCACTGGAACTCCAAGTCAGGCAAAGAAATGTTTTAAATGTAATAATTGAATAGACAAAGGGCTGCCTTAAGGCATATGTGTAAGAATTGGGGTGAGGCAAGGCCGGCTCCATAGTTCCACCAGGACACACAGCAGACTGTCCCAGATGCCTGGGGAATAGAGGTACACTAAACATGACCACTTTTCAGGAGCTGCACTTCACCCAGCCCCACATGGTTAACCAGGCATAATAGTGGGACAATGGGAACGGCAATGTGGACTACTGGGATTTGGGTCCCATTGACCAGGCAGCCGCTTTTGAACAAATTTATGACAGATAGTTCCCACAGCCTAAAGGGGGCAGCCTCTAGCCATTCCTCAGGGGAGGGGCCACTTCTCGGTGATAGAGCATCTGCTTGGAATGCAGAAGGTCCCAGGTTCAATCCCCAACATCTCCAGTTTAAAATATCAAGTAGCGGTGATATGGCAGACCTCTACCCAAGGCTCTGAAGAGCACTGCTAGACTGAGAAGACAATACCGACCGTGATGGACCAAGGGTCTGATTCAGTACAAGGCCGCTTCAGGTGAGTTCATGTGTTTGTGCCTCACTATGCTTTAATAGGTCAGAGGTCTGTTTGGCCTATGCTGTAGTTCTGTCAATAAAGTTGTGGCCTCTTTATATCCAAGTCACGCGCTGCCCCTTCACCAAGAAGTAACACACAAGAAACAGGAATTGTTAACCACAACTTGTAGGGTTGCCAAGCATGAGTTGGGAAATTCCTGGAGATTTGGGGGGGGGAGGAATGGAGCCTGGGAAGGGCAGGGAGGGGGTGGACCTCAGCAGGCAAAATGCCAGAGAGTCCACGCTCTGGAACTGCCATTTCTCCCAGGGGAACTGATCTCTGTCATCAGGAGATCAGTTGTAAAGCCTCTCCGCAGAGGCTGGCAACCCTAAACAACAGCCACCACCAACAAAAAAAGAGCATTTAGGAATCTTTATTCTTTTTGTTAGCTACTAAAAAAACACCCCTTATCTGTTTCAGTTAAAGGCTGCTACCGCACAGAGAAGGAGCAGTAAGTGGTGTCAGAGCAGGTGGGAAAGGCGTCCGCATGATGTGTCCCCCCGCCACTTTCCCTGTAGACACCTGTCCCTTCACCCACCCCTTGCCCTTTTCTGCAACAATACTCCTGCTAGGCCCTGACCTCCCCCTGTCCACTTCCCAGCTGAGCCAGGTACAAAGCTGCACTTTGACTGAGTTGCGAAACAAAAAAGACCATAAAAGGGATCTGTGTGTGTGTGTATTTGTGTGTATGAAATGCAGAGCTTAGGACTGCCATTCTGAATGCTGAACTTTGTTCCATCATTCCCTTGCACTGGTGGACACGTCACAAGAATGCTCTGCCCCCCCCCCATTTCCTCTTCTGAGCTACACATTATGCTTTACCTGAGGATTTACAACCATTCTGCAGCTATGAGTCCCCACTGGCAAAGTTTTTGTAAAAGTGCCAGCGGGATCCAGGTTCACCTCAGGACCACGGGTGGGGGCGAGGGAGAAGGGGGCGGGGAGAGAATGATGTCGTTCCGGGGAGCTGATGGGGCAAACTCTGTTCAAGTCTCCACTTCTCAGGAACAGAGACACTTACAAGCAGCTCTTGGCTTTCCTTTTCTAAGTTTGCTTTGCACGCCAGGATTCTCTCTCTCTTCTTCTTCAGCATTTCCAGGCACTTACAGATTTTATCCTGAAAAGAAAACAGAAGTTGGACTTCAGTTCTTCTTCGGAGACTTATTATTATAAAATGCTGAGGCTGGCAGAGAGAGCCATGCACTGGCTCAAATAGAGGGGAAATGTTAGGGCCTGGATTCAATTCTCACTGAAGGAGAGAAAAGTACACACACACACACACACACACACACCCAGTCAAACCCTCCTTCGGCTGCACTGCTCCTGGATGAGTCATACACTGAGGAAAGTGCAACTTTCTCCTGCCACACGGCTTGAGGCCTTCCCTGGAACACATGGGACTCTGCCCTGCTGGTACAGTTACCAGTCTCAGGGGGGGCCTGCGGCTCTCCTAGAATTACAACTGATTTCCAGACAGGTTCCCTGGAGGAAAGGGCCCCTTCAGAGGGTGGACTCTATGATGTCATGGCCCTGCTGACCCCCCCTCCCGAAATACCGCTCTCCCCAGACTCTACCCCCAAATCTGCGGGGATTTCCCGAACTGGAGATGGCCACCTTGCCTGCTGGAGGAAACCTATGGGCTGCCTTACATTGCCCCAACTGGCCTACTTCCCTGTTCTGGAGGTCAGGAAAACCCAGCGGGGACCTCAGAGCCCCCACTTTGAATCAGCCTCCCCCACCCATGCAGAGCAGCAGTGTACTAATAAACGTGCTTCACAGATCTCCCAGCAGAGTTTTGTCTAGTTCAGGCCTCAAAGACTTCTCCAGGCGATCTAGTGGTTGATCTGCGAATACGGTTGCTAACCTGTTGGCAATGGCTGGAGTTCTCCTGCTATTTACAACTGATTGCGAGGCAACAAGGATCAGTTCCCATGGAGAAAATAGCCCCCTGAAGTGCCTCTCCGCCCCAAACTCCCCCTCCTCAGGCTCCACCCCCAAATCTGCAGGTATTTCCCAGCCCAGAGCTGGCAACCCTATCTATGAAAGTCTAGAAGAACAGAGCGTGCCTCTGGAGGGCTGCTGTAATTAGACTGCCGCTCTTTCCTTTTCTGCACAGTCCTGCTCTTGCCCTGACTAAAGTATGATGATGTTCAGTTTGCTTGCATCTGTGCTGTCAGTGGATTCACCTTCTGTCTGCAGGAACCCTCTGTCTGGGGGATCCTGGCCCTCAGGGAAGTGAGCGCCAATCGGCGCCCTGATGACCTTTGAGTGGCGCACTCTGCATGAGGCGCTACCCGCTCTCCTTGGCTGTGTGCTTGGGCTTCGTGAGGGGGGAAGAGAATCGAGTGAGTTCAGTGGCATTGTCATGGCAGACAGTGTTGACATATGTCAGTTTGCGGCTTTCAAAAGCCCATTTCTAGGGAGAGAAGAAGCAAAGTAGGCTTTTCTACCCTGTTTTTCTCTACCCGAAGGAGTCTCAGCGTGGCTTACAATCTCTTTCCCTTCCCCTCCCCACAACAGAAACCCTGTGAGGTAGGTGGGGCTGAGAGCCCTGAGACAACTGCTCTTGAGAGAACAGCTCTGAGAGAACTGTGACTGACCCAAGGTCACCCAGCTGGCTTCCTGCAGAAGAGGGGGGGATCAAACCCACTTCTCCAGATTAGAGTATGCCACTCTTAACCACTACACCACACTGATTTTTCTACATGGCACTGTACAGAGAACCTCTGAACAGAATTCAGAGCTCTTGCCTGTCAGCATCAGGTATGGTTGCCAACTCTGGGCTAGGACATTCCTGGAGATTTGGGACCAGTGGCTGGGGAGGGTGGAGTTTGGGGTAGGGAGCTCAGTGGGGCATAATGCCACAGAGCGCGCCTTCTGAAGCAGGCATCTCCTCTAGGGAAACTGATCTCTGTAGTCCGGGGGTCAACTGTAATCTCCTGGAAACCTCCAGGCCCTACCTGGGGATTGGCAACACCAACACCGGGACTCGCACAGCTTTCCTACCTTGTATTGCTGGGAAGCTTCCTGGGCAAGAACCACCTCGTGGCCTTGGTGCTCCTTCAGTCTCTCGCAGGCGGCGCAGAGGAGGGTCTCCTCACTTCGGCAGAAAAGGTCCAGGCGCTCCCGGTGTCTCCTGCAGACCCCCTCCTTGGCTGCTTCCCCGTCTCCGCTCTGAAGGCTGAGTCTCGCCAGTATCCCCACCACATTTGCCAGCTGCCGATTCGGCACAAGGTTCCTTCGCTGAACCGTTTCTCTGCAGTGGGGGCAGGAAGCCTCTGCTGCTGCTGTCCCCGGCTCCCCCCAGCTGCCGGTCAGGCAGGCTCGGCAGAAGCTGTGGCCGCACTCGGGGATGCTCACCGGGTCCCGGAAACGCTCCCGGCAGATGGGACAGGTGAGTTCCTCGCAGAGCTCCTGCACGAGACCCCCCGCCGCCGCCATGGCTGCCTCGCGCGAGAAGGCGAGAGTTTCGTTTCTCTCTGTTGGCGAAGCAGGCTCGGCTCGGGAATTCCTTTCCCTTCAAGCGCCCCAAGCTATCCAAAGTTATGTAAAGGGTAAAGGTTTCTCTTGCTCGAAAGCCATTTGAATCCGACTCTAGGGGGCAGTGCTCATCTATCTAATGACGCGTAAATCAACGTTATGGGGAAACCAAGGAGAACTGCACAGCTTCTTTTTGTTGTTGTTGTCAGTCAGTCCGACTGTCTTGAGAATTTTGGGGTAGGACCCCTTCTTTTATAAGGTTCCTTGGCTAAGATGTTGACCCACTTACCGAGGGCTTAGTATGGTGAGGAAATAGGAAAACAGACCTGTCTTTTGACAGTTCCAAGACATATTCACACAGATAGTGAAACAAGCAAGCTTTTCTTTATTAAAGGCAGGGCAATTTTTGGGCAGGAACGCACAGGAATGTCAGGTTTGAAATCAAGTAGATCCAGTCATTCTTGCACAAGGAAAGGTTTATTGGATTATCTTGCTAAAAACCCACAGTAGGAGGTCATTGTCAGGAATGGGGGGCGAAGCAAAGCAAGCTAACTTATAGTGTGATGCAATGAAGCGCCTAGCAAATGAAACTTGTGCACTCGCGCAGGAACTCCCGGCGGGAGAAATACTTCATGAGCGGGAGACTACTCCCCCCTCCCCTTGCCTTCCCAGGACTGGAAAATTCTCAGCAAAACAAGAATAGTCCAAAGCCTACGTTCAAGGCCACCGTGATAAGGAAAAGCGGCAGGGAAGAAGCTCCCACGTTTCTGCCTGCATAGCTACGCAAGCGCAAAGCGGGGTAGGGAACATAAAACAATGGATTCAGTGAGAAACATCAAAGGCATTTTCTGACATTCTGCCCTTCCCAAAATACCACCCACCCACCACTCAGGAAGGAGAGAATGAGGGCCCCCAGGTTTATTAGGGTATCGAGTGTGAAATTCTTTCAGGTGATCAGGTGCATTGATATCAGATACTTTCACCCACTCCCTGTGTTGGGGCCCAAAGTGTACCCATTGAACAAGGTACAGGAGTTGTCCACGGAGAATCTTAGAGTCCAAAATGTCAGCAATTTCGTAGTGCTCCTCATCGTCAACCATCAAAGGGGGGGGAGGCGCCGGAAGCTCAGCTTGCCATTTAGTCGGGGGTAATGCAGGTTTGAGGAGGCTGTAATGGAAAATTGGATGTATTGCTTTAAGAGATTTAGGCAAATCTAGTTGTACAGTTACTGGATTTATACATCTCAACACTTTGAAAGGACCAATATATTTCCAAGCAAGTTTCCGGGACTGTTGCGCTAGCCTTAGGTTCTTGGTTGACAGATAGACCAAGTCTCCCGGTTGCAGTTTCCAGCCATCTGCCCTCTTTTTGTCTGCTTGTTTTTTGTACTGTGTCTTGGCCTCATTCAACGTCTCAACAATTAGGGGCCAAGAGTCCCGGAAAGTTTTACACCATGCTGAGGCTTTCCCTACAGTCTCACCGGGCTTCAAAAAGGGAAGAGGGGGCTGTCATAACCCATGGCAGCTTTGAAGGGAGACATCTTCGTTGAAGTGTGCCATGAGTTGTTGTACGCAAACTCCGCCAGTGGTAATAAATCTACCCAATTGTCTTGTTGATAGTTAGAGAAACATCTTAGGTATTGTTCTAAAGTCTGGTTTACTCTCTCCGTTTGCCCGTCGGTTTCAGGGTGATAGGCGGTACTGAGAGCACGTTCAATACCCATTAGAGTCATTAACTCTGACCACAACTTTGAAACAAATTGAACCCCCTGTCGGAGATTATCTTGAGTGGTAACGTATGTAGCCTGGCAATGTGTTGGAGGAAGGCTTTGGCCAAGACTTTGGCTGTTGGCAGACTGGGGAACGGTATAAAGTGAGCTTGCTTAGAGAATAAGTCCACTACCACCCAAATGACCGTCATATGTCTAGAGGGGGAAGATCTGTGATAAAGTCCATAGAGATTACTTCCCAGGGTCGGCTCGGGGTGGGTAGAGGCTGTAAAAGACCCGGAGGTTTTCCCGGTCTGGCTTTGCAACGATTGCACGTCGGACAGGATTGTATATAAAGGGATAAATCCTGTTTCATCCGGGGCCACCAGAAGCCACGTTGCAGCAGTCGTAAGGATTTTACATATCCAAAGTGCCCCGCAGATTTTGAGTCATGGACTGTCTGCAACATCTGGGACCGGGTAGCTTCAGGGACAAAAATTTTATTTCCCCTGTACCAGCAGCCGTTCGGACCACATTTCACATCATCCCTAGCTTGTAACTCACTTGATTCCTGTGTGGTGATGTCAGTGACAAATTGTTTTTCCCAGGTTAATGCCTGGATGGGATTCAATTGTGCTCGTTTGGTTTTACGGGTTACAACTGCACCAACTAATTGTTCAGGGGTGAACATAGACTCTCGTATTTCTGTCCTCTTACAGAGGTGTTGGGGAAGGCGGGAGAGAGCGTCTGCCAGATGATTGGCTTTACCTGGGAAATGGTGAAGGGTGAATTGAAATTTAGAGAAGAACTCGGCCCACCGGAATTGTTTTGCATTTAGATTCCGGGGTTTCCGCAGTACCTCCAGATTTTTGTGATCAGTCCAGATTTCAAAAGGTACTTGGGACCCTTCTAACCAGTGTCTCCAGGTGATCAATGCTAAACGTATAGACGCTGCTTCTTTATCCCAAATGGGCCAAAATCTCTCTGTATCATTGAATTTTTTTGATACATAAGCCAGGGGTTGTAGTTGTCCCTGACCATTCTCTTGCAAAATCACCCCACCCATAGCGGTATCCGACGCGTCAACTTGGACCACAAACTTTTTTGTCTCATCGGGGTGTGCTAGTATGGGTTCAGACGTGAATAACTGTTTTAGTTGTTCAAAAGCTTCCTGACACTGGGGGGTCCAGTTCAAAGGGGCCCCTGGCACAGAAGCCTTAGATCCCCTCCCCTTAGTCTTTAGCAGTTCCGTGAGGGGAGGGCTACTTGGGCAAAGTGTGGCAGGAATTGACGGTAAAAATTGGCGAAACCGAGGAAACTTTGGAGCTGTCGCCTGGTTTTGGGGGGCTCCCACATCAACACATCCTGGACCTTCTTTGGGTCCATTTCTAACCCCACGGAGGATATGCGGTACCCCAAAAAGTCAATGCACTCCTGGTGGAATTCACATTTTGACAGTTTGACAAACAGTTTGTGTTTTAATAGCGTTTCCAATACTTTTCGCATAAGGGTAGTGTGAGATTCTTGATCCGGGGTATAGACCAAGATATCATCCAAATAAACAACCACCCCCTTGAATAAGTAGGGGTGTAACACTTCATTGATTAAATTCATGAAGACCCCTGGTGCCCCCTGTAAACCGAAGGGCATAACCCGATATTCAAATTGCCCCAGCGGGGTATTAAATGCAGTCTTGTATTCATCCCCCTCTCTGATGCGAACTCGAAAATAGGCATCTCTCAAATCCAGTTTAGAAAACACTTTCCCCTTAGCCACCTCTGCCAATAAGTCTTTGATGAGGGGCATTGGGTAGGCATTGGTTGCAGACACTGCGTTCAGTCCCCGGTAATCCGTGCAGAGTCTGAGCCCCCCATCTTTTTTTTACAAAACAATACAGGTGCTGCAAAAGGGGATGATGCTGGCCAAATAAATCCACGGGCCAGATTCTTATCGATAAAGCGGCGTAGTTCTTCCTTTTCACTGGGACTCATGGCATAAATTTTCCCTTTTGGTAATTTCTGGCCCGGAAGAATTTCAATCGCACAGTCGGAGTTACGGTGGGGGGTAGTTCATCAGCTTCCTCCTCCTCAAAAACCCTGGTTACATACCGGTAATCCTTAGGGATGCGGTTAAGGTCCTCCGTGGCTAAACAAGCTCGTGGAGGTTCATTGCATGGGGGATTTCCCCACCCTGGGTCCCATTGGTGTTCTGTACATTTCGGGGAGATAAATTGTACGCTCCCTTCCTCCCATAGAATGTAAGGATTATGTCCATGTAACCAAGGGCTACCCAACACTAAGGGAAACTGGGCTTGAGGGGCTATTACAAACGAGCGTAGCTCCCAGTGGTCACCAATGCCTACTCTTAAAGGAACAGTCTCAAATCGGCATGGTTCCTTCATTGGAGACCCATCCATTTGCGTGAAAGTTATTGGGTCTTTCAAGTTGACCACGGCTGCCTCCAACCCCATAACCATAGACGGGTTTATCAGGTCCCTCCCGCACCCTGAGTCAATGAGGGCTCGAACCCGAATATGGGTCATCATTGCTGGGTTCATCACCAGAACAGTCACAAAGAAGAGAGAGGGGTAATTGCTCACCAGTTTAGGCGCCTCAGGTGCTGGGTCCTGCTGTGTAGCGCCATTCACAAACAGGACCATTTCGTTTCCCTGCATCTCACTCTCCTCCTCCAGCATCATGGTATCCGCTTGGTCGGGGCTAGCAAAAAGGGCCCGTGTATTGCGTGGTTTCGCTGTACCTTTCCTTGGGGTAGGGGTTGTCCACCTTCTGGGCTCCTCTTGTGGTAGAGCTCTATTGGGATCCCCTTTCGGGCAGGATGCGGCGAAGTGCCCCTTCTCCCCACACCGCAGGCAGAGGCCCTGTCGCATACGCTGATCTCTCATCCCACTTGGGGTGGATGTTGGTTTGGGTCTGGGCTGGCCTGCCGCAAGACTCGGACGGTTGTTGCCCAAAGTTAGATCCAGTTTCATCATACGTAAGCGACTTTCCGCTTTTTCGGCTTCCTCCATCCAACCCTGGAGGGTGCGAGGTTGCTGAGAGCTGAGGACATTATTGCGGACGTCTACGGCTAGTCCCATTCGATATTGTTGAGCCAAGACTGCATCGGTCCAGTCCCGAATTTTCACTGCGTGCCTTTGAAACTCCCTTGAATACTCCCGCACGGAGAGTTTGCCTTGTCTGAACGTGCGAAGGAAGGCTTCAGCTTTTGGGCCACCCCGGGTCCTCGAAACGGTTTCTCAAGGCCCACATGAAGTCATCTACATTCCCCAATTCCGCTGCCTCCAGATCATGAAGGGCTACATACCAACTAGTAGCACTCCCCCAGAACCTGGACGCGATAAACTCCACCTGTTGCTCTTCGTCTGGGAACACATAGCCCCATCTCTGCACAAATTTCCCTACTTGCAATATGAAAAAGGACACAGTCTCTGGATCTCCATCAAACGTGATCTCAAGCATGTCCTTGGGGCGGATTACTGGGGGGCCGGCGCCATGACCGGCACTGGGACTGGCTGCATGAGGGGTGCTGGAGCAGGGAGCTGAGGCGGAGGCAGAGCTGGCGGCTGGATAGGTCCTGGTTGCCCTGGCCCGGGTCCTGGTGCTGGGACGGCCAGTGGAGGTGGGACCGGTGCTGGCTGGCCCGGCCCTGGCCCCGGGGGAGCTGGTTGGCCCGGCCCCGGACCCGGGGCGGAGCCCGGACCCGGGGAGCAGGAGGTGGCCGTCCCGGTATCAACGGTGGTGCAGGGGCTGGTGCCGGTCTAGGTTGCGTCAGTGGATGAGCTCGAATTGCTTGGTCCATCATCTGTGGTAGGGATTGCATTAGTTTGCTCATGTCCCTTACCAGACGTCGGGTATCCTCTTGAATAGAGTCCATGCGGGCATCGGTATCCGAACCGGACCCAGTTCTGGGAGATCCTCGAGACAACCTCCCCTGGGGAAGTCCAAAACTACCTCTGGGATCCAAAAGGCTGTCCCGGCTCTGGCTTCCTGGCATAGTCCAGGTTGTCTGGGTAGTATCCAACAGGTTCTTAGTCCAATCGCGTGATCTGCGATAGGTCACCCCTTTATCCCAGGGTGTTGGGGCTCCCGGCACGTAGGTTCGTGGAATCGCTCCTCCTTGACTCTGCATTGGCCCGGCCAGGCTGTAGATTGGGAGAGTGTACGGAGCACCCATTGTGCCGATCGATGGCGGAGTAACCAACCCGGCTACTGATTGTGGTGTTGGCGCTGCCAAAACTGTAGTTGTAGTCACCGGAACAACAGTGGTGGTCGGGACAGTGACCACTGGGGTTTCCACGGTAGTGACTGGGACCGTGGCTCCCGAAGTAGTAGTCATTGGAACTGCGCCCTTGGTTCCCGAAGTAGTGGTCACTGGGACTGCGCCCGTGGCTCCCCCCAGCTCCGCTCATCGTGGTAGACGGCGGAAACTGACGGTGGGGGAATGAAGTTGATTCCTGACAATTTCTGTCAGGTTTGAAATCAAGTAGATCCAGTCATTCTTGCACAAGGAAAGGTTTATTGGATTATCTTGCTAAAAACCCACAGTAGGAGGTCATTGTCAGGAATGGGGGGCGAAGCAAAGCAAGCTAACTTATAGTGTGATGCAATGAAGCGCCTAGCAAATGAAACTTGTGCACTCGCGCGGGAACTCCCGGCGGGAGAAATACTTCATGAGCGGGAGACTACTCCCCCCCTCCCCTTGCCTTCCCAGGACTGGAAAATTCTCAGCAAAACAAGAATAGTCCAAAGCCTACGTTCAAGGCCACCGTGATAAGGAAAAGCGGCAGGGAAGAAGCTCCCACGTTTCTGCCTGCATAGCTACGCAAGCGCAAAGCGGGGTAGGGAACATAAAACAATGGATTCAGTGAGAAACATCAAAGGCATTTTCTGACAAGGAAGGGAGTTCCGGCTGGCTCCTGAGTTGGCCACACCCAGCAGGAACTCATTAGCATAATAGGCCACACCCAACAGCAGAAACTCATTAGGATTGGCTACATTAGGGCTGTGTGGCCTAACATGCAAAGGAGTTCCTGCTCCAAAAAAAAGCTCTGGGTTTTGACAACAAACAAGGTAAACAGAATGAGAAGCAAAAGGTAGGTGTGGCTGGATGACCACACTTCCGGTAACGTGGGGGTGTGGCCTAATGTGCTAATGAATTTCTGCTGTTGGGTGTGGCCTATTATGCTAATAAGTTCCTGCTGGGCTTTTTCTACAAAAAAAGCCCTGATTAAAGGTTAGTAAAATCAGGCCCCTAGCCAGGATTTTGTCACTCAGGGGGCCTTTAAATAAGTCAAGGGGCACTGACATCACAAAAGAAAAAATAAAATAAAAATATTTTTTTAAGAACTCAGTTTTGTGGCGTTTGCATGCTGCTTTGCCTACATGGGGAAGCAAGCCATTCTTGGGGAAGGAGAGGTAGTGGAGAGTCCTCCAGGTGTCTCTGAGAGTTGGGAGTTGTCTAGGTGTCCCAGAGAGCTGGGGGGCTGGATGGGAAGTCAGGGGGCCTTGGTAGGAAGTCAGGGGGCCAGGCCCCAAAAGGCCCCACTGTAGCTACAGGTCTGAGTAAAATAAGGCTGGGGCACAGCCCACCAGACGCTAGGCTGTGACCCCCACAATGCTAGTATCCAAGCTTGGCATAAACAGACACACATACCACAGATAAGACATAACAACACAATGGGTGCGTTCAGACGCGCCATTTGAACCGCTTTCGGCACACCTCAGTAACGGCTTTGATGTGCGCGTTCACACACCGAACATCTGCGCACTGTCCCCAGCTATCGCTTTCCGGAGCAACCCCCTTTTAAACCGGAGTATTTTGACACCACTTACCAAGTGGTGTTTTTCTGATTCTCCAGTTTGAGGCGCACTTTCCTGACGTCTGATCGCTCATCGAGCCACTTCCGGGTGCTTCAACCCCCCTCCCCCCTGGGAAGCTGCCTCCGGCTTCTGCTTTTAATCCGCCGTTTTTAAAAAATGACTTAGCGGTGTGCACTTGAGCGGAGCTCCGCGCCTAAGTTAATTAAAGAAAAGCTTCAATGGTGCCTAGTTTAAACATTTAGATAAATCCAGGATCTCGGGGAGGCCAGTTTCGAGGTGAAAATTTAAAGAGAAGTCTTCATTTAAACTTTAAAGGGACGCGGCCAGCGGGGCTATCCCCGCGAGGGTGCTAGAGGGAATGGAAAGCACCGGGCTACGATGAGGAAAGCGCGCCAGAGAGCTGGGAGAGGGAAATTGGGGACTGAGTGGCAGCCTCCGTTTCTCCCTCCCCTCCCAGTCCCTGGGGAGGCTGTGGCTGCACTAATGGGCTTCCCAGCTCCAGTATCGCCTCTGCCTTCTACCTTTCTGTGCACATCGCATCAGCCCGTTTCCCTAAGTTGCGCAGAGGCGGGGTGGGGGCGGGGGTGGTGGCTGCTGCTGGGTTTTTTCTTTTCGCAAGTAGCATCGGAATCTTGCTGAGTCTCCAGTTCCTAGGAAACTGCGAGACTCTCCCATTGACTTCAAATATTTTTGGAAATCAACCTGGCAAGGAGCAACTTGCTTAATAATTCAACAAGGGGCAGGGTGGGGAGAGAAGAGAAGCATCTTTCAGGGCTGGAGCGAGCTGCTCCTCCGTTTGTGCCTGCCTGCTGAGGTGGCGTATGGGGCTTGCGATGTTAGGATGCATTTGGGTGGCCCCGCTGAACTGAGCGGTCCCACTTTGGCAGGCCGGCAGGCAGGGGGAAAAAATCTTTAAAGGGACGTGTTGAAATCGCTGTTCTGCACATGCGCCAAACTTTTACAGTTTACAGAAAACCAATATGCAGCAACAATGTCCAACAATATCCAAAAATTAACAAAGCTTCCGGATTACATTTCTTCGTTTCCAAACTTCATCAGAAGTATAATTGATGCAGTCAGTGTTCAATAGAACTGTGAAATACAATTATCACATTTTAACATAATATAAAGAAATTGATTGGAAATTATATAATAATTAATAAATAATAAATAAATAATATGTACCATCAATAGTGTGTTGTCTTATTCAATTGATTCTAATTAACAAAGTTTACAAGGAGTAGTCAACTTCCTGTAACCAAATAAAATACATAATAATCAAATAAATATTACCAATGAATCACAAGTAAGTATGATATTTTTAACATTTTAAACATTTTATAAAAGTGAAGCACTCAACACTATGAACAACCAGAAGAACACAGAAGATTAAGTTGGCTTCAGTCTTTGGTGCCAAAGGCTACAGATTGCTGAATAGCCTAACTTCCTAGCAAGTGAAATTGACATTTATACCCTTAAATTTTGTGTGTTATTTATGGCAGCTTTCCCAAACAATTGGCAGCTTTCCCAGACAATAGTTGAAAGATCCTCTTTCATTTTCACTCCTTCTCCCTGCTTAGGCAGTCACAACAAATCTAAAAATGCTTGCTTCTGGCTTCTGGAGCAGGTTCAGGTATTCCACCCTAGAAGTCTTCAACCCCGCCCTGAGAGAGTCAAAAATTTGAGAGCGGTGCATCAGGGCTCCTCCATTAACATCTAACAAATCTTCCACCCTGTCCCCCCCACAGGGTCAAAAAATTGAGTGTGCTGCACTCCCTGTCGAAGTAGTCGCATCCCTCTGGTCTGAGGGAGCACTCTACCAGGTCCATGGTGACTTCTATGGCCTTTCTGAAGGGCACATCACTCTCGTCCATCTGTAGAGCAGCTACGTGGTCCATGCCAGCCATGTTCATCAAGCACTACACTCTGGACGTCCGTGCGCAACAGAAGGGTGACTTGGGTCATCTGGTCCTGTCTGCTGTGGCTCACTAAGTCTGGCAGCGCCCACCTCCAGGCGCTTTTCAATCTCCCATAGGTGTGATGCACAGAGACCACGAAGAAGATAAACAGGTTGCTTACCTGTAACTGATGATCTTCGAGTGGTCATCTGTGCATTCACACCACCCACTCGTCCTTCCCCACTGCTGTCATCCTCAGTTGTTCTCACATATGACTCCAGTTGATAGCGGTCAGAAGGAACTGGTGGGATGTCTATGCCCCGCCCCCTTGGGCATGCGTGGAAGGGGTACCCATGCAGGCTGGGGGTGGAGGCACGAAAATCCCATTGCGAGCTTTGTACAGCACCGATCAGATCAGCGCAGGTGCACTGGTTCCCATAGGTGTGAATGCACAGATGACCACTCGAAGATCATCTGTTACAGGTTTTTTTGCTGCCAAGTCACAGCTGATTTATGGTGACCCCCACAAGGTTTTCAAGGTGAGAGACATTCAGAGGTGGTTTGTCACTGCCTGCCTCCGTATAGAGCCTCTGGCGTTCCTTGGAGGTCTCCCAACCAAATACTGACCAGGGTCAACCCTGCTTAGCTTCCAAGATCTGATGAGATCAGCCTAGCCTGGACTATCCAGGTCAGGGATGAAATAGCCCTATGATACATGAATGTCCTGTCTGCAGATAGCAGGTGGGTGGGATCTGAATTGGGAAAACCAGGAGAGAAAGGTAAACCCACTCTTCAGTTCTGTGGCCTAATCTGTATCCCCTTCCCTGGCATGGTGTGCACTGCAGAACCCTGTACTCTATCCAGTTTGACCCACAATGTTTTGATATTTATACAGGGCCGGTGTCCGCATACCCTCAGTTGGGGCAGCTGCCAGGGCCCAAGACTTCTGGTCAGGCCACTTTCACTGACCCACACCCACCCATCTTCTCTGGCACCTGTCTGTACCTGTGCTCTCTACTACCTTCATTGAGGAAGGGCATGTGGGTGGCGCACAATGGTGGCATTCCTGCTGGCAACAGCAGGAGTGCTCCTGGTTGCATCCACTGGCCAGTGCTGTCGGGGAAAGGGTGTGCAGGCAACTGAGCATGGGCAGTAGGAGGGCTTGCAAGTGGGAGCAGGAGGGACAGGCAGATGGGGATGGGGTAGAAAGGAAGGCATGAGGGGACCCCCGACCGTATATTTATGCATCTTATTTAGCGAAAAGGAAGACAACTCTGAGCCTAAGGCACCCTGCCCCACCCATGCGCACACAAACTCTTGAGCTTAGTTTCTCCTCAGGGTGACATCTGTAGCTTTCTGGAGGTTTTGAAGAAGGAGAGAACAAAAATTCGGGCATTTAAATCAGGTGTAATAAAGGAAAGCCAAGATCTGCTGGTAAGTGTCACTGCGTCCGGAAAGCGAACCAATTTTTGGAGAAGTAGAAAAGCCACAAGGCCACCCTGCTTCTCCAAACATGCGTCATTTAGAACAACTTGCAATGCAGTCCTAAACAGAGTGACACCCTTCTCAGCCCATTGACTTCAACAGACGTAGAAAGAGTATAACTCTGTTTAGGATTGCATAGTGGCTTTCCTGCAGGAAATGGTCATAGAAGTAAAGATGCTGTTGAAGTGTGTAATTACCTTGTTTAGTACATGGGTTTGTCCTGTTCATGATGGTCAACTGTATTGAATCAAATCCCATTTGCCCAAGATGATCTCCCCCAGATGTGAATGTTGAATCGGATTCTGTGCACGTCCAGTCAGCATCGAAGAGATCAGGCATCCAAAGCTGACTGATGTGGCAACAGAAGTTCTTTAGTGTTAATCTTCACTCTTAATAATAAAGGAACAGCTCTCCTGACACTCAAACACAGCCTTTAGTCTTTTGGTCAACCACTTGATGGTTTCTTGCCAAAGTTTACTGCAGTCCTAGTTTCCCTTCCAGATCTAGAACTCCCATTCCCAGATAGTTTCAGAGGGCAGCCATGCTGCTCTCCAAAAGAACCACTAGATTCGAATCCAGTAGCACCTTTGAGAGCAACAAGATTTCCGAGGCATCAGCCTATGGGAGTCAGAGCACCCTTCTTCAGTTATGCCGTCTCTAATGAAGGGAGCTGTGAAAGTCTTGCTGGTGTCTAAGGTGCCTCTGGAGTCACTTTGGGGTCACCATCAGTTGCATCTCCCAAGAGGCTTTCTGCCACGGGTGGTGTTCTGGGATGGGTAAATTTTTATGGGATCCAAGCTCCCATATTTTCCCCTGTAGGGCAAGATGGGGGCGGTGTGCAGAGAGTCATCTTAGTGGGGAAAAATCTGGATCTCCCACTTTTGTCCTCTATGGCTGCATTTTGTAAGAGGAGGAGGAGGAGAGAGAGAGAGAGAGAGGGAGAGGGAGGGAGGGAGGGAGGGAGGGAGGGAGGGAGGGAGGGAGGGAGTGGAGGGAGAGCGCGAAAACACTCAAGGAGAAAGGAATGTGACTCGGATTCAGAAATATTCTGGCCCTAAGGAAAGACCCATGTGACTCTTTCAGAAACTGTTTTCGTGCTGATTGTTGATGTGATCTCTGAGAAGTCAGAAATGTCCTTGCTGTGGGAGTCCCGTAACTTACTCCTTCGTGCTGCAATGATAGGCTGTCAGGACAACCTTAAGAACACTTCCCAGGGATTACCGTATTTTTTGCTCCATAAGACGCACCTGACCATAAGACGCACCTAGTTTTTAGAGGAGGAAAACAGGAAAAAAAGTGTAATAAAATATTTAATAAACTATAACAGGAAAGCTGGGGCTGGGAGGGAAGGGGCGGGAGTTAGAACGCCCACCCCTTCCCTGGCTTTCCTGGGCACACCGCAGCTGCACACACTTCCCCCCCCACACTTTTTTTTGGGGGGAAAGTGCGTCTTATGGAGCGAAAAATACGGTAATTCCCATTGAATAAAATGGGAGTTACATCTGAGTAGACCTCTTGGGATTGCTCTTTGTGTTTGATACCAGTCATGCTTTCCGTCTGCTCATCACAGAAGCAAACAAAAAGAGACAAGCAAAAGACAGTGGCTGAGTTCAGGCAGCTACACCAGTTTTTGGAAATATAAGAGACACTTCTGCTGGCCTATATGAAGCAGATGGAGAAAGAGATTGTGAGAGAAAGGGACGATCACCTGGCCAGACTCTCTGAGGAACTCTCCTCTCTCGAAAGCCTCATCCAGGAGGTGAAGGAGAAGATTCTGTCGCATGCAGAAATGTCCTTTCCTTTTCCAGACACGCTTACTGGCTGCATCTTGCAAAGTGAGATGCTATCTGGAGAAATGAAAAGGAAGGGCTGTGGCTCAGCAGAAGAGCCTCTGCTTGGCAAGCAGAAGGTCCCAGGTTCAATCTCCAGCATCTCCAATTAAAAGACCAGGCAGGAGGGGATATGACACCTGAGACCCTGGAGAGCCACTGCCCGTCTGAGTAGACAATACTGACCTTGATGGACCAATGATCTGTGTTGATGTGTGAAGAACTTAAGTAAGAAACGGATAAGGCAAAGCCTATAAACTGCCTGGTTTGTCTGGATGAGGGACAAAGTTCCTTTGTGAAAGACTGCTAAACTAGCCCAGAAAGCCCTGAGTCGATGTAAGTTGCTCATTTAGAGAATCAAGAGAATGCTGTTCCTAAATGATTGCATTCCAATGTTTTCTGTGTTGTCCCTCCAATTATTTTAAGGAGACCTGGTTTGCGGTTATTGTGGACTTGCCAATAGGTGAGGATGCCACCAGCAAGAGTGGTGTCTGGGGGGCAGCTGGTGATGCCCCATCTTTTGCACTGCTTGCTGTTCAAGGCTAGAGTACCTTGGCTAGTGCAGTAATACACTGTCCATGTTTTTGCTGGTACTCCTACACACATTCACACTCCCCCTCCCATAAGAATGTAGTGTCAGGTGAGGGGAGATAACTGCACTCATACACAGGCAGAGGAAAAACGGTTACAGAGAGAGAGGACTGTTAAGGTACAAAGCAGGGGTTATACATGATTGACCCGAGTCTGACACCAACCTTGCTTAGCTTTCCAGATCTAATGAGATCAGGCCAGCATGGGCTATCCAGGTCAGGGTGGGATCTCCATAGTGTGTGCTACAGAAAGCACTGAGTTCCCCCCTTTCTCTCTTTTCCCTCCAGCATTCCCCACTCCTTCACATGCAACCAGCTGGGTGACCTTGAAGAGAAGAAGAAGAAGAGATTGGATTTATACCCCACCCTTCACTTGGAGTCTCAGAGCAGCTTATAAACTCCTTTTCTTTCCCCTCCCCACAACAGACACCCTATGAGGTAGGTGGGGCTGAGAGAACTCTAACACAAACTGCTCTTTCAGAAACAGCTATGCCAGGGCTTGTGACTGACCCAAGGTCACATCAGCAAGTGCAAGTGGAGCAGTGGGGAATCAAACCCAGCTCTCCCAGATTAGAGTCCGTACACTTAACCACTACACCAAACTGGCTCACCTTGGGTGAGTCACCGTTCTCTCAGAGCTCTCTCAGCCCCACCTACCTCACAGGGTGTCTGTTGTGGGGAGGGGAAGGGAAGGAGATTGCAATCCGCAAAACAACTACAAAGCTCTTTGACTTCCTGTATGGTATATACAGTATTAACAAAAAATGCACTGAAGATGTACATAAGGCCTGCAAGAATTTGAAACAAGCATTGATGCACGATGGAAACAAAGATATTGATGCTGAAGGTCTGTATTGTGAATTGCAAGCAATAGCTTAGA
The DNA here is from genome assembly GCA_029375565.1 of Gekko gecko. Taxonomy (NCBI): domain Eukaryota; kingdom Metazoa; phylum Chordata; class Lepidosauria; order Squamata; family Gekkonidae; genus Gekko; species Gekko gecko. Next base: position 152,668 of record JAPDNY010000032.1, on the reverse strand, counting down.
GACTTCCAAAGTCTATGCCACCGCAAAGAGTACTTCTCTTCATACTTCAACAAAGACTCCAGGATAGTGTGCCTAATGTTTCTGTTGCTCTAAGGATCTTTCTCACATTTCCAGTGTCAGTGGCAAGTGGTGACTGCAGCTTCTCAAAACTCAAACATATAAAAACACACATACGCTCGACAATGCTGCAAAAGAGACTACTTGGTTTCGCAACCAGGGCTGTTTTTGTAGCAGGAACTCCTTTGCATATTAGGCAACACCCCCTAATGTAGCCAATCCTCCAAGACCTTACAGAGCTCTTCTTACAGGGGCTACTGTAAGGTCTTGGTGGATTGGCTACATTAGGGGTGTGTCACCTAATATGCAAAAGAGTTCCTGCTACAAAAAGAGCCCTGAATCGCAACTATTTCAATTGAACATGCTGAAGCATCAGCGCTTGACCTGAAGGAATTGGTGACAAAATTTGCTAAAGAAAAGGCACACAAAATGAGATTCTGATGTGCCTGAAATGGAAACATTAAATTTCAACGTCACAATTAACAGGAGTTTTCAAAATGCTTTGTGATTTGTGTTTTTCTGTTTGAGAGACAAAATCAGAGATTGCATTACTTGTTCTCACAATTAAAAAAAAAAAGAAATTAGCAATTTCGAATTTTGTGTTTTTCATTCTTTCTAAAATGCATTTATGTTTGAAAATTGGTGGGTGCACGGGGGAGGAGAAGGTAGCCTTGCCTAGTGTGCAAAAAAACCTGGCACCGGCCCTGGCTGAAAGTATCTGTGTAAGCACAACTCTACAAGGATTTCACTCTCCGTGGGGTGACAATCTAGCCAGCTCAGTCTGTGTCCGTCACACCAATAAGTAGTCTTATGGCACCTTACATTAACAGATACACCATGTCATCAATGTTCATGGGATGCAGCCTTCTTCCTAAAATGTCTGATCTGTATTTTCACTGATGCACACATCCTACCCGTTCATAAGAAGAAAATGTGCAGGTGGAAGGAGACAAAATGCAAGAATGATTTGGACTATAGAATTCAAATGGACTTTGGAGTCATAAATTTATCACCTGTTCTAGTGGATATTGCCCCTGAAATACCATTTTATTTCTGCTTTGTTTGGCTGCTGGTGTGTTTATTGCAGTATGAGAAGTCAAAGTGCATTTCCCAACACTTGCTTCCTGGAGAAGTGAAGGGCAACACCCACCAGAGGAGTGTGGGGGTGTCAGCTGCCAAGGGGACCTCAGATCTGCTTTTCGTTGACTCTCCAGGGATGGATGAAGAGTGAGAGAGATCACAAGCGAGGGGGAGACCGTTGTGCCCATCCAGTGATTTTGGTGTGAGACAAACAGCAGGTAATTCTTGGACAATGGTTGAGTACACATCCGGGTGGGTTGGTAGAGAACAAGGAGATTCAACTGCTACTTACAGTGTACTGTCCTTGGAGCCCTCCACCAGCGGATGCCTCGGATTTTGCCTACATAGTTACATAGGTATGTGCCTCACATTTACCTCAGTAAAAACAGATGCAAAGAATTCATTTGGTGTCTGTGACATCCTCCCAGCTCTCTTAACCAATCTTTTGATTGCTTTGTCATATAAAAAGGCTAGCAGAGACCAAGATTGAAAGAGCTCTTGGGGTTATAGTACATAACATGATGAAAATGTCAACTCAGTGTGAGGCAGTTTTGAAAAAGGGATTGTGCTAGGGATTATTAGGGAAGGGATTGAGAATAAAACAGCCAACATTATAATGTCCTTGTACGGATCTGGTGTGCACCTGTATTTGGAATATTGTGTGCAGTTCTAGTCACCATATCTCAAAAAGGACATTGCAGAGCTGGAAATAGTTCAGAGGAGGGCAACCAAGCTGATTAGGGGCTTGGAGCACATCTCCTATGAGAAAAGGCTGAAGAGTCTGGGACTTTAGAAAAGAGATGACTAGTGGAGAGAGACAGAGGTTGATACAATTACGCCTGGGGTAGATAAGGGGGGTAGAATTTTTTTTCTCCCTCTCCCATAATCCTTGAACTCAGGGCCCCCCCAATGAAGTTGGTGACCAATAGTTTCAGAACAGATGAAGGGAAAGACTTCTTTACTCAATAAGTAGTTGAATTGTAAAATTCCCTGCCGGTGGACATAGTGACAGCCATCAGCACAGATAGCTTTAAAACAGATTCATGGAGGGTTTCGGTTTCCGGCGTCGCGAATGGCGGCCGCTTCTCGGGACGCTCCCGGAGGCGGTTAGCCCACGCGCAGTTAGGGGGGTCTTCGCATATGCGAAAGACCCTAGTGAGCCTTAGGTTAAGGCTCCGAACCGGGGGCGCTTGGGGAGTAGCCTCTTTGCCGGCAGACAGCCGGGAAATTGAGGCTTTCTCCCCGCCCCAATCGGCCCCGCTGCGGCGTGCCCGTAATGGGACTTAGCGGCGCCACCGAATTCCAGGAGTGAAAACAGCGCTATGGTTCAACATAAAAAGAAGTAGTGGCACCGAATCGTGAGTTGAAGATCTATTTTGAAGCGTAAATCGGAGCCCCCTGCATGCGTATAAGCGTTGGGAGGAGGGAGGAGTCCCCACCCCCTCGAGAAGCAAGTTATTCAAAGGGAGCGCGAAGGGGGCAGAAAGAAAACAAAGTGTTGGTGAAAGTACCGTTGGGGCTGCATGGAAGAATGTGTTCATCTTAGCTTCCTGGGGGATGCGGCACGAACTTTTTAAAAGTAAACAAAAAAATAAAATGTCGATAATGGAACAAGCCCTGCAGACACCGGAAGAGAAGAGAGGAGGGACTTCCGGTCCAGATAGCCCCCCCAAGAGCTTGCTGTCAATCAACAGAAAAAGGAGATGCTGTGCCCCCTGCTGGAACAATTGCAGAAGATCAACCAAACTTTGTTTAAAATGGAAAGTGTTCTCATCAGTCGACAGAAACAGATATTGGAAACAACTAGAAAGATGAAGGAGATTGAACAGAAATCGAATTTGATTCCAGGTTTCCAGGGCGCTAAAGAAGAGGAGAAAGAAGATCTCGGATTTACCTTGACAAATGTCTTGGCACCCCTAACTGGCAGTGGAGCGATAAAGTTAAAAGAAGAGGTGGATAAGGCTCCCAAAGCCTATTCCGCCTTTATAAAAAGAAATACTCTGCCAGTAGAAGGGGATGTCGAGCATAGCAGGCGACAAACGGGAGATCTAATTTCATCTGCTGAGTTTGTGGAGCCCTGGAAGCTTGAAGGCCAGAAGTTTAAAAAAAAAAAGAAAAGAAAGAAGAAGGATTTCATCTTCAAAACACAGAAACTCCTGAAGAGACACGCCAGCAGGAAGAAGGATGCAGCATTCAAAATTGGGATAAGTGCAGAAGACAGCAGCCCAGGGGAAGGTGGTGGAACGGAAGACTTCAAAGGTAAAATGGACTTAATCCATAACTGGAAGAAAATTAAGAAGAAGATACTTTGAGGACTGTTCGTGTTACATCTGGAAGGAGCTGTTTAATTACTAACCCCAATGGACTTTACTAACTGCATTAACAGAGTGATTTTGGACTTTGTTTTAGTTAAAAAGAAGATCTTCTAACCATGATGGATGCCAAAACTTGGTATTGGTTATTAACCTAAACTAACTCTCACTAACAGAAAAAAATTTTCACTCCACCTTTTTCTTTCTCCATCTGTCTACCCTTCCCTTTTCTTATAAAAAGAATAAAATTCTCTCTTTTTAAGAGAGTTTTACAAAAAAAAAACAGATTCATGGAGGATAGGTCCATTCAAGGCTACTAGCCATTGTGAGTGAAGGATACCTCCATATTCACAAACAGTAAACATCCGAATAGCAGTGCTAGGAAGCCACCAGGGAGGGCCTTGGTGCAGATTGGGTTGCCATGTCTTCCTTGGGCACCAGCCAGGGGTGGGGGTGGGGCTAGGGTTGCTAGTTCAAGGCTGAGAAACTCTCAGAGATTTGGGGATGGAGCCTGGAGAGGGCAGAGACCTCAGTGGGGTTCAGTGCCATAGAGTCCATCCTTCAAAGCATCCATTTTCTCCAGGGGAACTGATCTTTGTAGTCTGGAGATGAGCATAATTCGAGGGGATCCCCAGGTCCCACCTGGAGGATGGCATCTTAATGAGAACAAAAAATGTGTGTCAACCCAATTATGTGCTGGAGGTGTGGGAACTGGCACTTTCCCATATGTGTTGGGACTGTCATATTGCTAGAAAGTGTTGGGAAAATATTCAGAATTAAATGTATACAGTGGTTGGTACAGAACCACTGCAATTTCTATTGGCTTTGTTGATCTAGCTACAACAGAGATGTGTTGCCTAAAAGCCAGTAGCATGTGCTTGTAAAGAAGAAGAGGGAGGAGGAGAAGGAGGAAGAGTTTGTTTTAATATCCCACTTTTCTCTACCTGAAGGAGTCTCAAAGCAGCTTACAATCTCCTTCCATTCCTTTTCCTACAACAGGCACTTTGTGAGGCAGGTGGGGCTGAGAGAGTTCTGAGAGAACTGTGACTGGCCCAAGGTCACCCAGCAGGCTACATGTGGAGGAAGCCTGATTCTCCAGATTAGAACCCACCACCTATAACCACTACACCACACTGGCAACGAGAAGGCTGGAAAATTGGACTAAAAGAAATTTAATGAATTTCAATGGGGATAAATGTAAAGTTCTGCATTTAGGTAGGAAAAATCAAATCCATAATTATAGTTTGGGGGAGACTTGTCTTGGCAGTAGTATGTGCGAGAAGGATCTAGGGGTCTTAGTAGACCATACAGTGAACATGAGTCAACAGTGTGATGTGGTTGCTAAAAAGGCAAATGTGATTTTGGGCTGTATCAACAGAAGAATAGTGTCCAGATCACGAGATGTGATGGTACTACTATACTCTGCTCTGGTTAGACCTCACCTAGAGTATTGTGTTCAGTTTTGGGCACCACAATTTAAGAAGAATATAGACACTCTGGAACGTGTCAAGAGGACAGCAACAAAGATGGTGAGGGTCTGGAGATCAAGTCCTATGAGGAAAAGTTGAAGGAGCTGGGTATGTTTAGCCTAGACAGGAGATGTCTGAGACGTGATATGATAACCATCTTCAAGTACTTGAAGGGCTGTCATATAGAGGATGGTGTGGAGTTGTTTTCTGTTGCCCCAGAAGGTCAGACCAGAACCAATGCGTTGAAATTAAATCAGAGGAGTTTTCGGCTAACCATTAGGAAGAACTTCCTGACAGAGAGGTTCCTCAGTGGAACAGGCTTCCTTGGGAAGTGGTGGGCTCTCCTTCTTTGGAGGTTTTCAAACAGACTAGATGGCCATCTGACAGCAATGTGAATTCTGTAAACTTAGGCAGATCATGAGAAGGAGGGCAGGAAGGGTTGACTCAGTGCTTAGTTCTTGTGGCCCTTTTTTACACACCCAGGGAAAAGCTGATTGCCACTTTGGGGTCAGGAAGCAATCTTGGAGGTTTTTTGTCATCATCTCGGCATGGAACAGCAGTCACTGCAGGTGTGGAGGGGGAGGTATTTGTGCATTTCCTGCCTTGTGCGGGGTGTTGGACTAGATGACCCTGGAGGTCCCTTCCAACTCTATGATTCTATGAATGCTTTTAGCTAAGAATTGAAAGCAGCAAACTTTGCAGAAGTCTGAGTTCTAGCTAATCAAATTTGGTTTATTATGCTAAGACAGGAATGCTTTAACAAGAACATTCAAAGAAGACATATACACAGAATTGGTTTATTCAATGGCGGTTTCCTTTATTAAGATATTGGAATGGGTTGTTTCCTACAAAGACATCAAGGGAAGAAGTATTGAACTGGCTTTAAGATTTTATTTTTTGTAGTGATACATATATGTATAGATTTTGTGAGTTTTCTACCAGATTTCATGAAGAGTTTAGGCATTAATTTTTTTAAACCCTCAAGTTGCTAACTTAAAAGAGTATCATATATCATTGTCCAAAGCAACTGTGGAATAAAAACAGACTAAAATCCTCACATAGCTAAAATCCATAGCAATTTCTGTCTTCCCCTGAAAAGGCTCCTAGCAGCCGGCAGTTTCAGTTTGTAGAAAACATCTCTGACACAGGAAGTTTACCTGCCAGCAAATATGAGTTCAAGGAGTGGCCAGGTGGCCCTTCCTGGGAATAGAGTTCCATGAAGTCCGAGTCACATCAGAGGGGATATTTACATTAAACCCTTCACAATGGAGAATTTCTCCCACAGGAGAGGCTGTGTTTGTTTGATTAAATGTGTGTGCCACCTCTCAACCTTCAGACTCCTGAGGCAGTGGACAACCTACCTAATATCAACTATAGAAATGAAGTCTATTTCAAAATAAATTCAACACGATGGCAATAGTCTGAAATTCAAAGCCTGCTTTCTAGGTGATTCCTGTTCTGCTGCCCTCTGACAGATCTGACAAGCTGCCTTTCCTGTCATCCAAGCAACTGTGAATACATCCTTTATGGCAGCTCCACCATCCACAGAGATGGAGCAGGAAGTCAAGTGCCCCATCTGCCTGGAGTGGCTGACAGGCCCCGTGGTCCTGGACTGTGGGCACAGCTTCTGCCAGGGCTGCATCACCAACTACTGTGAGACATAGGAACCGCTGGGGGACTTGGAGTGTCCTGTCTGCAAATACAAGTTCCAGAAAGGGAATTTCCATCAAAACTGGCAGCTGGCAAGCATCGTTGAAAAAATGAAACTGTTGCCACTAGGTTTAGGAAACAAAGATCTTTGCTTAAGACACAAGGAAAAACTCCATTTCTTCTGCACAGAGGATGAAAAACTGGTGTGTTTTGTCTGTGAGCGATCCTCAGAGCACCGAGGACACACAACACTCATCCTGGAAGAGGCTGCTGAGCAATACAAGGTAGGAACTCATCTGTGTCCTAGCTGGTGGAATCTGTCCATTCTCTGGGGGGAATCTGTCCCTATAGCAGGGGAGGACCTTTCTCTCCAAGGCTGATGCTTGTAACTGTAAGGAGATGTTTTTGAGGGGAGACCACCGTACAATGAATTAGAATAGTCTCAGTGTTACTGTGGCGTGGATCCAGGTAGCAGGTATGCTATATTCCAGGTAAGAGGCCATTTTACGAGCTAGGCTGAGTTGTTAGCCTTTTTTTGCAGCTGCATTAACTGGCTTCTTGAGTTTGGATCCAAGTCTATCTATGGGGAATAAGTGCCTTTGTGAGAGTAACAAGCTCGGGGCTGTTGTTGCCTTGCAGCCTAACCTACCTTGCAGGCTTGTTGGGTGACCGGAAAAAAGCCCACAGGAAAAACCCCACAGTTATAAATGCTCACAGGAAAAATGCCCACATGGAAAAATATCCACACGGAAATATACCATGTAAAGCACCATAGACATTTATAATGGTGGATAACCATTCATCTCCATTTATGAGAATGAACAGGTATTACCTATATTTTAGGATTAAACCATGTCATATTCACATGCAACAATTTGTGTTGTGATTTTATCAATTATAATCAAATAATAATTTTGCTATGTTATTAGTAAATTACTTCATCACTATACAAAAGTGGCCTGTATGAAGAAGGTTTTAATGCTCTTGTGTGCAGAGGCTTGGAAGGAAAAATGCAGAAAATAAAACTGACCATTTAGTTACCAACGAACTTTATTAAGAAGGAAAAACAACAGCAGAAATTAAACTCTGTATAGAAATATTTTAAAATAAAATGAAATTCTTTAAATTTATTAATTTACCATTTGTCAACCTTTGTAATGTTGGTATGAAGTAGTTTCTAAAGTAAAGTCAGAAAGATGTTAAATTATGTATAGACTATCTAGTATACACAGTTTTTAAACAACTATATGGTTTAAAATTCTTCAAATAATTAATATTATTTACTTATTTTGTTATTAAAATAAGATAGTAAAACCATAACATAACATTAAAATAAGTTGATTTCCTAGCTCAATTTCCCTTTACTTGTATTTTAACAAATGCAGTGTGGTACACCCCGTGACCATGAGAAAAGACTACCTAACCCTACCATTGTATTTGTCTTGGATTGTGGACCACCAACTCATTATAGAAGTTTATTTGTAATGTAAACACTTATTCAATATCTCATATACTCAGACGTTTCAAGGGTATATAATCTTTGATGGTCTTGCCTTGGCATTTTTCTGCTGTTTTCTAAAATTAAACACTAGGGATCCCTGTTTTGTTTGATACTTTGTGTAGCGGGCTACTTAGGGCAGGGGTGGGCAAACTGCTGCTCGGGAGCCACATGTGGCTCTTTCACACATATTGTGTGGCTCCCAGCAGGGCAACTGGGGAAGTGAAGGGGAGGCATGCATCTGATCCCTTCCTCCCTCCCCCGTCCCTCCTATCCATTTGCTTTCTTTGTGTGTGTGTCTCTCTCTTTCTTTCCACCTCTTTCATTCTTTCTTTCCACCTCCCCCTCTTTCTCCCTCTCTCTTAGACAAATAAATATCATTGGACAAATAAATATCATTATCAATATCTGTTTCTACCCCTTTTGTTTTTATTTTTGGCAGTCTTATTTAATGGTAATAAAAAGCGAATCTGCATATTTTCTAAATAAAAATGTGTAATATTTGCTCATGTCTTGCGGCTCTCGACCATCTGAAATTTATTCTATGTGGCTCTTACGTTGAGCAAGTTTGCCCACCCCTGACTTAGGGCAATGTAAGGCATATATATGTAACTCATACAGAAGCAGGTCAGCCTGAACCAGGGTTTGGAGGCAGTGGCACTGATTTCCCCAAAGGTTTCCCTCAGTGAGGGTTGAATCCAGACACTAACCTTTCCCATCTACTTGAGCCAATACATTATTCAGCATGGCTCGCACTACCACTCTTGGGATTTACAATAACAAACCTCTGAAGAGGAATCAAAGCTGAATTTTCGTTTTGTTTTCAGGACAAATTCTGTAGCTGCCTAGAATCTTTGAAGGAGAAGGTAAGAAGAATCCTGGCATGGAAAGCAAACGTGGAAAAGGAAAGCCGGGAGCTGCTTGTAAGTGTCTCTGTTGCTGAGAAATGGAAACCTGAACAGAGGAGCTGTGGGGGGTCAGGGGGATGGTGGAATTATTTGTCCCATCTAAGGTTGCCAACCTCCAGGCGTGGTCTGGAATGACAGCTGATCATCAGACACCAGAGATCAGTTCCTCTGAAGAAAATGGCTGCTTTGGAGGGTAGCCTCTGGGGTGTTAGAGATATCCTGTTGCAGTCCCTTCCCCCCAAGCCCTGCCCTCCACTATGGAACTAAATTCCACCTTCCAAATGGCAGAGCTAAACTCTACATTTCATCTTCCCCTTTCTGCCCTTGAACAGGCATTTTTGTTGCACAACCAAGCCACAGTGCAGATTTATACGCTGGCATGAGGATTGCTGCCCCACTCACCTCCCAGGGTGTCTGTTGTGGGAAGGGGGAGGGAAACAAGTTTGTAAACTGCTCTGAGACTCTGAATGAAGGGTGGGGTATAAATCCAATCTCTATTTCATCTTGTATTCCCCAGGCATCTGGGACACTCCGCTCTGCTCTGTGGTGGACCTACTTGGAGCCAGCCCTGGCCCACCCCCATTTCTTAAACATGTGCCTTAAGACATCCTTTATTTATTCATTTTATTTAAAATATTTCTATGCTTGATTTTCGTTTCCAGTTAGCTCCCCTTCTCCCCTGTTGTGAGTTTTAGAAATTTCAGATTATGACAACGAAACACAGTTCTGAGGTTTACTTCTGTGGCCCAAACATAACTGTAAGGGCCCTGGGCTAGGGTTGCCAACTGCAGGTGGGGAAATTTCTGGAGATTTGGGGGTGGAGCCTGAAGAGGCCAGGGTTTGTGAAGAGGAGGGACTTCAGGGGGCTACAATGCTGTAGAGTCCCCCCTCTGAAGCAGCTGTTTTCTCCAGGGGAACTGATCTCTGTACTCTGGAGATCTGTTGTAATTCCAGGAGATCTCTAGGCCCCATCTGAAGGCTGGCAACCCTAGGCAGAAGACACTACAGAGACAATAATGCCCCCCCCCGCCAATGTGGAACAGTGGATTACTAAGATCTCACTAAAAGGTTAAAAAATTGCCTTAGCTCCAGGGTGACCAGCCTACCTGCATAAGCCATTTTATGACAGAGCCTTTCTTAAGAACTTGGGGAGGAGCTCTTTATGTCTTGAATGCTGGTACAATCTGTTATGTATCCGCATTCATAAATGACTGAGCTAGGATCTCAGTCCCATTTAAGCCTGGTATCGAAAAGGAGTAAATATGATTGGCTACTCTGCGTAGCAGGCCAAACAGGTTACTAGTAAGGTTCTGGAGGGAGATGTTATAATTGGTTCTTATGTTGATGTTTTGATTGGTTCTGTTAGCAAACCAGGGTGTGGCTTAGCCAGCCCGGATAGTTTAAAAAGAGGGCTTGTTGCCCTTCTGTTTTTGTGTCATTCTTATCTCGTTGATAAGCTGAATCAGTGTTCGAGACCTGCTGCCTCAAGTGTCATATCTAACTGGCGATGAGGATGGGATCATAACGGGTAGGCAGCCCCGTTGAACACCGCAGCCACGGCAGACAAAGCAGATCCTCCCAGGGTCCCGGAGGAAGAAGAATGACACCCCACCAACCCACTGGCAGAACCGGCAAGAGGGATGGCGGCCAGCATGTTGTTTGAGGCATTTGAATCATAGCTGGAGGACTGGGACTCGTATATAACGCGATTCGAGTTCCACTTACGAGCTAACCAGATCAACGTAGAGGCCACAAAGATGGCAATGCTGCTTAGTTCCTGTGGTCGAGCTGTGTTTGAAGTGGCCAGGTCTCTGATAGCCCTGGCAGACATCCTGACAGTGTCTCTAGCTGATATCACTAATAAACTAAAAAACCACTTTGCGCCCTAGCCGTCGCAGATAGCTTGCCAACACGCTTTCTACAAGCAGGACCAGGGGCCAAGTGAGTCCATCACTGAATACATCACAGCACTGAGGAAGGCAGCCAGAACCTGCAATTTCCCCAACCTAGAGGTGGAGTTGCTCGATCGGTTGGTGTGTGGCCTGCAGAACGAGAAGCTACAGCAAAGGCTTTTCATGAAACCGAGCTGACCTACGCCACGGCCTGTGCTGAGGCCATCACTGCAGAAGCCGCGGAGAGGACGGTACACCATGACTCTGATACCAAATCCGAGGGTGAGGATGATGCAGTCAACAAAGCATATTCCTGTGGCGGGGGAAACTGAATTTGTGGTACAGTTTAAAGGGTTTAAGGAGAAACTGAGTCTCCTGGTTTCTGAGGGGCGCAGAACCAACCTGTTGAGTTTGGACTGGTTCGAGGCCCTTGGTATTGCTGTGACCGGGGTAAACCAAACATGTGTTAATACATTGAGTTCCATCTATTCTGAGTTCCCTGAGGTATTCAACGGGTCGCTGGGGAAGTATACAGGCCTACCAATTTCATTTCATTTGAATCCGGCAGTGGTGCCCATCCGTTTGAAATATCGAAGGGTGCCTATTTCTCTCAGACCACAGATTGAGGCTGAGCTGAACAAACTGGTTGCACAAGGGGTACTTGACCCTGTTTCACATGCAAAGTGGTAAACCTCCATTGTTACACCTATTAAGCTTGATGGGTCTATTAGGATTTGCATCGATTATAAGTGTACAATCAATAAGGCATTGCAACAAAATTCATACCTGGTACCAATCATAAGTCATGTGTTAGCGTCTCTGGCAGGGGGTCGTATTTTCACAAAACTCGATCTTGCTCAAGCTTACCAGCAGCTCCCTGTGGACCACTGTGCAGGTGAAGCACAAACAATTGTTACCCACCGGGGAGCGTTCAAAGTTAACCGCTTGCAATTCAGGGTGAATGTGGCCCCCGATATTTTTCAAGGGCTAATGGAAGGTTTATTAAGGGAATTGCTAGGAATTGCTTATTTCAATGATGTATTGATTGTGGGGGCCAACGAAACAGAGTTGGCAGAGCGTATCAGGGCAGTGCAGAAAGCTGGCCTTAAGGTCAAACAAAATAAATGTCATTTCAGAGTACCCAGGGTGGAATTCCTGGGATTTCTCATTGATGAGCATGGTGTTCACCCTACAGAAGGGAAGGCTGCAGACATTAGGGACGCAGTGTGGCCTCAAAGCAAAAAAGAGCTGCAATCATTTCTGGGGATTTTAAACTTTTACCATGCGTTCTTGCCCCACAAGGCTACCATTGCAGAGCCATTACATTGGTTGTTAGTAAAAGGGGTGAAATGGTTCTGGGGATCGCAACAGGACAGGGCATTTAACACAATAAAAGCTTGTTAACTTCTGCCACGGTTTTGATGCACTATGATGAGCTGAAACCATTGGTTCTTGCAGCGGACGCTTCCCCCTTCAGCATTGGCGCCATCCTTAGTCATGTAATGGCAGACGGGCGGGAAGCACTTGTGGCATATTATTCACAAACATTGACTGCTGCCGAGAGGAACTATGCCCACATAGACAAAGAGGGGCTCACCTTAGTCGCAGGCGTCAAGAAATTTCATGATTTCTTATACGGGTGTAAGTTCCTCATGGCCACGGACCATAAACCATTACTTGGACTGTTCGCGCCAAATTGCCAAACCCCTCAGGTGTTGTTGCCCCACATGCTGCGCTGGACAGTATTTTTAGCAGCCTACGACTTCACCCTGATCCACTGGCCTGGAAAGGCTATGGGACACATGGATGCTTGAGCCGATGCCCGATCTCAGGTCCAGCTATTGATCCAGCCCCAGCATCGGAAGTGCTCACGATTGAAGAACTGCCTCAGCCACCTGTACATGCCTTGGACATTGTGGCCGGATCGGCCAAGGACTCCACGATCGCCAGGGTTCTTAACTGGGTGTGGAGGGGTGGCCAGAGGATCGGGTGTCTGTGGAATTCCAACCTTATTGTTCAAGGCAAAAAGAGCTGTCTGTTCATAAGGGATGTTTGCTTTGGGGGAGTAGGGTGATGGTGCCTCCCAACCTGTGAAAAAGGGTTCTGGAAGCATTGCATGAAGGGCATCTGGGCATTGTCCGTATGAAGACTCTGGTCCGGACCTATGTTTGGTGGCCCCACATTGACCAGGATGTAGAGGAGTGGGTTAAGCGGTGTCAGCCCTGTCAAGAAATCAGGCCAGATCCCCCTCAGGTTCCCATACACCATTGGGAAACACCGCACAGACCCTGGTCGAGACTACATGTTGATTTTGCCAGGTCATTCCAGGGTCAGATATTTTTACTAGTTATGGATGCATACTCTAAATCAGGGGTCCTCAAACTACGGCCCGCGGGCCACATGCGGCCCGCCGAGGACATTTATGCGGCCCGCCGAGTGTTTATGCCCGCCCCCCCACCCGGAGCCGCCTCCTCCTCGAGGAGCGCAGCAGCAGCGCCCCCGCGGCCTCTTTCTTCCTCCAGCAGCCCTGGGCGGCAAGAGCGCCCAGGAGCTGAGGAGGAGGAAGGGGCAAGCAGGCTGGTCGTGGGGGAGGGGCGAACGCGGCGGCGGGGCGAGCAGGCTGGTGGGGGGGAGGGGAGCGAACGCGGCGGCGGGGCGAGCAGGCTGGTGGGGGGAGGGGCGAACGCGGCGGCGGGGCGAGCAGGCTGGTGGGGGGGAGGGGCGAACGCGGCAGCGAGGCAAGCAGGCTGGTGGGGGGAGGGGCGAACGCGGCGGCCCTCCAACGGTCTGAGGGACAGTGAACTGGCCCCCTGTTTAAAAAATTTGAGGACCCCTGCTCTAAATGGTTGGAAGTAGTGCTGATGTCTCGTATGACCTCCACAGCAGTCATAAAAGCACTGCGCAAATTGTTTGCCACACACGGGTTGCCTGATACCATGGTATCAGATAATGGGACTCAGTCTACGTCATCAGAGTTTCAGGAGTTTCTAAATAATAACTTAATTAAAATATATAACGTCCATGCCATTTCACCCAGCAACAAATGGGCAGGCTGCAAGAATGGTGCAGACCATGAAGGAAACTCTTAAAAGGCTGGTTCACAGAGACTAAAGCCAGAGACTGGCCTCATTTATGCTCCACCAACACATCACGCCCCACACCACAACTGGGAGGAGCCCAGCTGCTGATGGGTCGTTGGCTGATGTTGCTGTTGGATCGACTCCACCCTGATCTGATGTCAAACAAACCGCCACACAGAGATGTCTTGGCAGCGCCGTGATCGTTCAAACACGGTCTTCGTGAGGAACTACGGCAAGAGGCATCTCTGGCTTCCAGCAGTCATAGTGGAAGTTACGGGGACATTGTCCTATATAGTGCAGACCCCAGATGGCCGGCAGCTGAGGCACCACATTGACCAGCTAAGGCAATGCTGGACAGACAGGAGTGAAGTGGAGGCTGAAGACAATCACCCCAGGGCAGCTGAGCTAAGGGATCTTCAAGAGCCCCGTATCAGTGAGGCACCCCGAAACCCAACCTCCAGTGAGGAACCCAGGGCTGAACTGGATCCGGCTCTGGACACTGAGGCTGAAGCAGGTAGTTTCCTGGGGGAGGGGGAAAGTCCCGGACGCATGAGCATAGAACTACCGCCCCAGAGTGAACCAGTAAGAAGGTCTCAGAGAACTAAGCAACGACCTGCCTATCTCAGGAATTATGTGTGTTCAGAGGTTGTCTCCTCTTGGGTGGAGGAATTTTATGTATCTGCATACATAAATGACTGAGCTAGGATCTCAGTTCCATTTAAGCCTGGTATCGAAAAGGAGTAAATATGATTGGCTACTCTGCGTAGCAGGCCAATCAAGTTACTAGTAAGGTTCTGGAGGGAAATGTTATAATTGGTTCTTAAGTTGATGTTTTGATTGGTTCTGTTAGCAAACCAGGGTGTGGCTTAGCCAGCCCGGATAGTTTAAAAAGAGGGCCTGTTGCCCTTCTGTTTTTGTGTCATTCTTACCTTGTTGAATAAAGCTGAATCACTGTTCGAGACCTGCTGCCTCAAGTGTCATATCTAACAATCCTTCTAGGGAAAAAGGCTAGAATTATCCCTACAATGGAGTTTGTCATGATTTTCCATATTCCTGACATGGGCTGCCCCCCCCCCTTCATCTGTGTGCAACAGGTGCAAACAGGAACAGAGAGGGAAGAGTTCGTGGCTGAGTGCAGACAACTACGCCAATTTCTGGAGGAACAAGAGAGACTTCTGCTGGCTCAGGTGGAGGAGGTAGAGAAAGAGATTGAGAGAGAAAGGGATGAGCACCTGGCCAGACTTTCTGTGGAACTGTCCTCTCTTGAAAATGTCATCCAAGAGATGGAGGAGAAGATTCAGCAGCCAGCAATGGAACTCCTACAGGTAAGGGTGTCAGGAATGGGGGGCAGACTCCTCTCCAGAAGAGTCCAGACCTCTGTATGTCATTATCCATGGTTGGTGCTCCTAGTCATTTTGGAAAGTCAGTTCTAAGATCTGTAGGTTCCAATTCAGGATGGGGCCATGGTACACAGGGAGAAGGCACTTAACCCTTCCCCCATTTTCACATCCTGAAACAGCCCCAGGGTGCTGATATTTGCCCTGTTAAGGAAGCATATATGTTGTTATAGGGTTACACATAAATTTCTCCAACAGGGCAAGTATTTCTATGTCATTCAGTGTGTTCTGATACTGAATACTAACCTCATTAGGTCCCCTTGAGTTCTACTATTTTGCCAGAGGGAGAAGAAGTTCTTTCTGTTTTGAGGAGGGGTTGTGGCTCAGTGGAAGAACCTCTGCTTGGCATGCAGAAAGTCCCAGGTTCAAGCCCTGGCATCCCAGTTAAAAAGACCAGGCAGTTTGTGATGTGAAAGATTTCTGTCTGAGATCCCAGAGAGACGCTGCCAGTCAGAATAGGCAATAATGAACTTGACGGACTAACGGTCTCTCTCAGTATAAGGCAGTTTCATGTACATTCATGTCCACTTTATTAACGTCCTCTGTGTGAGAGGATATTGAATTTTGGGGAAATCCTGATAGGTCTCAACATCAGAAATCCTGTGTGTCTATTTATTTTATTTTATAAAGCCTGCCAGAGAATGAGTTTTGCTTGCTAGAAGCAAAAGTTTCCAAACAGGAAACTTCTAGCCGAAACTGCAAAGGTAGACCAGACCTGTTTCAGCAAAGGCAGGAATTGATGTAGTCAGCCTTGGCCAATTTCTGCAAAATGTGTGTGGCTGTGTTAGCAAACTTGTATTTTTTTTATGCTAGGGACCTGATTGCTAGACTTTTGCTAACAGAGAACAAAGAAATACCAAACCACAACACCTAATAACACTTAACAACAGAACCTGCTGTGATCAGTTTGTGCAGGAACAAAGAAAACATAGAGCAGTGTTAAAGTTTCTGTATTACAGATATCAAAAAAGCTTTTTTTT
The DNA here is from genome assembly GCA_029375565.1 of Gekko gecko. Classification (NCBI taxonomy): domain Eukaryota; kingdom Metazoa; phylum Chordata; class Lepidosauria; order Squamata; family Gekkonidae; genus Gekko; species Gekko gecko. Next base: position 136,345 of record JAPDNY010000032.1, on the reverse strand, counting down.
TTGCTAAGGAAGATTTAAAGTTAGCCAGAACAGAGCATGGGTTAAGTTTAATCAGAGGCCAGCTTGCAGGAAGGTTACTATTAATTTACTAAATCTGGAAATCAATAAGGTTTAAGGCAGGGGCGTTATCGATAGGTGTGATCATGAAGTCTGTAACTCTGGCTGTCTCAGCCAATGGACAGTGGAGCGAAACCACAAAGCGGCGGGATTAGGGTGATGTTTTTGCATATGATTAAATGATTGTCTTTATAAAGCCATGAAAGCAATGCTTCAGGGAACCTCTCGTTTGAAAGATTCCCTTTATCTGCAGTAAAGTTTGAAACCTCCACTCTCTGTCTGATTTATCTATATTATTAGGGGTCTTATTTTGTCCCTGACACTCTATGTTTTCATAAACCTCTATCATATCCCTCCATTTATCTGGGATAGGGGAAAAGCCGGAATGGCCCGGAACGGCCCGGAACGGGCACTAAACAAACAATAGTGCCGCAAAAAACAGTGCCCTATGCTTTTCCTAAACCCCAGCTTCCTTAGTTTTCCCTTTGTTGGGCGAAATGCTCTCTAGGGGTGAAGCACCTCGACACAGGTATAATTAATTTCGGGATCTTTTGGTCTATGTCTACGAGGAATGGGCTGCCGCGGGACCTTCCCAGTGAAGAGGCGAGAGACAGGACTCAGAATAATGTTTAGTTTACTTAAATAAAACACAGTTCCAATAACAGTTACACTCAACAAATACAATTCACACACACATACATTCAAGAGCTAAGAATCAAAGATAGACAAAGCACAGTTGCATGAGCAGGTTATCGTTGGTTTGAAGAGGGCGATATTTACCTCCAAGGCGCGGCTCCTAAATCTTCCAGTGAGTGGGGTTAGGTAGGGTAGGAAGGATGGAAGAAGGGACACGTGGTCTAGACCAGCTAACAACACACGTGTATAATTCCAGCTGCAGACTGGAACGAAGCGAGGCAAGGGTTCGGGTACAGGATGAGGGCTTAAGAGGATAAAGCAGACAGACAGAGGTCGTGGTTGCAGGGCCAGGAGAAGCAGCGCAAGGCAAGGAATAGGCAGCCTGAGCTGACCCAGAGATCGCGTTTTTATAGCGTCTTGGGTGCTGGGCGTGGAAGGCCAGGCAGTGTACACCTACTGACCCTCCCAGCCGGCTGTGTCAGTGTCAATTTCAAATCTTATTGGCTACACTGTCCGTTGGATACCTGGGGGCTGGGCAGAGGAAGCTGGCTGGCAGGCAGATGGTTTCTCCAGGTAGCTGATGGCTCTTCTATTGTTCATATGTATGCCTGGGGTGGGGAAGGCAATTAATCTCATCATGCAAACGACTGGCAGAGAGAAAGTCCTTTGTCTGCTGTATGGCCCTTAATCTATGTATGTGACATGCGGCAGGTATGCAATGGAGTCCCTCAGAGTAAAAAGACAGCTTTTCCCCTTCCTCTATGGGCTTCTCCCTTGGCATCCATTTTACAGTCTAGCAAGTGTGGCAACAGCAAACAGTCCATAGCAAGGCCCCATAATGGCGTCGGGGCTAACACCTTGTAGGAATGATGCTCCAACCCCTTAATTATGGTGGCTATGGGCCGGATATCCATCCTCCTCACCCCATGTCAATCTCTTTCTTGGTCAGTCATCCTTGGGGAGCTTTAGAGGCAAGGGCAAGGGGTGGAAATGACATCACACAATGTCATTTCTGCTTCTGGGTCTTTCTCGCACCCATCGAAGGAGGAGAGGCAATATGGTGGGCCCTTCAGCAGGCAGCCCTTGAGCAGAAGTGGAAAAATGGTAAGCCTAATCCCTGGCTGTTTAAACTCTGTCAGTTTATATGCCAAGTGAGGAATCTTTTTGCCTCAGCGTACCTTCCCTGAATTGAAACCCATCAGCCATTCTGGCATCCTCTCAGTTTTGATAACCTGTGATAATCTGATCTTCAGTTATAGCAGGTTTTAGTAATTTAGAAGTTCTAAATTAGAACTGATCTCATAGAATCACAGAGTTGGAAAGGGCCATACTTCCACGATTCTCCATACATCCAGGGTGGGAAAGGGCAGTATGAAATATCATTCATCACTCATTTTCAAGGAACAGTGTTGGGGTTGGGATGTTCTCAATAAATGTGTAACATAACTTAGATTTTAAAATAGTCCTCCCTGCACTGCATTTCAGTGGCACTGTCTTTGCCTCATTATTACCTCATGGATATTTTCCCCACAAATATATAGCCCTGAGGCGAATAAACCAAATGGACAGAGCGCGTCACCCAGCAGGTCTGAGGTGTGCGGTCTGTGGCAGGCCCTAATTTCCCATGTCTTTCTCTCTTTTCCCTCCAGAATGTCAGAAGCACCTTGCAGAGGTAAGTGGATGGTACTCATTTCCCTTTGGGATCCTATCTTGTCTTGCCTGCCTCCACCCTCCTTCTGTCCCCAGTTCGGCCCCTTCTTTCTCGGTCCTTGTCTTTTTTGCCACTTGAGAGTTCAGGATCAGAAGGATGGTAGATTAACCTTGTTTCTCTCCAGGTGTGAGGAGAAGAAGGAGAAGGAGAAGTCTGAAGACCCAGTGGCTTTTCCTCCTGCACTGAAGTGGAGAATCTGGGACATATGTGACCTCAATGTCTTACTGAAAGGTGTTGCAAAGCAGTTCAGAGGTAATGAAGATGCAAGGATTCTACATGGGACATTATATCAGGGCAGCAAGTTTCAGGTCATGTATATGATTTGAGTGCAATTCAGAAGATTAACTATGAAACCATTCTGCTTAAAATTGTTCTTGTAGCTTTAATTCAGAGTGGGATTTTCTGAGATTAAAATATTTAACCTCCAGTATCCCTACCCTGCATAGAGGAGAGGATGACGATAGGCATCCAGTTAAGAAAGGGAAGGGTGAATTTGACTCTTCCAGGAAATCCTTACTGAGAGAAAAGACCATCATGATTCCTTTCAGGCACACACACACACACAAACATTTTCCCTGTGGTACATCAGTATGACCAAAAGGAATCCTTTTAAAGTCTGCCACTGGGAATAAATGTAGTACAGCTCCTGTGTGTCTTAGCTGCACCCAGAGGTGATTTGAGGGAGTGATGGCTTAGTAGGAATTACTTTGATAGAGCAGCTGTAACGTTTCTACCCTAACTCTAAAATGGTTTGTTGCTAACAATATTTGTATTTGCAAGAGCTGTACTTTTTTTAAACTATAAGAAACAGCTGAATTAAGTCTTGTTCAGTTACCAGCTTCTGTTTCTCAAGATAAACATGTCTTGGGGTCATGAGCACCTGGATCATCTGACCCCCATCTGTGCTGCTCTCACATCCTTGGAAGGAGAGAAGGAGACGGTTATAGCAACTGATTCGCTTTTGGCAATAATAGATGCAAAGGGAATTAAAGGGAGGCTCGGCATTTTGATTGGCCTCCTTAATTGTGACAGAGCACTCCTGGATGACATGAGCAAAAATGGCTCCCTCGCTTCCCTTCAGTAATCCATACCAGAACATTCTGATTTTGGCCAAATCACTGCTGCAGGAAGCGGTGGTGGCTAAAAGCATAGACAGCTTCAAGAGGGGACTGGATAATCATATGGAGCAGAGGTCCATCAGTGGCTCTTAGCCACAAGGTATAGATGGAGCCCTCTGTCTGGGGTGGTAATGCTCTGTATTCTTGGTGCTTGAAAGGCAACAGTGTGGGAGGGCTTCTGGAGTTCTGGCCCCGCTGGTGGACCTCCTGATGGCACCTGGGTTTGGGCCACTGTGTGACACAGAATATTGGACTGGATGGGCCATTCGCCTGATCCAACATGGCTTCTCTTATATTTTTTATGTTCTTATGGCCCCCTCCCATCCAGTCACTCTCTAGCCATACTGTTCTTTTGAGATCCACATCTCCATTAGTCAGTGACAGGCTCTTTTAACAGTTCTGAATTCCACTTGAGATCCCCAGACATGGTCCCCAAGACCTTGCCCCGTATCACACCTGAATTCAAGTGTTGAGTTTGAAACTGGACTTTGAGGGATGGTTGCCAAGATTAGGTCACCCCGATCCAGCTAATCTTAATTATGCAACCAGTGGAACAAGTGAGTCCTGACCGTCTTCAGAGCTGAGGTCATCGGTTTGAAAACCTCCTAGCCACAACTAAGTTTATCTAGATTAAACCCTTAAAGTCCAGTCCTCAGAGTCAGAGCCGGCGTCAGTATTCCCTGAGGTGGGGCAGCTGCTGGGGCCCGGGGCTTTCCATGGGGCCCATTGTCATCTGAACTCCTTGCCTGCCCTTCTCCCAACAGCCCCAAAGTGTCCAGAGCTAAATGTGTTGCCCAGCATTTGGGGGGGATGAGCATGCAGGTGGCGCAGAGCAGCAGTGGGGAATATTTATTTACTGATTTGTGTTGCCAAGTTTATTTAATGCAATTTGCTGTTCTCTTTTGTTTCCCCAGGCACTCTGATCTCTGGTCTCCAGCTACACAGAGGTACATTTCTCTTCACGCAGCAGCCATTAATGCTAAAGCCTATTCACCACAGTTGCAAAAGAGGGACCGTGACAAAAATGTGGGACCATGAGACGCCCCTAGATGTGAGGCAGAGACCAGGCCCCTTGGGAAAGTTGCCGGGACTCCTGAGTCTGCTTTTGGTGGTGGAAAGTGCTGTCAGGTCACAGCTGATTTATGATGATCCCATGCCGGGTTTTCAAGGCAAGAGACGTTCAGAGGTGGTTTGCCCTCGCCTGCTTCTATGTAGCAAATCTGCTTAGCTTCTGAGATCCGTCGAGATCAGGCTAGCCTGGGCTGTCCAGTTGAGGAGTCTGCCGATTTCCCTTTCCCATGGCCCATTCTGCAACTAGCATTCACTCTGCTGTTTTACCAAACCCACACTGGAACAGAAAAAGATGCGGCTCGAAACCACATTCAGATACCCCAGGCCAACGTCATACTGACTGCAGAGCCACCCCTGAATGGCCATAAATCTATGCAGACAGTACTATAAAACCAAGAAATCAAAGGAAGTGAAACCGACCTGCAGTGTGGGGGCTACCATAAAGTCTGACAATCCAAGAAAGTAAAAGTGGCATACGATGTAGAGGGGAATCTCTGTTCCAGCGTGGGTTTGGTAAAACAGTGGAGCAAATGCTAGATGTAGAATGGGGCCATGTTTGCATTCCAGATTTAAATTTCAGCAAGAAGAGTCTCACGGAGATGGTCCACCTAATTCAGAACCATGCAACGGGAACCGTATACTACATACAACAAACAATGCAATAAACACTGAATTATACAACTGAATAACGCACTAGAAAATAACACGCTGTAAAAAGGGATTACAACACTGAATAACAATACGGTGAAAAATCTAGATAATATACACAAAGAACAATGGAATGTAAACTGCCTACAGTTTCACAGCCAATATCGACAGCTCTCTTGCCTTCATAAAAATGCCCTCCTGAACTATTCCGTTTTACACATTCTGCAGAATAATAGAAGCGTGGGAGACTTCCTGACCTCCTTGAGTGGGCATGTCCACAGAGTGGGATAAGTGAGACATCCCTGGGGATTTGGGAGTGTGGCCTGGAAAGGGCGGGGTTTGGGGAAGGGAAGGGAAGGACCTCAGAAGGATGTAATGACACAGTTTTTGAGCCTACAGATCACACATTTTTGTCTTAGCTCAGGAAGGCTGGCTCCAGACCAAGCAAATGTATGCAGGAGCCAAATTGCTCGCTCACAACTTTAATGCCAGTGGCTCACAAAGTAGAATTTTTGCTCACAGGACTCCAGAGCTTAGAGGGAGCGTTGGTGATGCCACAGAGTCCACCCTCTGAAGCATCCCTTTGCTCCAGGGGGACGAATCTCAGTAGCTGGGAGATCACCCCTAATTCCAGGAGATCTCCAGAACCTACCTGAAGTTTAGCAATCATAAGGGGGAGCTACAACGGAATGCGTTGGTGTTGTGGGAACTGTCCACCGTCCGTATTCATTAACAAGGTGGCCTGTCCAGAAGACTGCTCCAGGGAGGGGAGCTGCCCACAGCAGCCTATATCAGGACAGCAGAGTATATGTGGACACGTATTCAAGGCTGGGCGAGCAATCAAGCTTGGAAAAGCTGAAGGCAGTATGAAAAGAAGAAGCCCTAACATGAGATGAACGGACTCAGTAAATGAAGCCACGGCCTGGCTCTGGGATTCAGGGGGTGAGTGCCTCAGAATACGGCTGTCTGCTGCCCTTAGACTCTTGACTGAGTCAGTGAGGGTCAGCTGAACCGAGAGTCGCTGGGCAGTGTCGGTAACTGGCAGGAAGGCTGTGGGCAGGGATACGGGGGAGACCGCGACATCAGCTGTGGTGCCACACCACTTCTGATTAAAAAAACAGACGTGGCAGAGGTAGGCATAAAAGTTGCTATAAACTGCACGGTAAAACCAAAATAGCAGAGTTTCTGGCGATTCCTTGAGCCAACCTATGTTCTTTTTTTTTTAAAGCTGGAAGTGTTGTGAAGCCACATCTTAGGCTGCTTTTTTGTTTTTTAAAAAAACTTGCTGCTACTTAGAGGGGCAGCAGGCAACAGGGATGAGGGCAGGGAATCCCCACCCCCACCAAGGAACAGGACCCCTCACTGCACCCCATCACATGTGGGGAGCACAATACCCTTGAAGAAGAGATTAGATTTATAGCCCGCCCTTCACTACCCAAGGGAGTCTCAGAGCAGCTTACAAACTCCCTTCCTTTCCCCTCCCCACAACAGACACCCTGTGAGGTAGGTGGGGCTGAGAGAGCTCTTGACAGAAACTGCTCTTTTTCAAGGACAGCTCTTATCAGAACTACGGCTTGCCCAAGGTCATCCAGCAGCTGCAAGTGGAGTAGTGGGGAATCAAACCCAGTTCTCGCAGATTAGAGTCTGCCCACTTAACTACTACACCAAACTGTCGTACCTCAGCCTTCCAGAATAGTGTCACGTCTGCCCTCTCAGTATTCAATCTCAAATTCAACTTGTTCACTCTTGGCCATTTCACCACAGTTGTGGCTCAAGACCTCTACCACATCATGAGGTGATCTGAAAAAAGAAATATAAAGCTGGGTGTCATCGGTATATTTATTTACTTGGTTCATACTGTGCCTTTTTCCTCAACTGCTGCTGCCTCCCCACACACAGTGGCATGAAAACTACAGAGATTTATATAACACAAGGGTAGACCTGCAAGAAACTTGCGGGGAGGAGGCATTTCCCGTTCCTTCCTTCCTTCGTCTCTCTCTCTCCCCACAAGCAAATACCCCCATCTTTCCCTTTTTCTTCCCCCCCGCAAGCCAATCACCCCCTTCTTTCTCCCCTCCTTTCCCCCTAACTTTCAGCCCAGCAGCGGTGGCGGTGCCTGGGAGGCCAAGCCAGGACAGGGTCTGCCATAAAGCCACCCGCTGCTTTCCATCCCTCTTTGCTTCCAGCTCCCCAAAAGCAGAAAAGCCCGCGAAGGCCTCATCACTAGGAAAGCTGTTGCTAAGGGCAGTCACATGCTCAGAACAGTCACTTTCCAAGGAGAGAGAGGGAGGGGGAGAGAAAGCTCCTCGTTGTTGGTAAGACACATGAGCAGAAAAGGCTGTTGTACTTTTGGGGGGGGAGTTAAATATCTCCGTATCCTTTTAAATAAGTTTTTAGTTTTTTCTGCACACCTGAGGAGTGCTCCAAATGTGCAGGATAATCTCTTTTCCCTCCATGTGCCCCCAATCTGCAGAAATAACTATCTGCACACAGGGGACCATGTTGGGAATTAGATATATAGATGTTAAAAGGGAGATTCCTTCTTATGTCTGCTAGAGCTTTCAGCTTTCTTCCATGCTCACATATAGTACAAAAGTAAACAAACAGACAACCCCACAAACTGAGCTATTCCTTTAAAATCAGAACTATTCAGGGTTGGGGTTTTCTTAAGGCAGGTGGAGCTTATGTGATGTTGTAGTCAGTAGAGGCTCATGAAGTAATTAATTATAATTAAGACAGAATCAGGCTGATTCTGCTCTTGTCTCTTCATTTCTCTCCAACAGAAACGGTGACCCTGGATCCAGACACAGCCTATTCTCAGCTCAGGCTGTCTGAAGATCAGAAAAGCCTGCGATGGGGAAAGGAAGCCCAAGATCTGCCTGACAGTCCTGAGAGATTTGATGTCTATTTTGCTGCGCTTGGACGTGAGGGATTCACAGGAGGACGGCATTTCTGGGAAGTCAATGTGGGAAGGGAGGGAGACTGGACTGTGGGCATTGCTAGGCGGTCTGTGAAGAGGAAAGGAAAAATCCGCATTGATGCTGAGAATGGCTTCTGGTGCCTAGGGAAGGTAGGTGGGTTGTATGGATCGACACTGGTTTTTCCTCTGTCCCTGAGCTCAGACCCCCAAAGGATCCGAGTGTCTCTGAACTACACTGGGGGGCAGATAGCCTTTTTCGATGCTGACAGAGCAACCCTTCTCTCCCTGTTCTCAGAGGCCTTCTTCTCTAGAGAGACCCTTCAGCCCTTCTTTATAGTGGACGAAAACAGTTGCCTCAGCGTCTCTCCTTAAGGGACTCATCTCTCCCTCACAGGCCCTGTGGGTGTTGTTGGTGAGACCAGCATGATTAATAAAGAACATCTGATGATTATTTCCCCAAGAGCTGCTTTTCTGAACCTCTACATTTCCCCAGTCTGTTTGGGGCCAATAGGCCTTGGTACCAGAGTCCATGTTATACTGTTAAGTAGTTTATCATTACGGGTGAGAGCTGTTTTAGGTTAGCAGGCTGTCTGTAAATTCAGGAGCTGACCTAAAAGTAGCAGTTATCTTAACAAAGGAATTTCAAAGGGAGATAGAGAGACTGTGGAATTGCAACTGATAACAAAGCTTAAGACAATGTGTCCAGCTGTACTGGATTGAGATCGAGGCTTCCTGTCTTATTACCAATGCTGATTTCTCCACACCTACTGCCTCTCCACATATCACTCCTAATCCAATCACACCTGCTATTGTCATTTGCCTGCTAATGTCATTTGGCATCTGAAATCACTCCACTTTCCAGTATATAGGACAGGTGGACTCACTTTCTAGCTGTATCTGAAGAAGTGAGCCGTGACTCAGGAAAGCTCCTTGTTGTTGTTCAGTCGCACAGTCAAGTCCGACTCTTCGAGACCCCATGGACCAGACCACGCCAGGCCCTCCTGTCCTCCGCCATCCGCTGAAGTCTGCTCAATTTCATGTTCGTTGCATCGATGATACTGTCTGACCATCTCATCCTTTGCCGTCCCCTTCTTCTTTGACCTTCAATCTTTCCCAGCATCAGGGTCTTCTCCAGTGAATGCTCCCTTCTCATTTGGTGGCCAAAGTATTTGAGCTTCAGCTTCAGGATCTGGCCTTCCAAGGAACAATCAGGGTTGATTTCTTTTAGGATTGACTGATTTGATCTCCTTGCAGTCCAAGGGACTCTCAAGAGTCTTCTCCAGCACCATAGTTCAAAAGAATCTATTCTTCGGCACTCGACCTTCCTTATAGTCCAACTCTCGCAGCCATACATTACTACGGGGAATACCATTGCTTTGACCATGCGGACTTTTGTTGGCAAGGTGATGTCTCTGCTTTTTATCATGCTGTTTAGGTTTGCCATCGCTTTCCTCCCAAGGAGCAGGCGTCTTTTAATTTCATGGCTGCAGTCACCATCTGCAGTAATCTGGAATCCTAGGAACGTGAAGTCTGTCACTACTTCTACGACTTCCCCTTCTATTTGCCAAGGAGTGATGGGGCCAGATGCCATGATCTTAGTTTTTTTTATGTTGAGCTTCAAGCCCACTTTTGTGCTCTCCTCTTTCACCCTGAGCAAGAGGCTCTTTAAGTCCTCTTCACTTTCTGCCATCAGAGTGGTATCGTCTGCATATCAGAGGTTATTGATCTTTTCCCCAGCAATCTTAACTCCAGCTTGTGATTCATCCAGGCCAGCATTTCGCATGATGTACTCTGCATATAAATTAAATAAGCAAGGTGACAATATACATCCTTGTCGTACTCCTTTTCCTATGCTAAACCAATCAATTGTTCCATACCCGGTTCTAACTGTTGCTTCTTGACCCTTATACAGGTTTCTCAGGAGACATGTGAGGTGGTCTGGTACTCCCATCTCTTTAAGAACCTGCCATAGTTTATTGTGATCCACACAATCAAAGGCTTTAGCATAGTCAATGAAGCAGAAGTAGATGTTTTTCTGGTACTCTCTTGCTTTCTCCATAATCCAGCGAATGTTGGCAATTTGATCTCTAGTTCCTCTACCTCTTTGAAACCCAGCTTGTACTTCTGGCAGTTCTCTATCCACGTACTGTTGGAGCCTAGCTTGTAGGATTTTGAGCATGACCTTGCTAGCGTGTGAAATGAGTGCAATTGTGCAATAGTTTGAACATTCCTTGACATTGCCCTTCTTTGGGATTGGAATGTAAACTGACCTTTTCCAATCCTGTGGCCACTGTTGTGTTTTCCAAATTTGTTGGCAAATTGAGTGCAGCACTTTAACAGCATCTTCTTTTAAGACTTTGAATAACTCAGCTGGGATACCATCACCTCCACTAGCTTTGTTGTTAGTAATGCTTTCTAAGGCCCATTTAACTTCGCTTTCCAGGATGTCTGGCTCAAGGTCAGTGATTATACCATTGTGGTTGTCAAGGACATCAAGGTCCTTCTTGTATAGTTCTTCTGTGTATTCTTGCCATCTTTTCCTAATCTCTTCTGCTTCTGTTAGGTCCCTACCGTTTTTGTCCTTTATCATGGCCAGCTTTGCATGGAACGTTCCCTTGATTTCTCCAATTTTCTTGAAGAGATCTCTAGTCCTTCCCAATCTATTGTTTTCTTCTATTACTTTGCATTGTTCATTCAGGAAAGCCTCCTTATCTCTCCTTGCTGTTCTCTGGAAATCTGCATTCAGTTGGGCAAATCTTTCCTTTTCACCGTTGCCTTTAGCTTTCCTTCTTTCCTCTGTTATGTGTAAAGCCTCATCAGACAGCCACTTTGCTTTCTTGCATTTCTTTTTCTTTGGGATGGCGGTGATTGCTGCCTCCTTTACAATGTCACGGACCTCTGTCCATAGTTCTTCAGGCACTCTGTCTATCAAATCTTAAACCTATTCTTCACCTCTACTGTATATTCATCGGGGATGCGATCTAGGTCAAATCTGAATGGCCTAGTGGTTTTCCCAACTTTCTTCAATTTAAGTCTGAATTTTGCAATAAGTAGCTCATGATCTGAGCCACAGTCAGCTCCAGGTCTTGCTTTTACTGACTGGATAGAGCTTCTCCATCTTTGACTGCAAATTATATAGTCAATCTGATTTCGGTGTTGCCCATCTGGTGATGTCCATGTGTAGAGACGCCTCTTAGGTTGTTGGAAAAGGGTGTTTGCTATGACCAGCATGTTCTCTTGACAAAACTCTGTTAGCCTTTGCCCTGCTTCATTTTGTTCTCCAAGGCCAAACTTGTCTGTTATTCCGGTTACCTTTTGATTTCCTACTTTAGCATTCCAGTCCCCTATGATGATGAGGACATCATTTTTTGGTGTTAGTTCTATGAGCTGTTGTAGGTCTTCATAGAACTGGTCCACTTCAGCCTCTTCTGCAGCAGTGGTTGGGGCATAGACTTGGATTACTGTGATATTGAATGGTTTGCCTTGGATTCGGACCGAGATCATCCTGTCATTTTTGAGATTGTATCCCAATACTGCCTTTCTCACTCTCTTGTTGACTATAAAGGCCACACCATTTTTTCTACGGGATTCCTGGCCACGGTAGTAGATATAATGGTCTTCTGAGTTAAATTCGCCCATTCCTGTCCACTTTAGTTCACTGATTCCCAAGATGTCAATGTTCATTCTTGCCATCTCATTTTTGACCACGTCAAGCTTACCTTGATTCATAGATCTTACATTCCAGGTTCCTATGCAGTATTGTTCTTTGCAGCATTGGACTTTCCTTTCACCGTCAGACACATCCACAACTGAGCGTCCTTTCGGCTTTGGCCCAGTCACTTCACTCTTTCTGGGGTTACTCGTACTTGCCCTCTGCTCTTCCCCAGTATCATATTGGACACCTTCCGACCCGAGGGGCTCATCTTCCGGCATCATATCTTTTAGCCTTTTGTTACTGTCCATGGGGTTTTCTTGGCAAAGATACTGGAGTGGGTTGCCATTTCCTTCTCCAGGGGGATCACACTTAGTCTGAGTTCTCTGCTGTGGCCTGTCCGTCCTGGGTGGCCCTCCACGGCATAGCCCACAGCCTCATCGAACCACGCAAGCCCCCTCGCCACGACAAGGCAGTGATCCATGAGGGAGATAAAGCTCCTACCCTGCCACAAATTTTATTAGTCTTTAAGGTGCTCCTGGACTCTTGCCCTTTGCTACTGCTACACGCAGACTAACTCAGCTACCCATCTTGATCTATCCATAGCAACAGGTCTCTAGTTACCATATAAACCACTGATTAGAGAGTAATTAGTAAAAATGAGTGCACCATCAACTGGCTACCATTCCGTTGCAGACAGACACAAGTAGATTGATCACTACTCTGGTTTTTACAAACACAATGCCAGACGCAGAACTAGGAACAGTCATACAGTTACAAAGGAGAAGGAAGAGACAAGGGTTGTGTAATGTATAATCAACCTTGCCTTCTCCTAGCAAGTCTCCGTAGCAGCTTATTGAAAGAAAGAAAAACTGTTTTTGGCAACTCTGTGATTCTCTTCAAACAGAGAAGTTTTATAAGGAGATTACAACATAATCTAAACTTGAGTTCATTCACAAATTCAGCCCCCCCATCCCCGCACTCTGGGCTGAATAAGACACAGGATTGTTATTGCACTACAGAAGCTAATTTTCTCCCCCTCGCATTTGTCCTCTTCTCTAATGAATCGTTTTGAATTTACTTCTGCATCCTGACTCCTTTCTTTGCAACATTTCTACTATCTGAAGGGAGCTCTGACTCTCAAAAGCTAATGCCCTGAAAATCTTGTTGGTTTCTAAGGCACCACTGGAATCAAATCTAGCTCTTCTGTGGGTAGGGTATCCCACACTGCCCCACACCCTTTACACATGACAAGACCTGTCATAAAACTACTACACTGATTTTGTTGTTGAGATTTATTACGGAATCAGCACAGCTACCTACTTCCTTCCAATCTGTGTATTAACAGTTGTGCCTCCGATTGGCTTTTCTATCTCTCTGAAAGCTCAAAACAGTCTTGCCTCGTTTATCTACACACCCAGTTCTGTGTTTTTTGTTTATTTTGTTTCTAATTAACTGGGGGGGGAAGGAGTCATTTCATCTTAACAACAACCCTGCGGTGTAAATTCAGGCCAAAAGTGAGGGACTAGTGAAAGATCAGAGAGCTTCAAGGCTGGTAGAGATTCAGTCAATGCACTCCTCACCAACGACAGTCTCGGGATCTAAAAGCATACTTGTGTGTTATGTAGAATATGGACTGCTCTCCTCTTCCAGAATCCAGTTTGGGAACAAACACTGACCCCCAAAGCCAGAATTAAAGCATCCAAATTTGCACTGTACATAAGAGCTAGCACGAATGAAGGAACGTATGCAACAGAATTGCTCAAGAGGATATTTTTAGAAAGTGAATAAGGCTGTAGTTAACATCTATGGAATCTAAGGTAGGTTTCATCATGTATGTGTTTATTACATTGCTCTTCACCTTTATATTCCAGTTTTATTACATTATTTGTCAAACACCATATGATGTTTCACTGCACTGTTCTCCAGTCTTGTAATTCCTGCCTTATTGTCTGAATTATGCTATGTTCTTAGTGCAGTGTTCTCAAATTATGTTGGTTATATGTGTGCATACTGTTTTTACAACACTGTTTTTAGTTGTAATCCACCTTCGGTCTCAGTGAGAAAGGCACAGTAGAAATAAATGAACAAAACCTTTCAGTAAAACCATTTTCACATTCCTGGTTTGGACAATGAACACTTTAGTGGGAGAATAGACCAAAATGCTTCAAAGCGTTTTACCTGTCTGGCAAGACTCTTGGATCATGCAGCAAAAAATAATACAATAAGGGATAAGGGACCATGAGTTGACCAGCAGCACATGTGGACTGATTCCAAACAGGCCTAGATTTGGAACCAACAAGATAGGGTGGGGTTAGGAGAGGCAGGAGCAAGAGAAAGCTAACAATGGTCAGATGTTCTCCTTATATATGCTAGGAGGATCTCGGGGCGTGGGCCACCAAGACACGTAGTCCCCAGGAAGGTGCTAGAAGCTGCCGGTTCCTTAACGAGGTCTAAAGAATGAAATTAAATGTTGGGTAATTGATTTAATGTTTGCTAACAATGACACCTCTTAGAGTGGATGGCTTAAGACAAAGAGAAAGAAAAGGTAGCAATTCCAGGTTCCTGGCTAGTCAACGATCCGGTGATCTGCATCATTGTCAAGGGTCATTTCCTGCTGGACCGCCGCAAAGCGGCACTCCAGCAGTAAAGAGCCCAGGGTGCCCCCCCACTGCCTCCCTGCTGCAGCGGGCTGGTAGGAGAAGGAAAGGGGAGGTGAGCAGACATGCCCCCCTTCCCCCTGAGCCTCTTCGCTTTTGCGGAGAGACTGGGGGAAAGGGGATTTAAATGCGGGGGTTCCCTGCCCAATGTTCTCTAGGTGCCCCCAGGGCCGGCTCACTCACTAGGCAAACTAGACTTTCACCTAGGGTGGGGGCCATCATGGGGGTGCCAAACCAAGTCACCCTCCCCCCCGCCAAAAGCCCCCTGCCCCTGCCAAAAGCTCGTGCCACGCACCCTGGCCACCGCCGCCACCTCATCTCTCCCCCGATTCCCAGTGACCCCTGTTCTGACAATGCGGCCTCTGCACGTGCTCAGAGGCGCCCCTTCCACCCAGGCAGCCCTCCCTCCTCCTTCCTGGCGTTGGAGCAGCCCCTTTCACACTGCGCATCCTGGCCACCACCGCCTCTTCTCTCCCCCAGTTCCCATTGACCCCTGTTCCGACCATGTGGCCTCTGCATGCAGTTGGATAGAAAAAAATGTATCGAGACCTAAAGACTCTGTAAATATGTGGAAATGATTTTGTAAAGAATATGTGTTTGTTAGTATTGAAAAACCCTAAAATGAATTAAAAAAAAAAAAGAGGCATCCCGCTGGCGGTCCACCTTGGGAGCTGGCGTGGTGGGGAGAGGAGGAGAAAGAAACAGCCTCGGCTCACAGACAGAAGTTCTCTTTGTCTCCATGTTGGGCCACTACTAGATCCAAGCACAGGGAAGGTAAGTGCTGCCTGCTGATGAGTTTTTCATTGCGGTGACGGGGGGCGGCGGGGGGGGGGGGCTTTTGTAAAATTAACTGCCTGGTATTTACTTAGTGGTATTTAGTACCCCTTGTTTGGCTTTGGGTCACTTCCCTGGCAGGACACTGAAGCAGATTCCCTCTCCTCCCCATCCCTTCTGGTGGGGAAGGTTAGAGCTTTTGTATTCGAGCCCCGTAGAGCCTGCCTCCCATTCTTGGCCATGTTGCTTTTCCCTGGAGACTTCAGTTCCTGGGGTATTTCTGTGTGTATGTGTGTGCGTGTACGTGTTTTCTGTCATGGATAAGCCAGCACGTCTCTCTTTAAAAAGTTATGTCTCTGTGCAGGAAGTTCCTGCTGTGTTGGTGGATGCGGTGGCTTGGGACATCCTGGACTGCCCTGAGAAGAGTGTTTGTGCACAAAAAAGCTCATATGTTGATCTTAAAGGTGCCACTGGACTCAGGCCAGGATTTACTGTTTGCTAGTGTCAAGGTCATTTGCTTGAGCAAACAGATAAGAGAGCCCGCGAGTAGCGAAACCCAGAATTCCAGAGACGTGAAGGAAGCATCCTTGACTCTCATCTACCCCCCCACCTGCTATGGCAGCATAGCTGACATTCTGCATGGGTGCAATTCAGATGGGAACCATGGCTAGCAAAGACAGGAGGGCAGCTGTGCTGTTTTACTGACCTTTAATGGCCTGGAGTGCCTGCCATTTACCCCACGAAGGGAGCACACTTGCAGCCCCTCTGCACACATGACTTTCCCAATGGAGCAAACAGAAACTCTATGGAGCTTTTTTCAGGGCAGGCAAATGGCTTGGGGTGGGCCTCAGAGCAGTTTACAACCCAGCTGGGACAGAGAGGCCTCTGAGGGAACTGCTCTGGCAGAACTGTGACTGGCCCTAGGTCACCCAGTTTTCATCTTTCCTGACCTTTAAGTAATTTTTTAAATTTGATCATCAGAGATTGCATTGCTTTTTCTCACAATTTAAATAAAGAAATTAGCAATTTCAAATTTTGTTCGAAAATTGGTGGGCTTACCAGGGGTGTGTGTGCCAGAAGGTATCCTCGCCTAGTGTGCAAAGAAAAGCTGGGGCCGGCCCTGGGTGCCCCACAGCCACAGGGCACCTGGAGAACACTGGGCAGGGAACACAGGCATGCCTGCTTCTCTGCCTGCCCCTCCCCTTCTTCAGCCAGCTTGCCACAGGAGGGGGGGGAGGCAGGCAGTCATGCCCCCCTTCCCCCTGAGCCTAACCATGGCTCATTGCACCCCGTTCCCCCTGATCCCCCTTCCCCCTAGCCCTAACAATGACACCTCTTAGAGTGGATGGCTTAAGACAAAGAGAAAGAAAAGGTAGTAATTCCAGGTTCCTGGCTAGTCAACGATCCAGTGATCTGCATCATTGTTATCTTGATGGGAGGTGGGTGTGTTTGGCTTCTCAGGGAATCTTGTCACAGCCAAGTTCTATTGTTTAACTTGAAGATGAGTACATGCAGTAATGCTAGGAGTGGGGGGGGGGGAGGCTGCCTGCATGTCCTTCAGTGGAGTCCTTTGCAGGAACACTCGGGTTTCTGGTGTAAAGCATGGTTTCTGGTTGCTGGATACTGCGTATTTCTGGCATCAGGGAGGTTGATTTGCCTCCTGTATGGATGCAGAGGTGAGGAGCACCATGGGTCCACGTCTGGCTGGCACACTGCTTCACGGTGAGGCTTCCCTTGGCTGGGCACATGTCTACAGTCCGGGAGGTTGGCACCAACATTGGGCTTCTGCACAGTTCAGTTCCTGGCATATTTATTATACAGTTCAGCTCACAGCCCTAGTCTTATAAATGCTTTGCAGGACTCTTGCAGGGCAACACGTCCCAGGAACACAAACTGACAAGTCAGTAGGGTGGTGGAATTCCTTGAGATTTGGGGGTGGAGCCTCAGAAAAGTAGGGCTTCAAGAGGGATCTCAGCAGGATATCATGCCATAGAGTCCACCCTCCAAAGCTGCACTTCCCTCCCAGGGGAACCCATTTCTGTTATCTGGAGATCAGTTGTAATTCTGGGAGACCCTCAACCCCCGCCCCCCATGGAAGCTGGCAACACTACAATTCCCATAGAGCTAGGTGGAGGAAATCAAGCCACCAAAAACTGTGATTTTGTGTAGTGGTTAAGAGCAGCAGACTGAAATTTGGGAGAACTGGGTTTGATTCCCCACTCCTCCACATGCAGCTGCTGGTGGGACCTTGGGTCAGTCACAGTTCTCTCAGGGCTGTTCTCTCAAGAGCAGTCCTCAAAAGAGCTCTCTCAGCCCCACCTACCTTGTTGTGCAGTGGGGAATGGAAAGGAGATTGTAAGCCACTTTAAGACTCCTTTGGATAGCAAAGGGCAGTGTATCAATCCAGTCTCCTCTTCTTCTTCTTCTTTTCAGTGAAATCTACCCTTACAGCTCACTGAAACAGAAGAAGAGCTGCAAGTAAAGTATTAGTTTAACTTAAACTGGCCATTTGTCTGGCCCAGGCTAGCCCGATCTCAGTTGGCTCTGGTTAGTACTTGGACGGGAGACCACCAAGGAAGGCCACGGTCTGCTGTGCAGAGGCAGGCAACAGCAAACCAAGCTCTGCTTGCCTCTTGAAATCCCTGTGGGGGTTGCCATAGATCGGCAGTGATGGCATTCTGTGCGCTCGGCCCTTTGTCTCATCGCTGGGATACTTGCTGAGGACAAAATGTCACTTTAAAAAAGAGTTTAAATGATAGAACTGATCTGGCAAGCTTTGGGGGAGAGGGCAAATCTGAACTGTGTTTGGCTCTGTGCCATTCTGGGTAGCACTGAGGTTGCCAACTCCAGGTTTGGAAATACCTGGGGATTTCAATGGAAACTTCAAAGGGGTATAACGCCACAGAGTCCACCTTCCAAAGTGGCCTTTTTCTCCAGGTGAATGGATCTCTGTCACCTGGAGATCAACGGTAATCCCAGAAATCTCCAGCCATCACCTGGAGGTTGGCAACCTTAGGTGGCATGCCCCACAGTCTTTCAAAAAAAGACCCCGCCCTATACCTTCCTGGGGTGTGTGAGAAGGCACACATAGACTGAGACATACTACTCCCCTCACTTGGACTTTAGAACTACTCAATATATTTCATTAGGAACACTGTTTTGTTCAAAGCTCTCATACGTATACCTCTGATATTCCCTGCCTTTCATTAAAAGTCCTGGGTTTGTTAGAAGAATAAAGGGAAACCTACCTTCATCAAAAGTGACACAAGCAACTTTGACAGGTGCCCTGCCTCCTTTATGGGGCAGAAGCCCCTCCTTCCTTTGCCCTGGAAGTTCTGCCCCATGTGGTAGAAACGGATTTCTTGATCCATGCAATCCCAAAAGAATGTCATGTGACCCCTCCATGAACTCATTTCCTCGGATCAACGGGAAAGTGTTTTGCATTTATGGGATGCACAGGTGAAAAGGGGGACAACAAAGTACCCCTAGGGCCGGTGCGTCCATATAGGCAAGTTAGGCGGTTGCCTAGAGCACCACCTTCAGAAGAGTGCTGGCCTGCCGATGAACCCCCTGCCCCGCCCCTCCCTTACCACCCACACCAAAGCCCTGATCGTCTTGCAGCAGGCAGCCCCATTCCAGCATGCTGCGCCTAGCTTCACCCTCATCACCATCTTCCTCGTCCTCCCGATCACCAATGGGGACGCCGCTCACCAGGCTCTGGCTGCTTCACCATCAGGGTGCGGCCGTCCAATTTTAACAGGCTCCTTGCTGCCCTGCAGGAGACAGGTGGCCAGAGAGGCTCCCCAGCAGCCCCCTGCCCTGCTGCTCGGGGAACCGCAGCTCCTGCTGCTGCTGCTCAGCCAGCATCGTGCCTTTTGTTGCCCATTGGCCGCTATCGCTGCTGCTTCCCTCCTCTCTTCCTATTGTCTGTTACCTTCTGCTCGCTTTACAGCGTGATTTTCGCAGGGCTTGGGCGGCAGCAGGAGGGGCAGGACGGAGAGCAAACGCCTTTATTATTATTATTGGCTCATGGCTGGACTTCCGGTGGGGAGGCTTCTCTGGAGAAAAGTTTAAGGGGTGACAGGCTGAGTTTAAGGGGTGAGAAAAGGGAGGTGGGTGCGAAGTGTGGTCTGCGAGCTGCTCTCTAGGTTCTCACCTAAGGAGGAGTGAATAGGCATTGGAGGCTGAACTCTGCCAGGTGTCTGGGCCGGTCTGCAAAAACCATGGAGGTGGAAGGGAACAAAAGCTTGTTCGTCAATTCAGTCCAGCCCTTCCTCCAGCCCTGGCCCAAAGGCATGGAGCGTGACCCCATCAGTCCACCGCCAGCCGCCTATGTGATGCAGGCCCCACACAGCGCGTCCAAGAGGTGCTCCGAGGTCTGAGCAGGTTGCTCTGGGGGACACGGTCAAGCCACACGAGGGGTAATAACTTCAGTAAGTCTAGTAGCACCTTGAAGACTAACACAATTTGTGGCAGGGTAGGAGATTCCTTGAGTCACTGCTCACTTCTTCGGAGCAGTAATTCACAAAAACTTCTACCCTCCCACATGTTTTGTTAGTCTTTAAGGTGCTTACTGGACTCTGGCTCTTTTCTACTGCTACAGCCATCTTAACACAGCTACCCATCTTGATCTATCTTCAGTAAGTCTGTAGACAATTAACATCAGTCCTCAGTCCTGGAGCATGTGAAGGATTTAATTTCTGAATGGCTCCTTATTCCCCAGGTCACTGTCATTCATTCATTCTGTAGCTCTTATTTATTTATATGCCGCCCTTCTCTCCAATGGGGATGCAGAACAGCTTACATTATTCTCCAGTGTGGTGTAGTGGTTAAGTGCAGCGGACTCAAATCTGGAGGAGAGAGTTTGATTCCCCACTCCTCACATGCAACCAGCTGGGTGACCTTGGGTGAGTCACAGTTCTCTCAGAGCTCTCTCAGCCCCACCTACCTCACAGGGTGTCTGTTGTGGGGAGAGGAAGGGAAGGAGATTGTAATCCACGATCTGCAAAAAAACTACAGCACTATAATTCCCTCTTTGGCTTCCTGTATGATATACACAGTATTAACAAAAAATGCACTGAAGATGTACATAAGGCCTGCAAGAACTTGGAACAAGCATTGATGCATGATGGAAACAAAGATATTGATGCTGAAGATCTGTGTTGTGAACTGCAAGCAGTAGCTCAAAGACTTTCAAAGTCTATGCCACCACAAAGAGTACTTCTCTTCATACTTCAACAAAGACTCCAGGATAGTGTGCCTAATGTTTCTGTTGCTCTAAGGATCCTTCTCTCACTTCCAGTGTCAGTGGCAAGTGGTGAATGCAGTTTCTCAAAACTCAAACTTATAAAAATACACATACAATCAACAATGCTGCAAAAGAGACTACTTGGTTCGGCAACTATTTCAATTGAACATACTGAAGCGTCAGCACTTAACCTGAAGGAATTGGTGACAAAATTTGCTAAAGAAAAGGCATGCAAAATGAGATTCTGATGTTCCTGAAATGGAAACATTAAAGAGACTTAAATTTCAACATCACAATTAACAAGATTTTTCAAAATGCTTTGTGATTTGTGTTTTTCTGTTTGAGAGAGAAGATCAGAGATTGTATTACTTGTTCTCACAATTAAAAAAAAAGAAATTAGCAATTTCAGATTTTATGTTTTTCATTCTTCCTAAAATGCATTTATGTTTGAAAATTAGTGGGTGCATGGGGGGGGGGAGCGGCGCCAGAAGGTAGCCTCGCCTAGTGTGCAAAAAAACCTGGCACCGGCCCTGTTTGTTTGCACACTGGGGAGGAAGTCTCCGCCACCACCTCCCCCCAACTGCAGGTCAGGCAGGCTTAGCAGAAGCTGTGGGTGCACTCAGTGAGGATCACTGGATCCCTGAAGTACTCCAGAGAGCTGATTTCCTCAGAGAGTTCCCTGACAGAACCACCACTAGCCATGACTGCCTCACCCACCAAAGCGAAAGCCACGATGTTACTTCCTTTTTTACTACTTCCAAGCCGAGATGGGTGTTTACCTTCCAGGAAACGACTCCGCGTCTCCGCTGACTTGCTGCATTTTTTCAAGGTTTGAGACGTTCCCCAGGCAAAACTTCCCCTAGGGAGAAGAGAGACCTCGAGGCTTCTGGGGCCTGTAAAGTAGTTGCTTGCTTTTGTGTGTGTGTGTGTGTGTGAATGCATGCATAGTTAGTTGAGGCATGGATGCCCTCTGGGGCAACAGAGCTGCTACCCCACTTCAGACCACCCCCTGGGAGGGATCCTGCCCTGCTGTCGTTTATCAGCCAGTTCTCATAAGAACATAAGAAAAGCCAAAGTTGGATCAGGCCAACAGCCCATCCAGTCCAACACTCTGTCACGCAGTGGCCAAAAATACCAGGTGCCACCAGGAGGTCCAGCAGTGGGGCCAGGACACTAGAAGCCCTCCCACTGCTGCCCCCCCCCCCAGCATCAAGAATAGAGTGCATCACTTGCCTCAGACTGAGAGTTCTCCCCTGAGGCCGCCAGCTCCTCTCAGTTCCTTCAAGGATCCAGGCTGCTGATTCTTCTGGCTTCATTTTGCTGTTCCAACCGACTGGAGGAATTCGTCCTAAAGAGTGAAGGCCCGGAATGCCCACAGGAAACAGCGGGAGCTGCCTGAAGCCTCCTGGAGCCAACAGGACTGATTGACCTGTACAGGCTGTGCTGAAATGCACGGAAGTTCAGGAGCAGTCTGGGACACCGGTCTAATAACGACCCCAAGGAGTGTTGTGGCCAGAATTCATGCGGGCCATCACAAGGCCTGTAGGGAATGCCTCCACCCCCACTGTGGTGAAAAGAGTTCTTCATTTAGGAGATAAGCTGGTCAAAGCAGTTGGGGGTGGAGGCAGTTAATGCTCCCCCAATAGTTTCCACAGGAATGCATGGCTCTGCCTTGGCTTCTTTAAATGCAGCTAGAGATGCCAGCCTCCAGGTGGGACCTGGAGATCCCCTGAAATTACAGCTCATCTCCAGACTACAGAGATCAGTTCCCCTTGGAGAAAATGGATGCTTTGGAGGGTGGCCTCTATGGCACTGTACCCCATTGAGGTCCCTGTCCTCCCCAGGCCCCATCCTCAAATCTCCAGGAGTTTCCCATCTGGCAACCCACCCCCCATCCCCTGTGGGTGGCCATGGTGATCTGGCAGCCCTAATTACAGCAGTGTTGACTGGAGCATCCATATCCCACGACATCATCCACTGTTTCTTTTGTTTACGCCACTTTACCGCAGTCTTTCCCAAATACAATTTGAAGTGCTCTTTTTGGAAAGAGTGCAGTCCAAGAGTCTATGAATGCTACACAGATGACAAGACGTGCCTATTTGCAGGTCCCGTCATCTAAGCTGGCACTGTTTCCTGTACCTCATTCACCCCAGCAGTTTTAAGAAATCCATAATACCTAGATTGCAGGTAGAGGGAAGGTACTGGTTGCACATTTCTCCCTAGAACTCCACAATGAAAAGGACTACAGGCTTGGTTCTTTTTTAATGAGGAGGTGGGAACAGTGTTGCAGTGGGTGAATTTTGGTCCAGCCCATGTGGGTCATTCTCGTTCCTGATGGAATTCAAACCATGAGGAAAGATCTCCGTCTTGGAATGGAGGAATAGGGGCAGGCCTTCTGAGTGATGCTGCTCCCCAGAGCCAGACTAGACATGCACTTTTAGAAAGAGCTGGGTCCACATTCCCCTGACCCAGCTCAGCTTCCCTGCAGCTGCACAGCAGCTACTGGGAGTGGCTATTTAAAAAAGTAATAAAGCAGAGCCCAATTGGGCTGAAAATGCCGCTGTGGGAAGGAAGGACTCTTGCCCTCCCCCAGCCATTTCCCATGATGAAACAGCACACGGGGGAGTTATTTCCCTGTTTTTACAGCTCTGTGTGGTCCCCGTGTGCACAGAATATTCCATCTATAGCAGCAAAAGTGTGGAACAGCCCCCCCCCCCCGTGTAGTGGTTAAGTGTGTGGACTCTAATCTGGGAGAACTGGGTCTGATTCCCCACTCCTCCACTTGCAGCTGCTGGATGTCCTTGGGCAAGCCATAGTTCTATCAGAGCTGTCCTTGAAAGGGCAGTTCTTGAAAGAGCTCTCTCAGCCCCACTTACCTCACAAGGTGTCTGTTGTGGGGAGGGGGAGGGAAAGGAGTTTTTAAGCTGCTCTGAGACTCCAAGTGAAGGGCAGGGAATAAATCCAATCTCTTCTTCTATTTCAGCATGGAAACAGATGGGGAGGAGGACAGAACCCCTCCCACTCCCCAAGATGGCATTTCCTTCCCCAAAGAGACTCTGCTTTATTTTTCAATAGCCCTTCCCAGTAGCTGCTACATGGCTCTGAGGAATACGGACCCAATTCTTTTTTAAAAAGAATGTCCAACTTGCCATGCAGCTCTAGGTGTTACCAAGTTCCTCCTAGGTATGAAGCCTTCTGCTGTTTCCTTTTCTTTCAGGATGGCTGTACTTTCTACAGTGCGTTTAACTAGAAGTCAGACTAGTTTAGACTTTGGATCCTTGCCTAAACTCGGGGTTCAAGGGTCCAATTCACATGGCAAACATATCAGAGCTCTCCCTAGTATTGGTCACAGCTTAGACCCAAAGGGGCGGGTGGGGAAACAGAAACACAACAATCCATTTCTACCAATGGGACCACTGGAGTCTTCTGGACTTCTGCAGCCAAGGGGTCCATCAGTTCTCTAGCTAGGACAGTGGGGTGGTGATCTTTCCCTGCCCTTTTAAATGTGGCACAGAGGATCATCCAGGTCTCATCACAGGTTTTTCTCATCTACATTTCCATTATTTAAAATCTGGTTGTTTCCTCCATTTCGGGTGTGTGTGTGTTGGAGGGGGTAGTTTGTAGGGCCAGATATGGAGGTAGCAAACAGCTGTTTGCCGTACTTGTAGGGCAAGCCCCAAATATGGCTGGGACAAACCACACAAACAATAGCTATTTTGGAGTCACTGCCGCCCAGATCAAATCTGGAAGCCTATAGAGGAAGCAAAAAGCTGCTTACCATACTAGTATGGAGATGGCAAAAAAATTGCTCACCTTACAGCAGCTCAGTGGAAGAGCCTCTACTTTGCACGCAGAAGGTCCCAGGTTCAATCCTCAGCATCTCCAGTTAAAAGGAGCAGGCAGCATGTGAAAGACCTCTGCCCGAGACCTTGGGGAGCCGCTGTTAGACTGAAGGGACAATACTGGCATTGGTGGACGAAGGGTCTGATTCAGTATAAGGCAGCTTCATGTGCAGGTAACCCCCCTCCATTCTTCTCATCCTCGTATTGTACTGTGTACTGTATGAATTATACTATTATCTCATATTGAGTTGAATATGGGATGTATTATACCTTTTATTTCACTGTTCCTCTAACTTTGCAATCCAGTTTAACTGCATTCTTCACTGTATGTATTTTACTGGTCTTTATCGCATTGTTTTGTATCTGTCTACAAAGGCACCTGACAAGGGGAGTGTTGAGTCTCAAAAGCTTATACTCCAAAAATCTTGCTGGTCTCAGAGGTGTTACTTGACTCAAATCTGTTTTATATCTATGTAGTTGTAATGGAGCACCCTCGTTTATCATGGCATCGTGTGCAGTAGTATAGCCAGGAGATCCTAAGACTGTCTGGCAGCCAGAAGTTCTAGCTCTTTTAGCATTATGTACCACCAGGTAGCGAGCTAGACTTGTTTTAAGGCAACAGATGTTTCAGAGGTGGTTTGCCATTGCCTGCCTCGGCATCATGACCCTGGTATTCCTTGGAGGTCACCCTTCGAAATACAGGACAACCCTTCTTAGCTTCCAGAATCTGACTAGCCTGACTTGGACAGGTCAGGGGTGTTGCATCTCCTTTTCCAACCACACCCATGCCCCTCCTTGCCTGCCTGTACATCCTTTCCCTGCTCACAAGCCTTCCCACCACCTGCATTCACACCTGCCCACACTGACTGCAGATCCTTTGCCCAATGGCTTTAGTCCATTGGAAGTGCAGCCACCAGAGCTGCTGGGACCACTGCTGCTGTGCGCCACCTGCATGCTCATCCCCCCCAAATGCTGGGCAACATGTTTAGCTGTGGGCTGTTGGGAGAAGGGCAGGCAAGGAGTTTGGATGGGGTGGGACAACAAGCCCCATCGAAAGCCCTGGGCCCCAGCAGCTGCTCCACCTCAGGGAATGCTGACGCTGGCTCTGACTCTGAGGACTGGACTTTAAAGGCTTAATCTAGATTAATTTAGTTGTGGCTAGGCGGTTTTCAAGCCTATGACCTCAGCTCTGAAGACAGTCAGGACTCACTTGCTCCACTGGTTGCATAATTAACATTAGCAGGATCGGGCCATCCTAATTTTGGCAACCATCCCTCAAAGTTCAGTTTCAACCTCACCATTAGAATTTAGGTGAGATATGGGGCAGGGACTTGGGGACCACGTCTGGGGATTTCAAGTGGAATTCAGAACCGTTAAAAGAGTTTGTCACTGACCAATTGGGATGTGGATCTCAAAAGAACCGTATGGTAAAGAATGGCAAAGGAGGCTAGAGAGTGACTGGACGGAAGGGGGTCATAAGAACATAAAAAACATAAGCCAATGTTGGATCAGGACAGTGGCCCTTCCAGTCCAACTCTCTTGTGTCACACAGTGGCCAAAAATACCAGGTGCCATCAGGAGATCCAGAGCTCCAGAACACCCCCCCCCCGTTTCCCCCAAGCGCCAAGAATACAGAGCATCACTGCCCCAGACAGAGGGCTCCATCTATACCTTGTGGCCAATAGCCACAGCTGGGCCTCTGCTCCATGTTCATCCAATCCTCACTTGAAGTCGTCTAGACTTTTAGCCACCACCATTTCCTGCGGCAGTGATTTGGCCAAAATCAGAATGTTCTGGTATGGATTACTGAAGGGAAGCGAGGGAGCCATTTTTGCTCACATCACACAGGAGTATTTTGTCACAACTAAGGATGCCAATCAAAACGCTGAGCCTCCCTTTAATTCCCTTTACCAAAAGCAAATTAGTTGCTATAACTGTCTCCAAGGAGATGAGGGCAGCAAAGATGAGGGTCGGGGCTAGCTACTTGATTCAGGCACTCATGACACCCCCAGACCTGTTTGTCTTGAGAAACAAAAGTACTTCAGACTCCTTCAAATCATCCTCTGGGTGCAACTGAGGGCAGAATAGAAATCTGCAAAAGAATAAATAAAATAGACAAGCCATACTCCATTTATTCACCCTGGCTGACTTTAAAAGGGTTCATTTTGATCACACTGATGTGCACCTGAGAACATGTGTGTACCTGAAAGGAATCAAGGTGGTATTTTACCTCAGGATTTCCTGGAGAGTCAAATTCTCCCTTCCTTTTCTTACTGGATGCCTATTGTCATCCTTGTCTCTGTGCAGGGTATGGATACTGGAAGTTAAAAATATATATTTTTAAAATCTCAGAAAATCCCACTCTAAATTAAAGCTACAAGAACAATTTTAAGCAAAATGGTTTCATAGTTAATCTTCTGAATTAGCACTCAAATCATATACGTGACCTGAAACCTGCTGCCCTGATATAATGTCCCATGTAAAATCCTTGTTTCTTCATTACCTTTTTAAAGTATAGATTTTATTGAAGTCAGTACCATAGCACTGAAGCAGAAGATGGTGTCTACAAATTGTAACATTTCACAACTTTTAAAAGCAATGTCAGGCCCCCAGTCAACTCACTCTTGACACACACTTTCTTTGGAAGGTTTATTTTTTTATTTATAATTTGATTTTATTGAGAAAAATAAAATACAAAATACAGAACAACAGGAAAAGTAGAAAAACAGTGAGACTATAAAACTATAAAACTTAGTGAGAGTAAAATAGGTATATCACTGTGCTTTTTGAAGATTACAGTTCATAGTGTGACAGTTAAGTTGTTCCACATAACACATAAATTCCATCTAGGTCAGTGGTTTCTTACAATGCAATTTCTTTAAGTTATGCAAAATATCCAAATATAAAATATATAGATATTAAACAGTAATGGCAATGGAAGAAGGTTTATTGAAGAGATATGAGATGCTATGAAGGTGAATTCTTTGTTAGGGCTGGGGAATAAAGTCATGGGTCCCAAGGTATAGTCAAAACTCACATTCCAGGCTTACGTCACTCACACAAGCGAAACTAACACCCCTGACAGATATATGGGTCCAGCTAGCTATTCAAAGTCTTATCTTCTTCAAGGACAAAGGCCTGTGAAAGATCTCGCCTTGAAGTACTTGTTTTGAGAAGAGTTACAGAGCGGTGCATCCTAGACTCCTACGTTCAAGCAGACTCTCTCACATTCACACTTCCCTCCCCCCCAGGAATGCCATGTCAGCCAAGGCAAGAGATAAGGGACTGGGAAAAGGAACCAGATGTACAGAGGAAAACAGAATTCAGACAGGTAGTAAATAACACAGGTACAGCCCGAGCCTGACAATAACAATTACAACTATCATGCATACCATGATTGATAATCACATTTTTAGAAGCATTTTCAATAAACTGCAAAACATTAATAAGCTTTCCCAATACGAGCTACAGTGTGAACACAAAAAGGGAGGCACAGATGTTTAATTTATGAAATCAGAATGGAATATTTACTGTAAAGGGAAAAAAAGTTTTCAAATAGAGGCCATCATTGAACCAAAGCAAAGAGCACAACTTGGAACTTAAAGAGTTCAATTTCATTGTTTAAAGCTGTCCCCTGAGCAACTTCAGTTGAAATAATAGATTCAGCATGGTGAGTATTCCTTGGACTGAAGTTTAGCAATTGAAGGATTATTGAGTTAGCAGAGTGCTCAAGGCAATACAACGCAGCAGAGTCTACCTGGTTTGTGTGTGCTGACAAGAAACAAAGTTATATATGGAACCTCTTTATCTGTGCAAAAGCAAATATGAGTCCTTTATTGTAAGGAATTCCATTCTAGACAGGATAGGAATAGGATTCTTTTCTAGTCTAACTAGCTAGGATGGATAGAGATGCAAAAAGCCTGTCCTACTCTCATGGTGCCAAAATGGAGAAGTCTAGCATAGTGTGGAAATAGGGTGTCAAGACCAGAAGGAAATTGCCCTGAGAGCAGCAATCTACACATCAAAGGGATACCATCACAGCACTAGAAAGGAAAGGATAGTCAAGGTCCTGGTCTCTCTATCTCTCTGATTCTCTTATAGTCTTCCTCTGAAGTCTGAGACTAAGAGACATCGCAATGTCCTTCACTTCCAAAAGCAATGATGTGGTCCAGCTGTCTCTTCGCTTCACATTGTGGGAAATTGCTCATGTCATAATACTCAGGGGCAATTTTCACCAACCATTCTGGCTTGATGTCTGTACAAGTGCGAATGTAGTTCTTTGTGGTAAGAACAGATTCGTTGTAAAGCACCCATTCAGGTTTGTGATTGAGAACTGTGGAAGGATGCAACCGCACTACCTGGTTGTCTTTCACTGTTAGATAGCGTCCTTTCTGTTCCAAATGTGCCACCTGCGTAAAGTAACCAGAAACCAATGCCTTCCTTATATTGATGTAATAGTCTCTGCTTGTGAAGTCTGTGCTTCTACGCGGCAAATTAAATCTGTCCATGATTCGTGACAGCTGCTGGCGTACGTTGTCTGCAGACATCAGGGACCTGTAGTTAATGAAGTTATCATGACACCACTGAACCGATTCGTGATTTTGTTTGAAAGCATGGTAGACATTCAGCAAGGTCAAATGGTCTCCATCTATGTGGGCAAACTTCATCTTGGCCTCATCTGCTGCTTTCTTGGCTTCCGTGGGGCGAACAAAACAGGGTGGGACTGACAACATGGCAGCAATAGATAGAATCTCATTAGAACAGTTGTAGTCGCAACTTGCAATAACCGTTTTAGCCAGCTGTGGATCGAGGGGAAATTCTGCCATCAGGGATCCCAATTCAGTCAAGTCTCCATCATCATCCAAGGCAGCCAAGCAATTCAAAAGCTCTAGGGCTCTCATCAAGGTTTCTGGAGCTGGTGGATCCATAAAATCAAAGTGAACCAAGTCATCTATACCAAGTTTCTTCAGTTGTAATACCACAGAATCTAAATTAGATGTCAGAATATCTGGAGAGGAGTTGCCCTGCATCTCAGTTTCGTAGGTCTTCTCTGTATACAGCCGAAAACATTTTCCTGGCCTAGTACGACCAGCGCGGCCAGCCCTCTGCTGAGCAGAAGCTTTGCTTATTGCAGTCACCAGGAGAGATTCTACTCTCATACGAGGATTGTATACCTTTTGCTTAGCAAATCCGGGATCAATGACAAATGCCACGCCATCTATTGTTAATGAAGTCTCAGCAATATTAGTAGATACAACCACCTTTCGTCCTATTGCACCGTTTGGTTTTTTCGGAGGGGGCGGCTCAAAAATCCTCTGCTGCTGTTCTGGTGGAAGCATCGAATATAATGGAATGATTTTAACATCACCAACTTCAGGGCCCAGAGCATCAATTTCACACTTTATTCTCTTACAGGCTTCATCTATTTCCCCTTGGCTGGTAAGGAAGAGAAGAAGGTCTCCTTCCACTTCTTCGCACGTGAGAATCTGGATTACTGTACGAATGGCTGCTGCAAGATAATCTCTCTCTGGTTTCGGAGAATAAAAAATCTCCACAGGATGTGTACGACCAGGGATAGTGAGAAGAGGACAGTTATCAAAATAAACTTGAAACTGGCTGGCATCTAGAGTAGCGCTCATAATTATAACCTTTAAGTCAGACCTTTGCATTACGACTTCTTTCAAAACTCCCATCAAAATATCGGTAGCCAAAGTTCTTCCATGGGCTTCATCAAGAATTATTACTCCATAGCGTTCCAGCAAAGGGTCATTCATAGCTTCACGCAGTAGCATACCATCAGTCACGTACTTGAGAATAGTTTTTGCTGAACTGCAGTTTTCAAATCGAATGGAGTAACCCACTTCCTTGCCCAACATCACATCCATTTCGTCAGCAACCCGCTGCGCCATGCTTATTGCAGCAACTCTCCTGGGCTGGGTACATGCCACACCTCTCTTCAGTCCCGGCACTGATTGCATGTAGTCAACACACCACTGAGGGATCTGTGTTGTTTTACCAGAACCTGTCTCACCAACAAGTACGAAACACTGGTGCCTCATCAACATATTGCTAAACCTTTCCTTATACTCCCAGACAGGCAGCTGAAGCCGTTTTTTTAAGATCTCATAATAGCGAGGTTTGTGTGGTAGGTTTGTAAATGGGTTTATACCCTGTGGAAATACAGTTGGCTTTAAAGACGGCAACCCAACATCAGCCATGAGTGCAGAATTGGTTGAAGGGTGTAAATCCTTTTCCCCATCTTGCTCCCTCTCATGATCTTGATCTCTGTCTCGGTCTTTGGAGTGGTCATCACAATCCCATTCACAATCCAGATCCTTCCCATTGGAGGTGATGCTCTTCTTGCTAGAGGCGTAGTCGTCCCCCAGGTCGAGGCGGTGGTGCTTGGACATGATGGTGGCAGCAAGCACCTCATCTTCATTACCTATGAACTGCTTTACAACATCTTTCAGTAAGATTTTGAGGTCACAGTTGTCCCAGATTCGCCACTTCAGTGCAGAAGGAAAAGCTACTGGGTCCTCTGACTTCTCCTTCTTCTCCTCACACCTGGAGAAAAACAAGGTTAATCTACCATCCATCTGATCCCGAACTCTCAAGTGGCAAAAAAGAAAAGGACCGAGAAAGAAAGAGGTGAATTGGGGACAGAAGGAGGGCACATGCAGGCAAGACAAGATAGGATCCTGAAGGGAAATAAGTATGATCCACTTACCTCTGCAAGGTGCTTCTGACATCCTGGAAAGAAAAGAGAAAGAAGTGGAAAATTAGTGCCTACCACAGACCACACACCTCAGACCTGCAGGGTGACGTGCTCTGTCCATTTGGTTTATCCGACTCAGGGTTGTATATTTGTTGGGGAAATATCCATGAGGTAATAATGAGGCAAAAACAGTGCCACTAAAATGCAGTGCAGGGAGGCCTACTTCAAAACCTAAGTTATGTCACATATTTAGTGAGGACATCCCAACCCCAACACTGTCCCTTGAAAATGAGCAGTAAATGATATTTCATACTGCCACCCCCCCCATGTCTGGAGAATCTTGGAAGTTACTAAAATCTGAAGTGCAGATTACCACAGGTTAGGGAAAGTACCTTCAGAACTAAGAGGATGTCAGAATGGCTAATGTGGTTCAAATCCAGCGAGGTATGCTGAGGCAAAAAGATTCCTCACTTGACATATAAACTGAGACTCTGAATGGTCAGTAATTAGGCTTACCATTTTCCCACTTCTGCTTGAAAGGTGCCTGCTGGAGGGCCTACCATCTTGCCTCTGCCCCTTGGACTGGTAGGAGAAAGGTCCAGAAGCAGAAATGATATTATGTGATGTCATTTCCACCCCTTGCCCCCACCTCTAAAGCTACCATGAATGATTGACCAGAAAAGAGATTGGCACAGGATGGGGACGTTGGATATCTCGATAAATATATGGAGTTAGTATAAGGAAGAGATAAAAAGTGCAAATCTGTGCTAGGGACTAGAATAAAACAGCAATATTGCACTTGTGTAGATGTTTTGTGTAGTTGCGGTTGGAATACTGCGTACAATTCTAATCACCCTCTTCTAAATGGAGATCAAAGAGCTGAAAAGGGTAAAGAACAGGGTAACCACCATGATTAAGGGGTTAACATAAGAACATAAGAGAAGCCAATGTTGAATCAGGCCAATGGCCCATCTAGTCCAACACTCTGTCACACAGTGGCCAAAAACACCAGGTGTCATCAGGAGGTCCAGCAGTGGGGCCAGGACACTAGAAGCCCTCCCATTGCTCCCACCCCAGCACCAAGAATAGAGTGCATCACCTGCCCCAGACTGAGAGTTCCTATCTATACCTTGTGGCTAATAGCCACTGATGGACTTCTGCTCCATATCTACTTCCCTCTTCAAACTGTCCATGCTTGTAGCTGCCACCACCTCCTGTGGCAGTGAATTCCATGTGTTAATCACTCTTTGGGTGAAGAAGTATTTCCTTTTATCTGTTCTAATCCGACTGCTCAGCAATTTCATAGAGTGCCCACGAGTTCTTGTATTGTGAGAAAGGGAGAAAAGTACTTCTTTCTCAACCTGCTCTATCCCATGCATAATCTTATAAACCTCGATCATGTCACCCTTCAGCCGTCGTTTCTCCAAGCTAAGGAGCCCCAGGTGTTTTAACCTTTCATCATAGGGAAAGTGTTCCAACCCTTTTATCATTCTAGTTGCCCTTCTCTGCACTTTTTCCAATGCTATAATATCCTTTTTGAGGTGTGGCAACCAGAACTGTACACAGTATTCCAAATGAGGTCGCACCAATGATTTATACAGGGGCATGATGATACTGGCTGATTTGTTTTCAATTCCCTTTCTAATAATCCCCAGCATAGCGTTGGCCTTCTTTATTGCAGTTACACACTGTCTAGACATTTTCATTGAGTTATCTACTACGACTCCAAGGTCTCTCTCTTGGTCAGTCTCTGCCAGTTCAGACCCCATCAACGTGTATTTATATTTAGGATTTTTGGCTCCAATGTGCATCACTTTGCACTTGGCCACACTGAACCCCATTTGCCACGTTGACGCCCACTCACCCATCCTCGACAGATCCCTTTGGAGTGCCTCACAATCCTCCCTGGTTTTCACCACCCTGAACAACTTCATGTCATCTGCAAATTTAGCCACTTCACTGCTTACTCCCAATTCCAAATCGTTAATAAACAAGTTAAAAAGCATCGGACCGAGTACCGATCCCTGTGGTACCCCACTGCTTACCACCCTCCACTGAGAAAGTTTCCCATTTATACTCACTCTCTGTTTCCTATTTATAAGCCAGTTTTTGATCCACAAGAAGACTTGTCCTTTTATCTCATGACTATTGAGCTTACTTAGGAGCCTTTGATGAGGAACTTTATCAAAAGCTTTCTGGAAGTCAAGGTAAACAACATCTATTGGGTCCCCCTTGTCCACATGTTTGTTCACTCCCTCAAAAAACACTAACAGGTGAGACAAGATCTTCCCTTACAGAACCCATGCTGAGTCTGCCTCAATAGTTTTTGTTCATCAATGTGCCTACTAATTCTTTCCTTAATAACAATTTCCACTAACTTACACAGTATCGACGTCAGACTGACTGGCCTGTAATTTCCTGGATCTCCCCTGGAGCCCTTTTTAAAGATGGAAGTGACATTAGCTACCTTCCAGTTCTCAGGAATGGAGGCAGATTTTAAAGAAACATTACACATTTTTGTGAGGAGATCCACTAGTTCACATTTGAGTTCTTTCAGAACTCTCGGATGAATGCCATCTGGGCCTGGTGATTTATTAGTTTTTAAATTGTCCATCAGTCGTAGGACTTCCTCTCTTGTCACCACAATCTGATTCAGGTCTTTCAAACCCCCTCCTGAAATTGGTGGTTCTGGAGTGGGCAAGCACTTCTCATCTTCCACAGTGAAGACAGTGGCAAAAAATGCATTCAGCTTCTCAGCCATTTCCCTGTCATCCTTCATGACTCCTTTTACCCCTTGGTCATCCAAGGGCCCCCTGGCTGGTTTCCTACTTCTAATGTATTTGAAGAAAGTTTTATTGTTGGCTTTTATGTTTTTTGCGACATGCTCCTCATATTGCTTTTTTGCTTGCCTGATCACAGACTTGCATTTTATTTGCCACAGCCTGTGTTCCTTTTTATCAACCTCACTGAGACTAGCTTTCCACCGCTAAAAGGAATCCTTCTTATCTTTTACGGCTTCCATTACTTTATTTGTTAGCCATGCAGGCTTTTTTCTATACTTATTTGTGCCTTTCCTAACCTGCGGTATATATTTTTTCTGAGCTTCTAGGATTGTATTTTTAAATACTCTCCAAGCCTCCCCAATGGTTTTGACCACTTTTCCTTTCAATTTCTTCCTCACATGTCCCCTCATACCAGAGAAGTTACCCCTTTTAAAGTTAAAAGAGGTTGCATCAGTCTTTTTGGGCAACTCCCTATTTATACAAATATAACACTCAATGACATTATGGTCACTGTTCCCAAGCAGTGCAATCACTTTTACATGTCTCACTAGGTCTTGGGTGTTACTTAGGACCAAATCCAGGATCGCCTGTCCCCTGGTAGGATCTGTGACCATCTGTTCCATAGCACAGTCAGTGAGAGTGTCTAAAAACTCAATCTCTTTTTCCTGACTAGAATGCATATTGACGCAATCAATGTGTGGGTAGTTAAAGTCGCCTATTACGACACAGTGATTTTATTGGAGCATCATTCCTACAAGAAAAACCTAAGGTTTACCATCAAAGCAAGAATATATTGCAAAGATGCTAGAGGCGGCGGAGATGGACAAATTGACTTTGAGTATGAAAGGACATTCAGATTCCACTTTTCAGAACACTTGGTTACGTTTTTATGAATGGTACGACTCAAATGGTTAGGAGGGAGAAGAAATACCATATAATAAAAGGGAAAACAAGGGAAGATATAGATGGATTGAAACAAGAGATACTCATATAAAAGTTAATAGAATTTTTGAAAGATAAAGCAAATGGAACATGATGTAGAAACTTGGTTGAATACCCCCCATATATGTTATATGTTGTGACTTAGTCTGTATGTTGTGTTTTGTATTGAGTTAGATGTGTATTGTTCTTGTATTGTTGTAGTATTGTTATGAAAAATAATAAAAGTCTGCCTTTAGGGGCAGTGTTTAAAAAAAGAAAAGAAAAACCTAAGGTTTAGAAAAAGGATAAAAGGAGGGATATGATAGAGGTTTAAGAAAATTTGGAGGATGTAAATAAAGTGGTCATGAATGTACATGAAACTGCTTTATACTGAGTGAGACCACTGGTCCATCAAGATCAATATTGTCTATTCTGACTGGCAGTGGTTCTCCAGGGACAGAAGTCTTTCACATCACTTACTGCCTGGTCCTTTTAACTGGTATGTCAGGGCTTGAGCCTGGGACTTTCTGCATGCCAAGCAGAGGCTCTTCCACTGAGCCACAGCCCCTTCCCAAAGCAGAAAGAACTTATTCTCCCTCTGGCAAAATACTAGAAGTCAGGGGGACCTAATGAGGTTAGTATTCAGTACACAGTGGATGACAGAGAAATACTTGCCCTATTGGAGAAATTGATGTGCAACCCTATAACAACATATATGATCCCTTAACAGGGCAAATATCAGCACCCTGGGTCTGTTTCAGGCTGTGATAATGGGGGAAGGCTTAAGCGGCTTCTCCCTGCGTACCATGGTCCCATGCTGAATTGGAACCCACAAATCTGAGAACTGAGGGTCTGAAATTACTAGGAGCACCAACCATGGACAGCGACATACAGAAGTCTGGGCTCTTCTGGAGAGGAGTCTGCCCCGTTCCTGACACCCTTACCTGCAGGAGTTCTGTTGCTGGCTGCTGAATCTTCTCCTCCATCTCTCGGATGACGTTTTCAAGAGAGGACAGTTCCACAGAAAGTCTGGCCAGGTGCTCATCCCTTTCTCTCTCAATCTCTTTCTCCACCTCCTCCACCTGGGCCAGCAGAAGTTTCTCTCGTTCCTCCAAAAATTGGCGTAGCTGTCTGCACTCAGCCACGATCTCTTCCCTCTCTGTTCCTGTTTGCTCCTGCAGCACACAGTTGAAGGGGAAGGGGGAGGCAGCCTATGTCAGGAATATGGAAAATCATGACAACTCCATTGTAGGCAGGGCTCTTTTTGTAGCAGGAACTCCTAATGAGGTTAGTATTCAGTACACAGTGAATGACAGAGAAATACTTGCCTTGTTGGAGAAATTTATGAGTAACCCTATAACAACATATATGTTTCCTTAACAGGGCAAATATCAGTACCTTAGGGCTGTTTCAGGATGTAAAAATGGGAGGTGGCTTAAGTGCCCTTGCCCTGTGTACCATGGTCACATGCTGAGCTGGAACCCCAGAAACATGAGAATTGTGCTTCCAAAATAACTAGGAGCTTGAAACATGGATGGCAACGCACAAAGGTCTGGATTCTTCTGGAGAGGAGGCTGCACTGTTTCTGCCACATTCTTACCCGCAGGAGTTCCCTGGCTGGCATCTGAATCTTTTCCTGCCTCTCCCAGATGAGACTTTCAAGAGAGGAGAGTTCCCAAGAGAGTCTGGCCAGGTGCTCTTCCCTTTTCCTGGTGATCTCTTCTTCTATCTGTTGTGTCTGGGTCAGCAGAAGTTTATCTCGTTCCTCCAGGAACTGGCGTAGCTGTCTGCACTCAGCCACGATCTCTTCCCTCTCTGTTCCTGTTTGCTCCTGCAGCACACAGATAGAAAAGTAGGAAACAAGGGGGGTCCATGTCAGGAACACAGAAAATGGTGACAATTCCATAAGAAGGGTTCTTCTGACTTTTCTCTCAGAGTGATATCAACGTTTAAGAGGGAAAGAGTGCCTCCCTACGATCTTATAAAGTTCTGTACAGGTAAGAAGATAAGAACATAAGAGAAGCCAATGTTGGAGTGGCCAAAAATACCAGGTGCCATCAAGAGGTCCAGCAGTGGGGCCAGGACACTAGAAGCCCCCTCTCCAACACCAAGGATTCAGAGCATCATTTGCCCCAGACCAAGAGTCCCTATCTATATCTTGTGGCTAATAGCCACTGATGGACTTCTGCTCCATATGTTTATCTAATTCCCTCTTGAAGCTGTCCATGCTTGTAGCTGCCACCACCTCCTGTGGCAGTGAATTCCATGTGTTAACCACTCTTTGGGTGAAGAAGTACTTCCTTTTATCTGTTCTAACCTGACCACTCAGCAATTTCATTGAGTGCCCACGAGTTCTTCTATTGTGAGAAAGGGGAAAAAGTACTTCTTTCTCTACCTGCTCCATCCCGTGCATAATCTTGTAAACCTCTATCATGTCACCCCTCAGCTGTCATTTCTCCAAGCTAAAGAGCACCAAGAGCTTTACCCTTTCTTCATAGGGGAAGTGTTCCAACCCTTTTATCATTCTAGTTGCCCTTTTCTGCACTTTTTCCAAAGCTATAATATCCTTTCTGAGGTGTGGTGACCAGAACTGTACACAGTATTCCAAATGAGGTTGCACCATCGATTTATACAGGGGCATGATGATACTGGCTGATTTGTTTTCAATTCCCTTTCTAGTAATCCCCAGCATAGCATTGGCCTTTTATATTGCAGCTGCACACTGTCTCAACATTTTCAGTGAGTTATCTACTACGACTCCAAAGTCTCTCTCTTGGTCAGTCTCTGCCAGTTTGGACCCCATCAAGGTGTATTTAGTTAGGATTTTTGGCTCCAATGTGCATCACTTTGCACTTGGCCACATTGAACCCCATTTACCACACTGACGCCCACTCGTCCATCCTCGACAGATTCCTTTGGAATACCTCATAATCCTCCCTGGTTTCCACCATCCTGAACAACTTCATGTCATCTGCAAATTTAGCCACTTCACTGCTTACTCCCAACTCCAAATCATTAACGAACAAGTTAAAAAGCATTGGACCCAGTATTGATCCCTGCGGTACCCCACTGCTTACCACCCTCCATTGAGAAAACTGCCCATTTATACTCACTCTCTGTTTCCTATTTATAAGCCAGTTTTTGATCCACAAGAGGACTTGTCCTTTTATCCTATGACTATTGCGCTTACTTAGGAGCTTTTCATGAGGAACTTTATCAAAAGCTTTCTGGAAGTCAAGGTAAACAACATCTATTGGGTCTCCCTTGTCCACATGTTTGTTCACCCCCTCAAAGAACACTAACAGGTTAGTGAGACAAGATCTTCCCTTACATGCTGAGTCTGCCTCAATAGTAGGCTGGTCACTCTGGAGTTAAGTGGAATTTTTGTGCCTTTCAGTATTTGTTGTTCACTGCTCCATGTTGGCCAGGAGAGAAGGTTCTTTTGGCCCACTCTGTAGCGCCCTCTGCCTAGGCTTGCCAGCCTTTAGGTGGGGCGAGGAGATCTCCTGAGATTAGAACCGCTCTCCAGAGTACAGAGGTCAGTTCCCCTCGAGAAAATGGCTGCTTTGGAGGCTGGACTCGAAAGCACCAAAGCCCGCTCCACCCCCAAATCTCCAGGAACTTCCGAACCTGCAGCTGGCAACCCTAGCGCAGGACCCTTACATTTATACCTGGGCTGCAGAAGTAAATCTCAGAACTGTGTTTGGTTGTCACACAACCTGAAACTTCCAAAACTCACAACAGGGGCAGAGGGGAGTTCACTGGAACTCCAAGTCAGGCACAGAAATGTTTTAAATGTAATAATTGAATTGAAAAAGGGCTGCCTTAAGGCATATGTGTAAGAATTGGGGTGAGGCAAGGCCGACTCCATAGTTCCACCAGGGCACACAGCAGACTGTCCCAGATGCCTGGGGAATAGAGGTACACTAAACATGACCACTGTTCAGGAGCTGCACTTCACCCAGCCCTGCATGGTTAACCAGGCATAATAGTGGGACAATGGGAACTGCAATGTGGACTACTGGGATTTGGGTCCCATTGGCCAGGCAGCCGCTTTTGAACAAATTTATGACAGATAGTTCCCACAGCCTAAAGGGGGCAGCCTCTAGCCATTCCTCAGGGGAGGGGCCACTTTTCGGTGATAGAGCATCTGCTTGGAATGCAGAAGGTCCCAGGTTCAATCCCCAACATCTCCAGTTTAAAATATCAAGTAGCAGGTGATATGGCAGACCTCTACCCAAGGCTCTGAAGAGCCACTGCTAGACTAAGAAGACAATACTGACCGTGATGGACCAAGGGTCTGATTCAGTACAAGGCAGCTTCAGGTGAGTTCATGTGTTTGTGCCTCACTATGCTTTAATAGGTCTGTTTGGCCTATGCTGTAGTTCTGTCAATAAAGTTGTGGCCTCCTTATATCCAAGTCACGCGCTGCCCCTTCACCAAGAAGGAACACACAAGAAATCGGAATTGTTAACCACAACTTGTAGGGTTGCCAAGCATGAGTTGGGAAATTCCTGGAGATCTGAAGGGGTGGCAGAGCCTGGGAAAGGCAGGGAGGGGGTGGAACTCAGCAGGCAAAATGACACAGAGTCCACCCTCTGGAACTGCCATTTCCTCCAGGGGAATTGATCTCTGTAATCTGGAAATCAGTTGTAATTCCAGAAGATCTCCAGCCTCTCCTCGGAGGCTAACAATGATGAAAACAGCCGTGATGTAGTATTATGAAAATATATTTAGACTGCTGTTTAGCAGTGAGTAGTATTTCTTCAACAAGTTATAAAGATGTATGCATACACACAGCAGAATTTGCATATACTACCCTTTCACATGACGGCTTTTTCTAAGTGTGCTGCGTGAGTAACATTAGTTTGCACACCAACGATTCTAATCTGTGAAGTTAACACTCAACAGTCTTCCCGTTAACTTCACAGATTAGAATAGTTGCTTCCCGCCTCCCTCACTGTGCCATTTTTGGGAGCTGATGGGGCAAACGCTGTTCAAGTCTCCACTTCTCGGGAACAGAGACGCTTACAAGCAGCTCTCGGCTTTCCTTTTCTATGTTTGCTTTGCACGCCAGGATTCTCTCTCTCTTCTTCTTCAGCGTTTCCAGCCAGCGACAGATTTTATCCTGAAAAGAAAACAGAAGTTTGACTTCAGTTCTTCTTCGGAGACTTATTATTATAAATAAATGCTGAGGCTGGCAGAGAGAGCCGTGTACGGGCTCAAATAGAGGGAAAAGGTTGGAGTCTGGATTCAGTTCTTATTGAAGGAGAGAAAAGCACACACATTGAGGAAAGTGCAACTTTCTCCTGCCACAGGGCTCAAGGCCTTCCCTGGAGCACACAGGACTCTGCCCCGCTGGTACAGTTACCACTCTCAGGGGAGGGGGTGCTGCAGCTTTCCTAGAATTATAATTGCTTTCCAGAGTTTCCCTGGAGGAAAGGGCAGCTTCAGAGGGTGGACTCTATGATGTCATGGCCCTGCTGACCCCCCCCTCCCGAAATACTGCCCTCCCCAGACTCTACCCCCAAAGCTTCAGGGATTTTCCAAACTGGAGATGGCCACCTCCTGCTGAGGGAAACCTATGGGTTGCCTTACATTGTTCCAACTGGCCTACTTCCCTGCTCTGGAGGTGAGGAGAACGCCTCAGGGGCCTCAGAGCCTCATGTAGCACCCCCAGTCTGAATCAGTCTCCCCCACCCATCCAGAGCAGCGGTTTACTAATAAACATGCTCAGGAGATCCCTGCACAGATCTCCCAGCAGAACTTTTTGTCCAGTTCAGACCTCAAAACATTTCTCCAGGCAAGCTAGAGGTTTATCTATGAATAGGGCTGCCAACCTCCTGGTGATGGCTGGAGTTCTCCCGCTATTTACAACTGATCATGAGGCAACAGGGATCAGGTCCCATGGAGAATTTTTTTTAACATTTTAAAAATTATTTTATTATTTACAGTACAGCAGAGTGCATAAAAAAGAACAAATACACCAAGTATATAAGAAGGGGTAAGTACTGTCTTCCTTAGCAATCCTAAACCTAACACAAGCACAACTAGAAGAAGAAGAAGAAGAAGAGATTGGATTTATATCCCACCCTTCATTACCCAAAGGTGTCTCAGAGTGGCTTACAAACTTCTTTCCCTTCCCCTCTCCACAACAGACACCCTGTGAGGTAGGTGGGTCTGAGAGAGCTCTGACAGAAACTGCTCTTTTTCAAGAACAGCTCTTATCAGAACTATGGCTTGCCCAAGGTCATCCAGCCAGGTGCAAGTGGAGGAGTGGGGAATCAAACCCGGTTCTCCCAGGTTAGAGTCCGTGCACTTAACCACTACACCAAAATATGGAAAATCACAATAAAATAAGCCACCAAAACTGCCAAAATCTTAACTGGAAAAGTGAACAGATACTTGCACATTAACATGTGAAATTCAACCATAGGTTAATAAGTTATACTTAAGATCTTTTATGTTTTCCCAATCAGATTTGTCTAAGTTCATTTTCTCAAGGATTGGATACCATTTGTCAAGGGGATTCAGTAGGTGACTTTCAACATCCTCTGAGTTATCTCAGAGGGAGATTTTTTTCTTGTAAGAAAAAATCCCATACTTCATGCAACCACTGTTGCATTGAAGAAAGAGTGTTTGCTTTCCATTTACTCACTATCAAAGTCTTGGCTGCTACTATCAGGATATTAATCAGCTCTTTGCTTCTTTCAGGCGGACCATCTGCCAGCCAAAGGTGAAGCCCATGGAGAAAATAGCCCCCCTGAAGTGCCTCCCCTTCCCAAACTCCCCCTCCTCAGGCTCCACCCCCCAAATCTGCAGGTATTTCCCAGCCCAGAGCTGGCAACCCTATCTATGAAAGTCTAGAAGAACAGAGCGTGCCTCTGGAGGGCTGCTGTAATTAGACTGCCGCTCTTTCCTTTCCTGCACAGTCCTGCTCTTGCCCTGACTAAAGTATGATGATGTTCAGTTTGCTTGCATCTGTGCTGTCAGTGGATTCACCTTCTGTCTGCAGGAACCCTCTGTCTGGGGGATCCTGGCCCTCAGGGAAGTGAGCGCCAATCGGCGCCCTGATGGCCTTTGAGTGGCACCCTCTCCATGAGGCGCTACCCGCTCTCCTTGGCTGTGTGCTTGGGCTTCGTGAGGGGGGAAGAGAATCGAGTGAGTTCAGTGGCATTGTCATGGCAGACAGTGTTGACATATGTCAGTTTGCGGGTTTCAAAAGCCCATTTCTAGGGAGAGAAGAAGCAAAGTAGGCTTTTCTACCCTGCTTTTCTCTACCCGAAGGAGTCTTACAATCTGCCTTCCCTTCCTCTCCCCACAACAGACACCCTGCGAGGCAGGTGGGGCTGAGAGAGCTCTTGACAGAAACTGCTCTTTTTCAAGAACAGCTCTGAGAGAACGGCTCTTGAGAGAACAGCTCTGAGAGAACTGTGACTGACCCAAGGTCACCCAGCTGGCTTCCTGCAGAAGAGGGAGGATCAAACCCACTTCTCCAGATTAGAGTATGCCACTCTTAACCACTACACCACACAGATTTTTCTACATGGCACTGTACAGAGAACCTCTGAACAGAATTCAGAGCTCTTGCCTGTCAACATCAGGTATGGTTGCCAACTCTGGGCTGGAACATTCTTGGAGATTTGGGACCAGTGGTTGGGGAGGATGGAGTTTGGGTAGGGTAGGGAGCTCAGTGGGGCATAATGCCACAGAGCGCGCCTTCTGGAGCAGGCATCTCCTCTAGGGAAACTGATCTCTGTACTCCGGGGATCCACTGTAATTTCTTGGAGACC
Source organism: Gekko gecko (assembly GCA_029375565.1). NCBI lineage: Eukaryota > Metazoa > Chordata > Lepidosauria > Squamata > Gekkonidae > Gekko > Gekko gecko. Next base: position 93,796 of record JAPDNY010000032.1, on the reverse strand, counting down.
TTCAGACCCCACCTGGGGATTGGCAACGCCAACACCGGGACTCGCACAGCTTTCCTACCTTGTATTGCTGGGAAGCTTCCTGGGCAAGAACCACCTCGTGGCCTTGGTGCTCCTTCAGTCTCTCGCAGGCGGCGCAGAGGAGGGTCTCCTCACTTCGGCAGAAAAGGTCCAGGCGCTCCCGGTGCCTCCTGCAGACCCCCTCCTTGGCTGCTTCCCCGTCTCCGCTCTGAAGGCTGAGTCTCGCCAGTATCCCCACCACATTTGCCAGCTGCCGATTCGGCACAAGGTTCCTTCGCTGAACCGTTTCTCTGCAGTGGGGGCAGGAAGCCTCTGCTGCTGCTGTCCCCGGCTCCCCCCAGCTGCCGGTCAGGCAGGCTCGGCAGAAGCTGTGGCCGCACTCGGGGATGCTCACGGGGTCCCTGAAATGCTCCCGGCAGATGGGACAGGTGAGTTCCTCGCAGAGCTCCTGCACGAGACCCCCCGCCGCCGCCATGGCTGCCTCGAGCGAGCGCGGGAAGGGGAGAGTTTCGTTTCCCTCTGTTGGCGAAGCAGGCTCGGCTCGGGAATTCCTTTCCCTTCAAGTGCCTCAAGCTATCTAAAGGTAAAGGTAAGGGTTTCCTTTCCTCGAAAGCCAGTCGAATCCGACTCTAGGGGGCGCTGCTCATCCATCTAATGACGTGTAAATCAACGTTATGGGGAAACTGGACGGCTATATATATATATATATATATATATATATATATATATATATATATATATATATATATATATATCCGTCCAGTTTCCCCATAACATTGATTTACAATTTATAAATATATAAATTGATTCACTGAGTTCAGGCAGAAAAAATATTTCTGTGTAAAACGGAAGAAGAGAGCGTATTTTCATCACACCCGCCCTATAGAAGCCAAGGACCAGTCTGGGACCCCGATCTGCCAAGGACCCCGAAGAGTGTTGTGCCCAAAGTTCTGGCCGGCCATCAGGAGGCGTGCAGGGAATGCCCCCCATTGGGGTGAAAAGAGTTGGAACACAGTTCGAGTTCAGCGGCGCCTTAAAGACCAACAAAGTTTGCACACAAAAGCTGATACCCAGAATTAAACTTTGTTGGTCTTTAAGGCGCCCCTGGACTCCAACTTTGTCTTTTGAAGGAAACTAGAGAATCAAGCTTTGCGGGACAGCAGAGAAAAGCAGCTGATATCTGGCGTTCACACAGAACAAGCTGGGAATCCGAGACATTCTTCTGACAAGTGGATTTTCTCTAGCCAGCACTCCCCCCCGCTGCTCATCCTGTTTGATTTCGGGCCAGTAGAGACAGTGAGTCAGTTCCAGGAAAGATTTGTCCCTATTGCTTCTGGGTCCTCCTCACCCTAATGTGTTTTGCTCTCTCTCTAGTAGTCCCAGAGGGACCAAAACACATGTGTTTTTTTTTTTGGGGGGGGGGGGGCCGAAAGCAATAGGGAAAAACGAGCGACAAAAATGTCAGCGCGCAATTGGTTGGAGAAAAGGAAACTAACGCCGCCGCTCTGTCTCCCGGATGTTGACGCAGCCATGGCTGCCGGAGGTCCCGTCAAAGATCTCTGCGAGGAAGCCACTTGCTCCATCTGCCTGGAGTTCTTCAGGGACCCGGTGACCATCGCGGAGTGCGGCCACAGCTTCTGCCACACCTGCCTGATCCGGAGCTGGAGAAAGTCGGGGGAAGAGCCTTCCTGCCCCCAGTGCAGAGGAAAAGCGCAGGAGGGGAGCCTCCGGCCGAACCAGCAGCTGGCCAACTTCGTGGAAATCATTAAGAAACTCAGCCCACCGGAGGGGCTGGAAGCAAAAGCGAAGGGGGGAGAAGGAGAGGGGCGACTCTGCCAGAAGCACCAGGAGCCCCTGGAACTCTTCTGCAAGGAGGACGAAGCCCCCCTCTGTGTGGTCTGCGGCAGATCCAAAGAGCACCGAGATCACAAGGTGGTTCCTCTGGAGGAGGCGGCCCAAGAGAATAAGGTAAATAGGAACCCCCTGTGGACAGGAAATTGCTCTTTAGACTCTACTTGGGATGTACTCTGTAGATTTATTCCTGTAAGGGAGTCTTTTCTAACCTGCTTTAATAAATCCATTATGACATTCATTTTAGGATACAGCATCTTGACTATAAACTGAGATAAACTGTGCAGTTCTAAACAGAGTTATACCCTTGGTGTAACTCTGATTAGGATTGTGCTGTTTAGTCAGCTTTGCACTAGCTTGGGCTACCTTCCTTGCAGGGTAATTGAAAAAAAACACCACAAAGGAATAGAAACCAGGAAGTAAAATGAAGCCAACAAAATTGCTTTTATTTTTGGCATCAGATAACCACAGCAGCTGGAAAGGTACGAGTTTGTGAGAAACACCAGAAACCCTTGAAGCTCTTCTGCAAAGATGACGAGGCCCCAATTTGTGTGGCCTGCGATAGATCCAAGGAGCACAAACACCATGAGGTGATTCCTCTGGAGGAGGCAGCCCAGGAGTATCAGGTAGGAGAGATCTCCGTGGATGTTGACGGGGGAAGTGCTTGTGTGTTCTTCTCCTCAGGGTCTCCCATATGACGCTCCGCAGGGAAAACTCCTCACAGGTTCTATCTCCAGACTCTGGGCCCAAATAGGGAGCGAAAACCCTCTTTGTAGGTTATCTCTCGCAGCCTCCCATCTCTGCTGTTCCTCTCCTTCCTCCTTAGGGCCACTTGGGTCTAGGGGTGATGTTGAGAAACTCACACACTTCCAGTCTGGCTGTGTTGACTTCTGCTGGGCCACTGAGCCATCCGGTGTTGCACCTGAATCATTGATTGGCAGTTTTACTCTCTTCCCTGATATAATTTTTCCACCAGCTTAAATCCCTCCCTCTTTTGGCACAGTTGTGTTTCCAATGAGGTGCTAGGGGGAAACATCCTTTTCTTTTTTCTGCTGTCAAGTCACAGCTGATTTATGGCAACCCGCATAGGGTTTCCAAGGCAAGAGACATTCAGAGGTGGTTTGCCATTGCCTGCCTCTGTGTAGAGCCTCTGGCCTTCCTTGGAGGTCTCTCATCCAAATACTGACCGGGGCTGACGCTGCTTAGCTTCCAAGATCTGATGGGATCAGCCTAGCCTGGGCTATCCAGGTCCGGAATGAAATAGCCCTATGATAAGTGAATGTCCCCTCTGCAAATAGCAGGTGGGGGCGGGATTTGAATTGGGAAAACTGGGAGGGAAAGTTAAACCCTCTCCTCAGTTCTATGGCATAATCTGTATCCCCTTCTCTGGCACGGTGTGCACTGCAGAACCTTGCACTCTATCCAGTTTGACCCACAATGTTTCAATTTTTATACAGGGCCGGTGTTCACATACCCTCAGTTGGGGGCAGCTTCCAGGGCCCAGGACTTCTGGTTAGGCCACTTTCACTGACCCTCACCCACCCGTCTTCTCTGGCACCTGTCTGTACCCACGCTCCCACCTACTTTCACTGAGGAAGGGCTTGTGGGTGGCACACAATGGTGGCACTCCTGCCGGCAGCAGCACTCCCAGCTGCATCCACTGACCGGTGCTGTCGGGGAAAGGGTGTACAGGTGACTGAGCATGGGCAGTAGAAGGGCTTGCAAGTGGGAGCAGAAGGCACAGGCCGTGGGGGTGGGAGGTAGAACGGAAGGCATGAGGGGACCCCCGACCCTATATTTATATATCTTATTTAGCAAAAAGGAAGACAACTCTGAACATAAAGCACCCTGCCCCATCCATGTGCACACAACTCCTGAGCTTTGAGAGCAAGCTTGGTGTAGTGCATAGGAGCATGGACTCTAATCTGGGAGAACCAGGTTTGATTCACCACTCCTCCACATGCAGCTGCTGGGGTTAGTCACAAGTTCTTTCAGAGCTGTTCTCTCAGGAGCTGTTCTTGAGAGAGCCCTCTCAGCCCCACAAAGTGTCTGTTATGGGGAGGAGAAGGGAAAGGAAAAGCCGCTGAGACTCCTTCAGGCCAGTGAAGGGCAGGGTATAAATCCAATCTCTTCATATTCTTCTCCTCCTCCTCCTCAGGATAACATCTGTAGCTTTCTGGAGATTTTGAAGAAGGAGAGAACAACAATTCTGGCATATAAATTAGATGTAGTAAAGGAAAGCCAAGACCTGCTGGTAAGTGTCACTGCATCTGGAAAGCGAACCAATTTTTGAAAAAGTAGAAGAGCCACATGGCCACCCTGCTTCTCCCAACATGCGTCATTTAGAACAACTTGTAATGCAGTCCTAAACAGAGTGACACCCTTCTCAGCCCATTGACTTCAACAGACGTAGAAGAGTATAACTCTGTTTAGGATTGCACAGTGGATTTCCTGCAGAAAATGGTCATGGAATTAAAGACGTTGCTGAAATGTGTAATTACCTTGTTTAGTACATGGGTTTGTCCTGTTCATGATGGTCAACTGTATCAAATCCCATTTGCCCAAGATAATCTCCCCCAGTTGTGAATGTTAAACCAGATTCTGTGCACGTCCAGTCAGCATCGAAGAGATCAGGCATCCAAAGCCGGCTGATGTGGCAACAGAAGTTCTTTAGTGTTAATCTTCACTCTTAATAATAAAGGAAGAGCTCTCCTGACACTCAGTTAAACACAGCCTTTAGTCTTTTGGTCAACCACTTGATGGTTTCTTGCCAAAGTTTACTGTAGTTCTAGTTTTCCTTCCAGATCTAGAACTCCCATTCCCAGGTAGTCTCAGAGGGCAGCCATGTTGGTCTCCAGTAGAACCACTAGATTCGCATCCAGTAGCGCCTTAAGGAGCAACAAGATTTTCAGGGCATCAGCCTTTGGGAGTCAGAGCACCCTTCATCAGCTATGCTGTCTCTAATGAAGGGAGCTGTGAAAGCCTTGCTGGTGTCTAAGGTGCCTCTGGAGTCACTTTGGGGTCACCATCAGTTGCATCTCCCAAGAGGCTTTCTGCCATGGGTGGTGTTCTGGGATGGTTAAATTTTGATGGGATCCAAGCTCACATCTTTTCCCCTGTTGGGGAAGATGGGGGCAGTGTGCAGAGAGCCATCTTAGTGGGAAAAAAATCTGGGTCTCCTGCTTTTGTTCTCTATGGCTGCATTTTGAAGAGGAGGAGGAGGAGGGGGAGAGAGAGAGAGAGAGAAAAGGAGAAAGGAATGTGACTCGGATTCAGAAATATTCTGACCCTGAGGAAAGACCCGTGTGACTCTTTCAGAAACTGTTTTCATGCTGATTGTTGATGTGATCTCTGAGAAGTCAGAAATGTCCTTGCTGCGGGAGTCCCGTAACTTACTCCTTCATGCTGCAATGATAGGCTGTCAGGACAACCTCAAGAACACTTTCCTGGGAGTAATTCCCGTTGAATAAAATGGGAGTTACATCTGAGTAGACCTCTTGGGATTGCTCTTTGGGTTTGATACCAGTCATGCTTTCCATCTGCTTGTTGCAGAAGCAAACAAAAGGAGACAAGCAAAAGACAGTGGCTAAGTTCAGGCAGCTACACCAGTTTTTGGAAATACAAGAGAAACTTCTGCTGGCCCATGTGGAGGAGATGGAGAAAGAGATTGCAAGAGAAAGGGATGATCGCCTGGCCAGACTCTCTGAGGAACTCTCCTCTCTCGAAAGCCTCATCCAGGAGGTGAAGGAGAAGATTCAGCAGCCACCCAGTGAATTCCTGCTGGTAAGTGTGTGGCAGAAACAGGCCAAGCTCCACTCTGTTTCCACTCGTTTCTGTGCCTGTTTCACCTTCAAGGAGAAATGGAGGAATCCAGATTCTTGTGTTGCTTGCCTGGTCTGTCGCATGCAGAAATGTAAATGTCCTTTTCCAGACATGCTTACTGGCTGCATCTTGCAAAGTGAGATGCTATCTGGAGAAATGAAAAGGAAGGGCTGTGGCTCAGCAGAAGAGCCTCTGCTTGGCACGCAGAAGGTCCCAGGTTCAATCTCTGGCATCTCCAGTTAAAAGACCAGGCAGGAGGGGATATGAGACCTGAGACACTGGAGAGCCGCTGCCAGTCTAAGTAGACAATACTGACCTTGATGGACCAATGGTCTGTTTTAGTATAAGGCACTTTCATCTGGGTTGATGCATGAAGAACTTAAGTAAGAAGCAGATCAGGCAAAGCCTATAAACTGCCTGGTTTGTCTGGACGAGGGGCACAGTTCTCTTGTGAAAAACTGCTATACTAGCCCAGATAGCCCTGAGTCAATATAACTTGCTTATTTGGAGAATCAAGACAATGCCGTTCCTAAATTATTGCATTCCAGTGTTTTCTGTGTTGCCCCTCTAATTATTTTAAAGAGACCCGGTTTGCGGTGATTGTAAACTAGCCAAGAGGTGAGGATGCCACCAGCAAGAGTGGTGTCTGGGGGGCAAGTTGGTGATGCCCCGTCTTTCTGCATTGCTTGCCATTCAAGGCTAGAGTACCTTGGCTAGTGCAGTAATACACAGTCCATGTATTTGCCAGTGCCACAGGGATGAATATTGCAGGACAAAGGTGGGGGGTACACTATGTGCTGTGTGGGGTCACAGGGATAAAAATCTTCCAGCAGATTGCAGAAGGGCGGTGTCTCAACAGCACTAGATGGCCCCGATGCCTCTGCTAGGGTCTCCCCTTCTTGCAACTCAGTTATCCAGTCCCATCCTCATATCCTGGCTCGTGCCACTAGAGGCAAAAAAAGCAAAAGCCTCCACTCACTCAGGCTGTGAATCTGTGCGATGGGATCTTCATTTTTGGGTTTTTTTGTGGGGGGTTGGGGGGGTTGGCCATCAAGTTGCAGGTGACTTATGGTGACCCCGTAGGGTTTTCACAGCAAGAGATGTTCAGAGGTGGTTTGCCATTGCCTGCCTCGACATAGTGACCCTGGACTCCCTCGTTGGTCTCCCATCCAAATACTGACCAGGGCCAACCTTGCTTAGCTTTCCAGATCTGACGAGATCGGGCCAGCCTGGCCTATCCAGGTCAGGGCAAGATCTCTGTAGCGTGTCCTATAGAAAGCACTGAGTTCCCTCCTCTTTCTCTCTCTTCCCTCCAGGATGTCAGAACCACTTTGCAGAGGTAAGTAGACCCCACTCGTCTCCTTTCATGGAGTTGGGCAAGGCCTGGAGAGTTTGTGAAGAACTGGGAGTTTGGTTTTGATTAGTATATATTTAGCTGTGAAGTGATGGGGTATTTACAGCCCATGGGGAAAAAATGGACAATCTCTTCATGCAGCGAAATATAAAGTGTAGTTGAACAGCTGCTGTCAGATTATCGCCTCCCATTTGCATGTGCAATAGCTTGCCTGTGCTGGCACCCATAGAAGCTTCAGATTGAGCTAGCTAATATCCTAATTTCAACCTGACAGCCTGAGTCTCTGGGGATGGGGCCCAAACCAGAAGCTAAGGGCCAAGAACTGAGACCTGACAGTGGAGAGCATGGGAGCACCACCATGTATCTTCGGGGCCACCTCCTCTGGTATGTCCCCAAGAGAGCATTACGCTCCTCCAAGAACAATTTATTGATGATCCCTGGCCCCAAAGATATCTGGCTATCCTCGGCCAGAGCCTTCTCGGTCCCAGCTCTGACCTGGTGTAACCTCTGCCAAATAACACCAGGGCCCTGCGGGAACTAATGCAATTCTGCAGGGCCTGTAAGGCAGAGATGTTCCACCAGGCTCTTGGTTGAGGACAGCAATGGTTTTCCCCTGTTCCCCCATCTTCTGTCGTTTCTGCCTCCTCTTTATCCCTCCTATGAGGTGGCAACACAGTCCAGGATGAGATTTAGGACAGATTAAGAATGCCATTCTGATGGATCCCCATATCTCCCCAACTGTCTGGCAGATTTTTCCTACCAAAACTTCAGTTCCCCTCAGTGTTTGAGTTGCTTTACAGTAGCATGTATATCTTCTCTACTGATATAAACTCGAAACTGTCCCACCCTTTGTTTAGATATTGGTTTAGGCTTTAGACCAGTACACAAAATTGAGGGAAAGATAGGAGCTGTCCTCTGTTTTATAAACCCTTATGAAATGGCACTTGAGGCAAAGTAATTTCAAAACAGAAAAAATATTTTATTGAATAGTCAGAGAATATATGTAATGGGGTAACCAAGGTTTTGAGATTGCTGAGGTAAAAACTTTCTAATATATAGGGAGCTGAGTTCTTAGAACATTCAAGAGACTGTATTTGTAGCTTTGCTTCAAGGTTTTCTAATTCTTTCTTTGAGAGGCACTTTGTTTCGTATATTTCAGCACTAACACAGTTCTTATTAATGTTTCTTCTTGAGGAAAACATTTACAGTTTCTAGATTTTTCCCTTCAGAGTTCTAGGTTTTCACTTTAGATACTACAGCTTTTCACTAACTTCTGGGGTGTCTAAGCTTCTCCCCTTTATCACAGCCCAGGGTTCTCTTTCCAATTCCTTTCACTGGCAGGAAGTTATTCTCCTTGTCCCTAAGAAGCAATGACAGGTTTTGCTATTGGCTTCTTTGGGAGTTCTCTCTGACTACCCAGACCTTCTGCCAAATCCTTCTCTAGTATCCTTTGTCTATATAAGGCTGTTCTGTGGCTTTCCTGACTGAGGATCTAAATTCTCCCTCAAAGCAGTTTTAATATATTTAAGACAATGGAATCCCTCTTACCTACCTCTGTTGTCGGGAGGGGAAGGGATTATAAACTGCCCTGAGACTCCTTTGGGTAGTGAAGGGCAGGGTATTAATTCAATCTCTCCTCCTCCACCTTCTCCTCCTCCATGTAGAAGTACTTTTCTAACAGTTGCCTGTCAGAAAACACTAACTCCCAAATGTCTCTTCCCTCAGAAGCCAAACCCTCTGGGTACTGATCCAGATGTTAGTTTTCAGGCCAAGACCAAAAGTGGCTCAAAAAGGTGAAAGACCAAAGGGCGAAAGACCTCTTTCCCTCCAGTTTTATTTCCTCTCTCAACTGGTGTTGGCCAGTTAGAGAGCAAGTAGAGCAGCCAATCACATAAGCTCTTCTCTCCAGGGAAGATTAACTCTTGAACTCCATGGCTCTCTGATACCAGCATTTTAAAAAACCTACTTTTCTGTCCAATCCATCATGGCCATCTTGAGGCTATTTTAAAAATGTTTTGAATGCTATTTATGAATTTAATTTATATTATCTGATGTTTTAACCCCTGTTGTACATTGCCCAGAGCCCTGTGTATGCAGGGATTGGGCGATTTATAAATCTAAAGTATAAATAAATAGATAAGCTGCCAGGAAAGTTGATTGCAGGCAACAGGGCACCAACAAAGGAGTCCATAATTGCACATTCACAAAAAGCTGTCCTGACAACCCACCAAGAGCTCACTGAGGAAATGCAGCAATGCTTCAGTCCTGGGTTCAGATCCTGCCATGGAGGATTCTGAAAAGAAGGCAGAGCTCACTTTTTGGACATAGGTGGGCCAAATAACAGCAAAGCAGGACAAGAGGGCAGACTAGAACCCACAGATAACACACACTTGGGAGAACTCCACTAACTGTACATGGTTCAGTGGCAGAGCATCCGCCTGGCATGCAGAAGGGCCCAGGTTCAATCATCTCCAGGTAATGAGGTAGGAGGTGATATGAAAGACCTCTGCCTGAGACCTTGGAGGGTCACTGCCAGTAGACAATACTGATCTCGTTGGACCAATGGTCTGATTCAGGGTAAGGCAGCTTCAGATGTTCAGGGTACACATGTGCAGGATACCGCATAGTGCATTAGGAATCCCCCAGCTGCCTCGGTTTCAAGAGCACCCATATATTCCAGGGTAAAGAAGGGCTGCAAAGAAAGGTAAAGCACTGTGGGCAGACACAGGCTTAGCAGTAGACATGGTACTTCTCACAAGAGCCCTCTCAGGTAGGTTGGGCTGCAAGGGAAAAGGTGGCCCAAGGTCACCCAAGTAGTTGAATGGTTGAATGATGTTTTAATGAGATTCTGCACAGTCCCAAGCCCAGCATTACACTGTCTCCCTTCTGCTTACACTTGATGTTGCAAGGCAGAAATGAGGATGGGGATGTGGGGCTACTACTTTTGGAGGAAGCCGACTAGGCCTCATGAGGCCTGCTTTGTCCCTCACGTGCTTGGCTTTGGGATTTTAGGGGCCACAGCAAGAGACTGTCTTCTCTGTACCTCTCTAGTTTTCAGCACTAGGTGTATATCTATCATTTCCATCCTCCTCGTTCCTTGATTTTGCTCCTCTTGGGAATTTGGGATTGGACAGATGGTGGACTAACCTGATCTCTCTGTAGGCTTGAGGAGAAAGAGAAATTTGAGGCTCCAGTGGTTTTTCCACCTGTGCTGAAGTGGAAGGTCTGGGACTTCTGGGATATCAGTCCCTTTCTGGAGGGCGTCATGAAGCGATTCAAAGGTAACAAACAGTTTGCAAGGACTTTATACTAGACATTACACTGGATATTGGATGGAGTCTGTTATTTCTTACAGGGAATTGGAAAGCATGTACGCCATAAAATGATTAATTTTAAAAAATCCATGTGTTGCTTACAACGTAAGTAAGTTCACACTGGTTCCCAAAGTGGGTGCTGGAACGATCCAGATGCAGATCCACAAACTGCCTCCCTTTGTCCATCTCTTGAAGGTAGATCTCCAGGGAGGCGCTGAGTAATTTTTTTTCTGAAAAGGGAGCAGTAGGCCAAATAAGTTTGGGAACCTATGAAGGTGACTCAGTCTGTAGTAAACCCCCTCCCCCAGTAAAATAGTAAAAAAAACAAAACCAGACAAACCAGCAATGCAGAGCTCAGCAGCAATGAACCAGCATAAATTATTTATTTTATTTTATTTAAAACATTTTTATGCTGCCTTTCCACCTGATCAGGGTCCCCAGGCAGTATTATTATTTAATAACAATAAATAAATAAAAATATTAAAGCATTGGAGTACTGCAAGACATTTAAAACTATAAAATAATTCAATAAAAACACATATAAAAGATGGGTAGCCCTGACAGTCTGTCCGTAGCAGTAGAAAAGACCCCAGTAGCACCTCAAAGCCTAACAAAATTTGGGACAGGGTATGAGCTTTCGGGAGTCACTGCTTCTTCAGACAAACTGTGCCGGAACCAAGGGGAGGGCAAATAACCATTATTGGGGGGAATGCCCAATGAAACAAAAAAGTCTTCTCCCACTGGTGGAAGACACCGACAGAGGGAGACAGATGAGTCTCCTTGCAAGCTGCCTGTAGCAGCTTCATAAACTCAAGGAAGCAGAACTCCAGCCACAAAAACCATTGAAAGCATTAAACCAGCCCATGAAACGGTAGGAGAAAGAACTGAACTATGTTAAACATCTAGACGAACAGGAATGCTTTCACCTGGCACATCCATAGAGTAAGCACCGGCAGACTTTTGGAGGGAAGGTTTTCCCAAGACGGTGTGGTGCTACTGAGAGAGCCCTGTTTCTGTTTAGCATCCGCTCACCTCTGGGGATCAGAAGCTTAACTGGTGAGCACAACAGTATGGAAGGAGACTGTCCTTCTGGTTTTATACTTTAAGCAAATAAGAGTGATGGAAGATTCCTCCCCCCAGTAGAAAACTCTACCTACTATTTTGGCTGGAGGGAAAAAGCTCTGTTATGAAGTGATTTTTGTTGTTGCAATATTTATTTTAACCACAAGGGCATGGCGTTTACTCTCCATTCTGCTTTCACAGACACTCTGGTCTCTGGGCTTCAGCTGCAGAAAGGTACATCTCTTTTTATGTTCTAGCCCTTTTTCCTTCCTATACTAAACAGCTTCAGCCACAATTCCTGTGCATCCGGTGGAAAGTTCTGTCAAGTTGCAGCTGACTCATGGTGATTCCATAGGGCTTTCAAGGCATGAGACATTCATTGCTGGTTTGCCTCTATGTAGTGACCCTGGACTTGCTTAGTCTCATCTAAGTATTAAGGAGGGCCGACCCTGCTTAGCTTCTGATAGTTGACGAGATCGGGCTAGCCTGGGCCAGCCAGATTAGGGCCCTGGGATTCTACTGAAGCATTTTCCGGTTGTGAGATTATTTGGATGATTTTGTTGTTCCTCTCAAAATCTAGAACTCCCTGTCCCAGGCAGTTCCCAAATGTTTTGTTGTGAGGAAGACTTTAACTTTTTTTTTCTTGATGGCAGAGAAGGTGAGGGAATGAACTGTCTCCTTTTTCTCCTTATCAGCCCATTTAAATGTCTAACAAACAGGGCTTGGTATCAGCACTGGGGGCCTTTCTACACAATCATTTCTTGAGACATGGAAGCATGAGAAGTTTCCATATGTGAGGAGGCACAGGCCAGGCTGTTGATCAGTCTGTGACTGTATGGTCTTTCCCTCAGTTGACTTCCATGTCTTCCTTCCATGTTCCTCTACCTTCTTAATGTGCTGTAAATTGTGCATGGGGGAAAAACTGGGTAGAAAATCAGTTGAAATCTGGGACAGCTGTATGTGGAGCCCACCATGCCCTGGGTCTGTGTTCCAATCCTTCATGCAATATAAGTTTGTAGGTGGAAATACACCCTGCAGTCTTCTCTTTGTCATCTCAGGTCTGTGCCCCCTTCTCCACCTTACCCTCATAACAATAGCCCTGTATGGTAGTTCGGGCTGAGAAAGAGTAATTAGCCAAAGGTCACACAGTAAGTTTTCATGGCAGAATGGGCACGTGAACTTGGGTCTCCCAGATCCTAGTCCTGGCCCTCTAACCACATATGGTGGCATCCATATTTTTGGCTGAGAAAAGGCTGGAGTCATAGTATTTTCCAGAAAAACAGGATGAACATAAGAACATAAGAGAAGCCAATGTTGAATCAGGCCAATGGCCCATCTAGTCCAACACTCTGTCACACAGCGGCCACACATGAAGGCTTCTTAAAATACAGAGGAGGGAAGGATTCTTGTCATGGATACCTGTTGACCTTTCCTCCTTGGCTTAGCTCCTTAACAGAAGATTCTAAATTCTCCCACACCAAAGGGAAGTCTAGAGACATCCATTTCCCCGCCCCTGGTAAATTATGCGTGAAATATGATAGCTCCATGATGGCAACCCTGGTCCAGAAAATGTTCCTGCTTGTAAAGCAGCAAGCTTTTCCTTATTAATTACCAACAATAAAGACAAAAAAGGTATTAGCATTAGTCTTGTGTGAGTTGAAGGTGGAAACCAGAACTTTTGGAGCATGAAACCATTTTTATCAGTTTCATGAATTATTTGCTTCCAGGCTGCTTCGCCCCAGGAACAGAACATCAAAAAATACCTGTTACTTCTACTTTGGTCCTAAGATACCCTCAGTAGAAGTCACAGTTGGCCAGGTCACACAAGGGGCTTCAAGGTAGCATGCATTATCTTTTGTTCTCCCTTTCTCCCTTTTCTCAAGCAGCAGAGCTTGGTGTATATTACTTTCTGAGAGATTCCTCAAATAACAGATTGGCTTGTGTTTTTGAGGAAGATATTTCCTTCTGTCCTTCAGTATCATGCTGTGATATCCGCCCCCCCAATTCCAGGTCGGCTCCATCATCAAATAAAGAAAAGGTTTGGAAGGAGTGGAGCATTCCAGTCCTGAAATGTGGCTCATGAAAGTCCTTTTGATTTGAGAGAAAATGTCACCCCTGAGAGAGCTTATGAATCCAGGAAAGAGTTAAAACTAAAAAGAGGAAAGGGGAACAAAACAGATGAAGCGGGTAGATGGGACACTAATAATGGGGTCAGATGAGTACAATGTGACTGTCAGTCTCCCAACTGATTTGGCTTCTCTTTTGTCTTCTCATTTCTCCCCAACAGCAAATGTGAGTCTTGATCTGAACACGGCCCATCCCCTACTCACCTTTTCTGAGGATCGGAAAAGCATAAGAGAGACAGAGAAACGTCAAGATCTGCCCAACAATCCTGAGAGATTCGATGTCTTTGTTTCTGTGCTGGGATGTGAGGGCTTCACTACAGGCAGATATTTCTGGGAAATCATTGTGGGCCATGAAGAAGAATGGGCTGTGGGGATTGCCAGAAAGTCTGTAAGGAGGAAGGGTGAGATGAACTTTGGTCCTGAGGGAGGGATCTGGGCTGTGGGAAAGGTGGCTGCTGGTTATGTGGCATTTTGTCATAGACATCATCTTGCCCTGAATGGAAAGCTCAAAAGGATCAGAGTGGCTCTGAACTGTGATGGGGGGCAGGTGGCCTTCTTCAATGCAGACACAACAGCCCTCCTCTACACATTCTCAGGCACCTCCTTCTCTGGAGAGACCCTCCAGCCCTTCTTTCGGGTGCGTGGAAAAGGCCACCTCAGGCTCCCTCTTTAAGGAAGTCACAAGTTTTAAAGCAACTGCCGGAAATCTCCTTGGCTCTGCAAAAGGCCTCTCTGGGTTCTCAGTCATCACAATGGATATAAGTTAAAGTGGATTCTGTTTTTTCTCCTTCATCTCCCAAAGCTCCTTCTTTTTTCTTCCACCCATTTCTTAAGCAGAAAATACCACATCTTTTGTATTAAAAGGCTCCATCTGAAACATCTAAAGACCTGGACCTTGTCCCATGTCTGGCCTTACCGTACCTTCAATGCTCTTCAAAGTATGTGCTCTTCCAAATTCTCACTGGCTTGCTTAGCTCCCACATGGAAAAGGTCTTGTCAATTTTTAGTTCACTTTCTTGCCTGCCAAGGACAAACTGGATGTTACAAAAAAGTGGGGGGATGATAGAATAGAAGATGTTTCAAGCCATTATCTTAAAAGACTCTCCACAATTTCAAGGACAGTTTAGGCATTTTGTATTATTATTATTGTTGTTACTGTATTGTGTTGCATTATTATTGTATTATTGTAAAAACAATAGGCCTTATGATCAGGGCCTGACACATCTTTATTTCCCCCTTCATTCGCTTTTTTGTGCTTAAAACATCTAGCCTGATGAAGACGGGGGGACCTGAGAGCTTGCATACTATTATCTGGGGTCAATCTTAATAATGTATTATGTGGTTTTTGATCTGGACCAACAAGGCTACCAACACATTCGTCCTATAGCATGAATCAGCAGTCAGTGAAGAACTGATGTTCTCTCCCAAGTAATTTCTTTGGTGTTAAATGATCAAAAAGGTGGTGGCTGGATTTCACGTAGGATGAAAACCACTCAGGGCTGGTTCTCCTGCCAGGGTTATGGAATATAGATCAGGTGTCTTGAACCTTTTTTTTTTTTTTGTAAATACAATTTTATTGGATATATCACATGTTCATACAATTTAAACAAACCACTACATACCCATTTTTGTTTCTCCCACTCCCCCCAAAACAAGGCTTCCCGCACTGCTCCAACCCCATTAATGTCTCTCTTATTCTCTTACCATTACATCTAAACTTATTTCTCTTACTAACGGTAACAATTCAAAAGTCTAACTCTTTTTCATTTTCTTCTTAATAACTATCAAAACAAATCAAACCACGTTTAATATCCCAGTTTTTCAACAAGTATTCTTGAAAGTCTTTCCAATCTTCAAAAAAAGTTTCATCTTCTTCGTTGTTTAACTTTCTTGTTAGTTTGTCCATTTCTGCCATAAACAACGTCTTTTTAATCCATTCCCATGTTTCAGGTACTTTATCTTGTTTCCAACATTGAGCAAAAGTCAGTCTAGAGGTGTCTTGAACCTTTTTGAGTCTGTGGGCACCTGTGGAATTCTGACACAGCATGGTGGGGAGCAGCCACAAAATGACTGTCATAAAATGGCTGCTGCAGGAGGTAAAGCTAACTACTGCTTGGTTCGCCCCACTTATCTTCATTCATACAGTGAAGATTCTTCTGCTGTGGTAGCAGCTGCTGCCAAAAGCAACCTAAAGCAGCTTCGAAAGGATCTTTAGAGAGCAACACATAGCTGCTTTTTACATAATAAAATGTTGTAAGTTAGAAAGGAAGAAAGAGCAGAAAAAAATTGCAGAAAAAATATGAAAGGTGTAAGGCCTCATTTGATGAAACCTTGAGTAAAATGGTCTATTGAGCGCTGTGCCGTCAGAGAAAGACTTGAGACCAATTTATTTCAAAGAAAACAACTTTAATGGTTTGTTACTCACTGGATAATTAAAGAAGATATATTTTTCCTTAAACACGACTTCGTTATCATATCACGGTTGTTCTCATCTGAAGGATGGTAACCCTATTTTACAGCCTGCCCCACCAAAGTCCCATTTATGTCAGATTCAGCCCTCATAACAAATGAGTTCAACATACCTTGTCTAGGATATCAGAAGCACCTTGCAGAGGTAAGTTGATGTCTTCATGATACTGGGAGGGGCCAAGCGAGCATGTGAAGTATGGTCTTCTAGACTCCTCAAGAGAGAATGCAGGACTCTAGATCAGGGGTCCCCAATTTCTTGGTGTCTTATGGAATATAGATCAGGGGTCCTGAACCTTTTTGAGTCTGTGGGCACCTTTGGAATTCTGAAGTGGTGGGTGCAGTTCCAAAATGGCTGCCACAAAATGATTGCTGCAGGAGGCGGGGCCAGTAACAAAATGTGTGCTGCTGCTTACCTTCAATAACACAGTTTAAGATCCTTGTGCTGTGGCAGCAGCTGCTTCCAAAGCAAAAATTTTAAAAATTGCATGGCTAATTGAGTTTCTGGTAGCCAATCAGAAGCCTTGCTGGGCAAAAGCCCCGTCTGGCCCCACCCACTTTCTAAAAACTCTTGGTGCTAGGAAAAGGGTAGGCAGGCACCATGGTGCCCACGGGCACCATGATGGGGACCCCTATTCGACAATTCTCCAGCATTTCATAGATGAAAATGGGGACTCCCTATCCTATTAGCAGCTCCCAAACCCTTACCCAAAAGGAGTGATGTCTGAAGACTGTCCCTTCCCTATCGTTGCCCAAGTTCAGGACTGTTCTATGCCTCCTGAATATTGTGTTCATTTACACTGTAACAGTTGCAAGAAGATGGGAGGGAACATCTCAAAGGTGCTAATAAATCCTTTTATTCCAGAAAAGTCTATATAGCCCACTGGCTTTTCATCAAAAATAATATAAAAAGTTAAAATACAAAAGAATGGAGTATTGTGCCTGAATTAAAAGAACAAGAATGTACACATTTTAAAATAGTGTAACTATCTTCAAACAAACAAACCTTACTTCCCCCTTTCTTTCCTCCTCTTTTTAAAAATATAGATTTTATTTAATGTCTTCTCAAAGCATAATACCACCAATATAAAAAAGGCTCATAAAATACATAGTTTGTTGGCAGCATGTGGCGAAACATAAAAAATAGGCACTTAAACACATCAACAAAGGATCTAACAGTAGTCTTTTTTGTAACTATTTAAAATTGCTCTTGATATCCAGGCTAAAGAAACAAGACTAAGAAAACAGTTGTGAGAGTCTGACCCACAAATCAAGGTAGTCAACAAGACGTACAAAAAAATTCTATATATTGCTACCAATAAACACTACATAACAATGAACAAACTCCATCAAATTCCAAGAAAATTCTTGTATGAGAATAAATCAACATCGTCTCCAGATTTTATAGCAACAAAGATTCAAAAACTGGATCTTCCTCAGGAGATATTCTATACAGTGGTACTAAAGACTTTGAGCATCACCTTACTGGCAAGAGAAATTAATGTAATGATCTGATAGTTGCTGCAGTCTTTAATATCTCTTTTTTAGAATTTGGAATGTGGATTGAACATTTTCAGTCTGTGGGGGCACTGTTTTGTTTTCCATATTTGTTGGCATAATTTTGTTTAGATGTTGATGGGATATGGCTTGAAAGAGCTCTAAGGATATTCCATCTACATGTGGTGATTTGTGTCTCCCAATTGCTCTCAGTATCGCTTACACTTCGCTTTCTAAAACTGTAGGTTCTTCTTCAAAAGATTCTTCTTGGAAGGATCTGTAATTCTTTTATCTTGTCTGTATAGTTTTTCAGCATATTGTTCCCATCTTTTCTTTATTTTGTCCTGTTCAGTTAACGTATTTCTGTGTTGAACTTTCAGCATGCCTAACCTTTAAATTTCCCTCTGATTTCTTGGATCTTCTGGAACAGATCTCTTGTTCTTCCTTTTTTCATGGTTCTCTTCTACTTCTTTACACTGTCCGTTATAATAGTTCTCTTTGTCTCTTCCTGTGAGTCACTGGAATGCTGCATTTTGATTTCAGAATCTATCTCTGTCAACTTTTACTTATTAGCAGCAGTAGTAGTATTTATCAAATTTATATCCCACTCCCGCTGCCCAGAATGAGACTCAGGGCGGCTAAAAAATTCTATCCCCATTAAAATCTATCTACTATGAAGCATGGTAGGATGCATGGTTGGTGAAGACACAGCTGAAGCATAGCAGTTGCCTGATGGATCACAGTCACCCAAAGGCCACCCAAAAAAGAGCAGCCTTGCATGGCCTGCAGAATCTAAAGAGATCCTGCATGGCTCACACTGCTTTGGGTAACTGGTTCCCACAGCATAAGGGCCACTGCTGAGAAGGCCCTCATCCTTCTTAACATAAGGCAGACAGTCTGTGGATCAGGTACCTTCAATAAATGCTGGGACGAAGATTGGAGAAGATGGGGAAGATCATGCTAGGAGAGGTGGTCCCAAAGCCATGAGGGTCCCAGGCAGTTTAGGACTTTAAAGGTAAGTACCAACACTTTGAATTGGCACTGGAAACTAATTGGGAGCCAATGCAGCTGCCACAGGATAGGTATTATATGTTCTGACCAGAACACTCCTATCAGCAATCTGGCAGCTGTGTTCTGGACTACTTGACATTTTTGAAACCTCTCCAAAGGTAACCCTGCATTGAGCAGATTATAGCAGTCCTGTCTCGAGGTGACTTATTACATAAATTACTGTGGAAAGATCTCCTGAGACAGAGAGGAGCCAATTGACGGGCCCAACATAAATAGTAAAATGCAGTCTTTGTCACTGAGGATGTTTGTCCATGGAGAGAAAGGAATCGAGCCGTACTCCCAAATTCCTGACAAAAGTCAGCCATAGAAAGTTGGACCACATCAAGGGCTGGTAGAAGTGCCCATCCCAGTGGTCCAGTTTTCCCCAGCCACATAATCTCTGTCATAGATGGATTTAGCTTCAACCATCTCTCACTTAGCCATTCCATCACTGCATCCAAGCAGGAGGCCAAGACCGGAATGCCAGCTACCGGTCACTCCTTGAATAAGAGGTAGAGACACATGTTATCTGCGTAGTGATGGCACCCCACTCCAGCCTTCCTGACAATCTCTACCAGAGGGTGCATATAGATGTTTAACAGCATTTACTTCTCATCTACCTTTAGGAATTTTAAGAGTTTCAACAGTCCTCCATCAAGGCTTTTCATTTCTTTCAGCTACAGGAATAGACTTTGAGCATTCTTCATTGGTATTCCCATAGTTTTCCTGGTTTCTTTATTGCACTTTTATCCCTCCCTATCCCATGATGGGCTCAAGGAAGTTAACTTTCTCTTGAAGTTAGTAATACAAATCTGTTCTTTATGTAGTCATTAAACTCTTCAGGAATGTTGTTTAGATTGTATTTTGGCACTATGAATGTTTCACTGTTTTACTTCAGCTTTATTCTAATTCTCATTATTAATCATTGATGGCCTGTACCACAATCAGCTCCTGGTCTTGTCTGAACAGAGCTTCTTGGGCTTCTGCTTCCAATTATGTGATCTATTTCTGTATTTGCCATCCAATGATGTCCAAGTATACAGTTGTCTGATGTGTTGCCTGAAACATGCTCACAATGAATAAATGGTTGTCTTCATAGAATTCCATGAGTCACTCTCCTCCTTCATTTCATGATCTTAGCCCAAATCTCCCAGCTACAACTTATCACTAAGTAAATTCCAGCTCTCCGGGCCCTGTGTGACTACTGTGGTGATTCCTAGCCTCCAGCATCTGCCTTGTCCACTGAACCGTACTCTAAGGGCGAGAGATTTGGCTCAGTGTTGGAGCATTTGCTTTGCATGCAGAAGGTTCTGGGTTCAATTCTTGGCATCTTTAGGTAAAATGAGCAAGTAGCAGGTTATGTGAGAAAGAAAGAACACAACCTGAGACCCTGGAGAGCTGCTGCAAGTCTGACTAGACAGTACAGATCTTGATGGACCAATGGTCTGATTCAGTAAAAAGGAATCTTCGTATGTATATGTGTATGTTATTTCTTGCCTTCTTGCCTGCATCCCTTGAGCTTTGCTGCCCGCCTTGCTAGACACAGAACAGGACATATTCTTTTTTGCTTTTAATTAGTCATAGAACAAATGGTTTTTTGTTTTTGTTCTTTGCATTTGTTTGCATTTGATCTGACAGTAAGGCTGATTCTATGACTCATTATAAATGTAGGCAGACTGAGAGAAGGAGGGCAGGAAGGGATGAGCCAGTGCTTGGCTCTTGTGCCCTATTTTTATATGCTTGGGGTAATGATGATCACCACTTTGAGGTCAGGAAGGAATTCTCCGAGTCAGATGGGCGCAGGGATCCTGGAGGTTTTTGCCTTCCTCTGGGCATAGAGAAGAGGTCACTGGGGGAGCAGAGTGTAGCATTGTGCAGGGGGTTGGACTAGATGACCCTTAGGATCCCTCCAAGCTCTACATTTCTCTACATATGCTTGGCTTACAGTCCTTTCTCTCACTAGCGGAAAACTCTCAAAGCCCAAAGGAAACCACAGTCCTTTTAAGGTGGGAGGGGCTGCAAGTATCTGTGTAAGTAACTACTCTACAAGGGTCTCCCTCTGCATGGGTTGACAATGTAGCCAGCTCAGTCTGTCGCTGTTACACCAATAAGGAGCCTTATGGCACCTTAAATTAACAGATACATCATGTCGTCAGTGTTCATGGACTGCAGCCTTCTTCCTAAAATGTCTGATCTGTATTTTCACTGATGCACACATCCTACATGTTCATAAGAAGAAAATGTGCAGGCAGAAGGAGACAAAATGCAAGAATTATTTGGACTATAGAATTCAAATGGACTTTGGAGTCATAAATTTATCACCTGTTCTCTGAAATACCATTTTATTTCTGCTTTGTTTGTCTGCTGATGTAGTTATTGTAGTATGAGAAATCAAAGTCCATTTCCCAACATTTGCTTCCTGGAGAAGCAAAGGGCTACACCCACCGGAGGAGTGTGGGGTGCCAGCTGCCAAGGGGACCTCAAATCTGCTTTTTCGTTGACTCTCCAGGGATGGATGAAGAGTGAGAGAGATCACAAGCAAGGGGGAGACCCTTGTGCCCATCCAGTGATTTTGGTGTGGGACAAACAGCAGGTAATTCTTGGACAATGGTTAAGTACACATTCGGGTTAGTTGGTAGAGAACAAGGAGATTCAACTGCTGCTTGCAGTGTCTGTGCTTGGAGCCCTCCACCAGGGAATGCCTCGGATTTTGCCTCTGGTGTGGGCGGGGGGTGGTGGTGGTGAGAAGGAGACATTCAGCTAAGAAATGGTGCCTTGAGGGATGAAGGACATATAAAAGGCAAACTGGAGGTCAGGGGATGTGGAGTTGGCAACTGAGGCACAGGGCAAGAGAGGAACCAGTGAAAGGGGGGAAGTACAGCCTAGGAGGGGCTATAAACAGGGGACCTATGAAGACTGTAATATCCAAAACTGTATCTCATTCACTACAGCTGCTTGGTCCAACTTCAAGTGTTGCATAGCAAGCAGACTATTCACCATCTACCTGTTCCATTCATTGTTTCCAAGGGGGCTCATTTCTCAAGCATGCAGGTGTTGCCAGAGGCACTGCCTTTTATTTTTGGGTAGCTACAAAGCAAGGGTGCCCTATTTTCTAACCTGAACCTGAAGTCCAAAAAAGCCAGGCACTCTCAGCTTGACCACGGAGTCGGGCTGCTAGTGGTCTGCAAAAGGGATTTCATATTCAGGTTTCATAAGGTGACCTCAGAGCAAGCCTCCAGTCTTCCCCCTCCACCCAGCAGAGATTATGTTTATGGAAAACAATGAGTTCCAGACGTAAGTCTTTAGAAGCCACCTGGCACTCTCCAGCACCTCACCCAGCCTTTTGTGTCTTATGTGTAAATTCTTTGTCTTTCCTGCCTCTGTCCCTCAAGATACCGGGATAAACCAATCAATCATTCAAATGTTTAGCAATCCTTCCTGAGCTAATCAGGGACGTCTCCTACCTTTTGTCCACCCTGGACAGGACCATTAGTGAGTCAGATAATCCATTTAACTAGCTACCCAACACCTGGCTTCTATTGTTAAATCCAGATCCTGCCTCTCTGGAAGCTCATTGGTCATACCTAAGGTCTGCCCCTACTGGCATCACACACCCCTGGGACTCATCATTGGTCCAGGTAATCTATTATTCTCACCTGAGACCAGCCCCCAGGGCCACCCATTGGCCTGCATTCTTTGCCAGTGCCTATATCCCAGCACACAAATGGCCTTAGACCGTGTGTGTTTCTGCCATGATCCAAAATGGCAGGCCACCCCTGAACTCTCTGAATTTAGGCCAGAATCCATGGACCTCTGCACATCTGGACAGGTTGTATCACCCCTCTATAACCCATCAATCACCTCTGCTTCCTTAGTGCTATATTGTGTGAATATTGTTTGTATGTTTGAGAATATTTAATAAAGAAATCATTATTTTAGCCATCCAGTTTCTGTGTTCATTCCTGGGTGCTTGGGAATTCTAACTCTGGTATACACAGGTCAGATCCTATAGATAAGCCAATTGCATATTGATAATTATAATTCCCCATCTTTATTAAATAATAGAGCAATTTGGCTAACACAGGAACCTAATTTGGATTGGGACCATGGCAAGGGGGAAGAAGCAAGTCCAGCTATCTCTTGCAGGGAAATAGCCCCCGGAGGCGTTAGTTGCCCTGTGAGGGAGCTCTGTATGTACTGTAGTCCCCAAATGGGGGAAATAATACCCCTAGGGCCATTTTGGTTCAGGAAAGCAGCCCCTTCTTCTCCTGAGTGGTGGTCCTCAGCCAAACTGGTGCTCCACATTCTTGGGAGATGAGTTTGCTGTTGTGTGACTTATGACTGTGATTTAGACCTAAGCTACTGGGCATCACCAGCACCTCTTGCAGAAATGAATTCCTTAAATAAAGGCCCTTACAAGAACTGCTCAGAAACCCCCAGCCTCTATATCCTGTTTGCCCTCCAAGGCAACTGATTGGCAGTCATGTGAAATGGTAATGCAAGACCAGATGGATCACTGGTCTGATCCAACAGGTGGTTCTTATGTTCCCGTTGGTTTGCCCTAAACACACTGCCAATCGGTTTCTTTGTGAGATCTTGCTGCCTACATTTAATAGGTGTATAAACTTGGCTACTTTTTCCATCGAAATCATGCTTGGCTACTTTTTCCATCGAAAGAGAGGCAACAGGCCCTAGAGGGAGGCCTCGCAGCAGGCCAAGGCGGCTGGGCTCGCACCTCCCCCTGGACAATCCAAGTGGGCCGCTCCCCCCCCCGCCGCTCCGAGCAGGCCTCGTCCCTCCTCTCACAGCTTGCTGGAGGCGGGGGTTGCCAAAGGTGGCAGGCCTTGCTCGTCCACGACGCTGCGCACTAGAGGTGGCGGTGCTGCTGGGCCAAGCCGGGCAGGCTAGTCTCTTCCCCTCCCCGCCCGTGCCCGCTTGAGGGCCCGGCATGCCAGGCGGCCAGCCTCGCCCTCTCCCGAGCAGCGAGCAGCGCACGTGGCGGTGGACTGGCGGTGAATGAGGGACGTCCGCTCGCCGCCCATTCCAGCTGCCTGTGGGCCAAGGTAGCGAGCCTCGTCCCTCCCCCACCCAGCCAATGGCACGCCAGTAGCCCTGAATGGCAGCTGACGGGCCAATGGCTGAGGGAGTGAATGGAATCTCGCCACCCCATAGGACAGAAGCCCCCCATACAAGACATACCAATGGGATAGTGTTCACATGTATAATATAAACATTTTTTCAGACTAATGATTCAGGAGTTCAGCAATCATTCTGTTTCAAGGAACAGCGTTTTCTTTGAGTGTTTTGAGATGGAACCATGAACACTTCAAAAGCTCTACATGTTTAATAACAGCAAATTTCATTACACATATCCCGTATACAAAATAAGAAACATCTTTAAATAAGAGAAGCCCCTAAATTGCTTATTTGAAATTTAACCCTAAAGGCTTAAATGCCTAACCATAGATATGAAATCTTTTCTGGTCTTGATATAAAATCACCTTCAATATTCTTACATTGTACTCTGTTCAAAGGGCTGAATATGTGCAGATAGTTGTTATATAGTTAAGTATATGCCAGTATATAGTGGTTATTCCTAAATCTTAGAGTTTATTTCACCCATTCAGATGCTGCTTATATAGCAGAGAGTAAGAAATCAGTTAAAAGCCATTTTAAATATGGGAAATGCTCTCTTGGTCAATTAGTTATGGAATGAAGAAGCTTTGTGCATTTTCAAGACCATCATAAGTTTCAATCGTATCATTATTTGAAATTATATGATTTTTCTAAGCACTCTTTTATATAATTACACGTTCCCTTGGACTATTATGTTGGGGAAACTATACCAGAGTTGTATTCTGGAACACTGGTCCAAAAATTAAGAATGCTATAATTGCAGCAGGGAGGAAGGCGGTGTGGTACAGCAAGTTCTAGCAAGGCAAAATTTAGTTTATTCTGCTAATGACCAAGACAGGAATGCTTTAACAAGTACATTCAAAGAAGACATATACACAGAGCTGGTTTATTCAATGGCAGTTTCCTTCAATAAGGTACTGGAATGGGTTGTTTCCTACAAAGGCATAAAAGGGAGAAGTGCTGAATTGCTTTAAGATTTTATGTTTTGTAGTGATGTATATGTATTGTTTCAGTGAGTTTTCTACCAGAGTTCATGAAAGTTTTTGTATGTATTGTAAGATGCATGTTCTTTTTTCATTAATGAAGAGTTTAGGCATTAAATTAAAAAAACAACAACCTCAAATAGCTAAATTAAAAGAGCATCATGTAATAAATCTCTATCAATATATCACAGTCCAATGCAACTTCAGAATAAAAACAGACTAAACTTTTCACAGACCACAGACTTCACAGAGGGAGTACTCGACCACCTCACATGTCTCCTGAGAAACCTGTATAAGGGTCAAGAAGCAACAGTTAGAACCGGATATGGAACAACTGATTGGTTTAGCATAGGAAAAGGAGTATGACAAGGATGTATATTGTCACCTTGCTTATTTAATTTATATGCAGAGTACATCATGCGAAATGCTGGCCTGGATGAATCACAAGCTGGAGTTAAGATCGCTGGGGAAAAAATCAATAACCTCAGATACGCAGACGATACCACTCTGATGGCAGAAAGTGAAGAGGACTTAAAGAGCCTCTTGTTCAGGGTGAAAGAGGAGAGCACAAAAGTGGGCTTGAAGCTCAACATCAAAAAAACTAAGATCATGGCATCCGGCCCCATCACTCCTTGGCAAATAGAAGGGGAAGTCGTAGAAGTAGTGACAGACTTCACGTTCCTGGGATCCCAGATCACTGCAGATGGTGACTGCAGCCATGAAATTAAAAGATGCCTGCTCCTTGGGAGGAAAGTGATGGCAAACCTAAACGGCATGAAAAAAAGCAGAGACATCACCCTGCCAACAAAAGTCCGAATGGTCAAAGCAATGGTATTCCCCGTAGTAATGTATAGCTGTGAGAGTTGAACTATAAGGAAGGCCGAGGGCCGAAGAATAGATTCTTTTGAACTATGGTGCTGGAGAAGACTCTTGAGAGTCCCTTGGACTGCAAGGAGATCAAATCATTCAATCCTAAAAGAAATCAACCCTGACTGTTCCCTGGAAGGCCAGATCCTGAAGCCGAAGCTCCAATACTTTGGCCACCAAATGAGAAGGGAGCACTCACTGGAGAAGACTCTGATGCTGGGAAAGATTGAAGGTCAAAGAAGGAGACGGCAAAGGATGAGATGGTTAGACAGTGTCATCGATGCAACAAACATGAAATTGAGCAAACTTCAGCGGACAGCAGAAGACAGGAGGGCCTGGCGTAATCTGGTCCATGGGGTCGCGAAGAGTCGGACTCAACTGTGCGACTGAACAACAACAACAACAAACTCTTCACATAGCTAAAATCCACAGCAGTTTCTGTCTTTCTCTGAAAAGGCTCCCAGCAGCCAGTTTGTAGAAAACCTCTCTGACACAGAAAGTTCTTTACTTGCCAGCAAAAATGAGTTCAAGGAGTGGCCAGGTGAAAGAGGATATTATATTAGACCCTTCACAATGGAGAATTTCTCTCACAGGAGAGACTGTGTCTGTTTGCAGTTTTTCACACTGGCTTAACAACCTGCTTATGTTACCTGATGTAAATGTGTTTTTTTCTCAAGTTCACACAATTTTGAAAACATCCCACCACTGTTTCATCCCTTCCCTGTTTTTTCC
The DNA here is from genome assembly GCA_029375565.1 of Gekko gecko. Taxonomy (NCBI): domain Eukaryota; kingdom Metazoa; phylum Chordata; class Lepidosauria; order Squamata; family Gekkonidae; genus Gekko; species Gekko gecko. The sequence goes on along the minus strand of JAPDNY010000032.1, from coordinate 67,518 downwards.
CTGTCCCTGTAAAAAGCTGGTTTCTATGGCACTTTTTTGAGGTAAGCAAAATGTATTCACAAAAAAGCCCAAGCTGGGAATCTGAACAAAGGTTTTTTTGCATTGGCGTTTTGAGGCAACCCGCCTGCAGAAGCCTGCCCCAAAGGGGTGGGCTTTGGTACTTTAAAATGTTTAATTTGCATGCCAGGCCAGCATTTCAACATTTTGGCAATGGAGGTTCCTCTTGTGTGCCTGCAGACACTGCAGGCTCCCCTTCCACATCTCAGGGTCAGCTGCTGCAAACTGCTGCCTCCTCCACACTCCTCTCCTCTTGCCACTGCTGAATCTCAGTGCTGATGGGGACCCCGCTGACCATTGGGATCACGCTGCTCAATGGCGGCATGGGGGTCTGGCATGATCCCTGATAGGGCAGGAACTTATCTGTGGCGGGCATTGTCCCATGGGCCCCCATGTCTATGGGCCTGCTGCCTACACTGGCAAAAGTCCCCCCCCCAAAAAAAAATTAAACTGATGCCCCTAGGGAGGCCCAGAACCAGCAGCCAATCATTGCCTTCCTTGGATTTTCTCCATTTGCACTCAAGAGCACATTTATTGGACCCAGGGCGTTACTTTCAAAATCGTTTTTGTAGTGCATGGATTTGCCTTTCGAATTTCTGTAGTAACCCATGCGTGCCTGTTTCGGTCACAAGAGGGAAAACCTCCTGTGGGCACTTCTTTGATAAGTAATGCACAGTCTTAGGTTGCTTTCAGAAAAAAGCGTTATCAGCGGCCGGAGTAAGATCATCGCAATCAGCCATTGTCCTTACTGTGGCGTGGTGCAGCGAGTCTTTCTCCTAATGCAAGCCAGGTAAATGAATTCAGACTCTTGGGGGAAGCCAATCAGAGGATCTGCTCAACCGCAGCAAAAGAACGTAAGAACATAAGAGAAGCCAATGTTGAATCAGGCCAATGGCCCATCTAGTCCAACACTCTGTCACACAGCGGCCAAAATATACCAGGTGCCATCAGGAGGTCCAGCAGTGGGGCCAGGATACCAGAAGCCCTCCCACTGCTGCCCCCTCCAGCACCAAGGATAGAGTGCATCACCTGCCCCAGACTGAGAATTCCCATCTATACCCTGTGGCTAATAGCCACTGATGGACTTCTGCTCCAGATGTTTATCTAATTCCCTAATTATCTAATTATCTAAGAGAGCACCAATCAGTGTAGAGAGACGCTTCAAGCCTCAGATGATCTGTGAGGGGAGGAGACCGGCATATAATGCAGCCCCTTCAAGCTTGCTGGGTAGATTCAATGCCGCAGCGCATGCACAAAATTAAAAAACAAAACCAAACCTGGAAAAAAACGATTTACTGTGAACGAGAATGGACGGAACCTTAATGGGGAAAACCTAAGAAAAAGTGTGAGTGTGAACGGGTTGCGATAATCAAAACCGCAATAATAGTAGGGGCAACTTGGAAAGCAAGTGCAGTGTAAAAGACACCTTTGTTTGCTTAAAGATGTGTATGCCACCTGTCAGCCTTCAGAATCCTGAGGCAGTGGACAACTTATGCAGTGGACAACTTATGTACCATCGCTTCCAGCAGCAGCGCCCGCAGCTCGGCCAGTAAGGAGCCCGGGGGAGGGCACATAAGCCCCGCCCCTGCTCCCAGCCCCGCCCCCTGCTCTCAGTCGGGCGGCGAGAAGGAAGCAGCAGGCAGGTAAGTTCCCTGCGGAGCCGTCCCGTAGCCTGCCGAGGTGCCCGCCTTCCACAGGCCCTGTGCGAGGGCGGCCTACCTGGTGGGGGGGTGGGGCTCCCCGGCGGGCGCTCAGGGCGCTGGCAGCCTGACTGGCGGGGGTGGCCCGAAGAACAGTTCCCTGTCCCCTCCATCCCGAGGAACTGGGCGGGAAGGAAACGTGGTGTGTGGGGGGAAGCGATAAAGACATCGCTTCTTCCCTTCAAAAGTGTATTAAAGATCCCAGCTATTCCATTGAATAACAAGCCACTGTGCTCCGATTTTTTTTTGGGGGGGGCAAAGTTTAAAACGCGCAGGAAACTTTACTTGAAGACGTCATCTTCCCCGCGGGCCCCCCCCCCCCCCAGGTTCTCCTAAAGCCTTTCCGACTTTTATCTTTCCCTGCCCCATTACACTTTCCGGCAAACATGCATCATCCTGGGCTGCCACTGAGGAAGAGATATTTGCAGGGCAACTGGGTTGTATGTGAGTGTGTGCGTGTTGATTCCTTTGCACAGCCACGGCAGGGCGAAAGAAGTCCTCTCTGCTGCCTCATCTCTAGTACATTTACTCAAAAATCAGCCACTGTTGGACTTCACTGGGCTTCTTCCCCTTTTGCAAAGTTGTGGATAGCTTTGCTAGCACTGTCTGTCCAGGTCCCTTTGCGCCCTTGTGTGTCTGTGTGGGGCAAGATGCAGAAAGAGGGCCACTGCTGCTGGACTGCTGGCTTCAACCCCTCCTTTTTCTTGTCTCTCTGACTTGAACTCGTAGGCTTGTGAGTTTCCACCCTGGGAAATTAGTGACAACCCGCCCCCCTCTGTCTCCCGGCTGCTTTGCTCTTTTCCCCAGTCCAGGGGCTGGGGTTAAAGCGGAGGTGCAGATTGGGTTGGGGGGGAGAGCAGAAGAGGAGGAGGAGAGAAAGGGGGCGGTGGTGTCTCTCTGCCTGGTGTGGAGGTGGCTCTCCTCTTTTGAACTCTTCAAAAACTGGATGAAAATGTCCTCTTTGGGGGTTGGAAGATAGGGATATTCCTTGTGAGTAGCAATGATCACAGCTTAAATAGTAGGGTATTTAAAATGAGATCTACCATACTGATCACTTGTTTGAAGTAGTCAGTCAGGAGATCTGTACATTCTCATTGAGAAGAGAGAGGGGAGAGTGGATTTATACCCCGCCCTTCACTCGGAGTCTCAAAGCCGCTTACAAACCCCTTTCCCCCCCCCACAACAGACACCCTGTGAGGTTGGTGGGGCTGAGAGAGCTCTTTTAGAAACTGCCCTTTCAAGGACAGCTCTGACTGAACTATGGCTTTCCAGAGGTCATCCAGCAGCTGCAAGTGGAGGAGTGGGGAATTAAATCCAGTTCTCCCAGATCAGAATCCGCACATTTAACCACTACACCAAACTGACAAATTGCTCTTTGTCAAGTTGGATGTTCAGTGGAGTGAAGACCTTTGGGGAACTTGAAAGCTTACTTGCTTCAAGGTCATTGTTTGTTCTTAGTCCTGATTTTAAAAAGTTTCTGTGTTGCTGTCTTGGGGAGGGGGTTTCCTTAATGACCTATGCTGGCTACTTTGTGGTTTTTCTCTGGGGAATTAAGCCTGGCCTGCTTAGCAGTTGGACTTGTTTTGTTCCTATACAATTCTGAGTGTTGGAGGTAGACTGCTTCTCAACTGGGGTTGCCAGGTCTGGGCTAGAAAATACCTGGAGACTTTGGGGGTGGATCCAGGAGAGGGCAGGGTTTGGGGAGGGGCCTCAGCATGGTACAGTGCCGTAGAGTCCACCCTTCAAAGCAGCTTTGTGATTTGTGTTTTTCTGTTTGAGAAAATCAGAGATTGTATTACTTGTTCTCACAATTAAAAAAAAAATAGCAATTTCAAATTTTGTTTGTTTTTTTCCCATTCTTCCTAAAATGCGCTATGTTTGAAAATCGGTGGGTGCATTGGGGGGTGGCAGAAGGTAGTCTTGCCTAGTGTGCAAGAAAACCTGGCCCCGGCCCTGCCTGTGAGGTAGGCTAGGCTGTGTGTGCCTGGCTCAAGGTCACTCAGCCTGCTTCCATGGCAGACCAGGGATTTGGACTCTAACCACTATGCCACGTCAGCTTTCAAATATGCTGAGAAGCAGAAAATGGTTCCATTTTGGTTAAGGACCTCAGGAAAGGAGAAGACCTTTTTCTGCTTAAGAGCCTGCAGAGCTGCTATCCAGCAGGGCAGAGAATCCTTACATGTGTACATGTGCTAGCTGTACCTGGAATCCTCTCTGCTCGGGATGCCAGCCTCCAGATGAGACCTGGGTATCCTGTGGAATTACAACTCATCTGCAGACTACAGAGATAATTTCCTCTGGAGAAAATGGATACTTTGGAGGGTGGAATCTGTGGCATTGTACCCCACTGAGGTCCCTGTCCTCCCCATGCTCCAAAACCCAAATCTCTAGGAATTTCCCAACTTGGATCTGGCTACCACACCCCTTGCTGGTGGCCTGAAAGACCTGGCAAGCCTACTCTCTGCCCATGGAAATTATACAAACTAGAAATTGAGTGACCTGAAAATGTTACATTTGGGAGATGAGTTGGAACTGCTGATCACATATCCTATCTGAGCTTCCCTCTCAAGCTCTCCAAATGTCCTCCACTTATTTCTTCACTTTTATTTATTTATTTGAAACATTTCTGTGCTGCCATTCCGGCACCTTGAATTGGGCCCAGAAGCAAATTGGGAGCCAGTGTAGACAGAACAGAACTGGTTTCTTGGACCCACTACAGTCAAAATTCTGGCCACAGCACCCTTTCCATCCCCTAGTTTGTGAAAACTCCCCTTTCATTCCTTCAGACTGCCTTCTCTACTTTCAAACTGTTAATTGTTAGCAAAGTACTAAATTGTGGCAGTAGTGGGGCAAGCAAAATGGGAGGAAACTGGAGCCATAACACCTGCAAGAACATCCTATTGTCTGGCTTGATGAACTGCAAGTTGTGCATGCCCAGACCTCTTGCAAAACCAGCACTAAGTTCCACCTCAAGACCTATTTCTTTAGCAAAGTGTCAGCCCTGACTGGAGAAGGCCTTCGCATCTGTGGTGGCTGCCTTGTCCAAATGGTGCAACTATAACCATACAGCAGATGCTCCTCCTTCAGAAAATTTGAATTCCTCATACTTGGTGTAACATCTGGCCAAGTGTTCCTTCATGCTACAAGCACCTGATGGACAGATGCATTGGCTTTGCTGGTTTAGGAAGGAGGATTAGTGTTTTGTGCTTTTGAAGCAGTTCTTCTCCAGGTAGGCTCACCAGCTCTGAGTTGGGAAATACCTGGAGATTTTTGGGGTGGAGCCTGAGCACTGGGTGTTGCCTTCTGGCACACTTCCGGTGATGTCAGGGGGTGTGGCATATGCAAATATGTTATGCTAATAAGTTATGCTAATGAGCTCCTGTACCTCTTTTTCTATGAAATGACCCCTGGTATCAACAATAAGAATGCAGTCTATTTCAACATAAATTCAGCGTGGCAGTAGTCTAAAATTCAAAGCCTTCTTTCTAGGTCATTCCTGTTGTGCTGCCCTCTTACAGATCTGACAAGCTGCCTCTCCTCTCACCCAAGCCACCCAGAATACATCCCTCATGGCGTCAGCTCCACCACCCACGGAGATGGAGCAGGAGGCCACGTGCCCCATCTGCCTGGAGTGCCTGACAGACCCTGTGGTCCTGGACTGTGGGCACAGCTTCTGCCAGGGATGCATCACCAACTACTGTGAGACATGGGGAACACTGGGGGACTTGGAGTGTCCTATCTGTAAAGTGAAGTTCCAGAAAGGGGATTTCCGTCGAAACTGGCAGCTGGCAAACCTAGTAGAAAAAATGAAACTCCTTCCACTATGTTCAAGAAAAGAAGATCTTTGCTTGAGACACAAAGAAAAACTCCACCTCTTCTGCAAAGAGGATGAAAGATTGGTGTGTTTTGTCTGTGAGCATTCCCCAGAACACCAAGGACATACAACACTGCTCCTCAAAGAGGCTGCTCAGCAATACAAGGTAGGGACTCATCTGGATCCTGGGTGGTGGAATCTGCCCATTCTCAGGGGAAGATACACTTTTCTCCTGATGTAGCAAGAAAGGAGCTCTTTGTCCAGGGCTGATGCTTGCAACTGTAAGGAGGTAGAAGCTACCATTTCTGGGTTTTCCTCCTTTGGGCCATACTGACAAGACCAACCCACTTTCTCTGTTTAATCAAGATCATTTGATTACCGCAAGTTATAAAGATATTATTTACTCTGCTTTTACTCTACTCCGGTCTTTAAAAAGCAACAGGATATTGCAACAAGAAGAGTCAGAGATTAGTTTGGCCCAACATGAAGTTTTAGAGGAGGAAAGGGGGAGGGAGAAAACAATAGCCAAAAGGTGAATTTAAAAAATGGGTAGAGGGAGGGAAAAGGTGACAGCTAGACTAAGGGTACTCATTATGGGGATATTTGGTTAATGGAGAAGAATTTGCTCAAGGACAAAAAAAGAGGGGGAGGGGAAAAAACTGAACCTAAAACCTAGAATCCAGAACCTGACAAAGGTTAGTCAAATGTAGGAAAGGGAGCCAATGTTAAAAACTTGATGAAGGAAATATAAAAATACATGTATTTATTGATCACAACTTAAAAAATATATAAGGGCTCAGTCACACGTTATGTATAAATAACAAACGATAAAACACAAGGGATTATAAATCTGACCTGACGCGTTTTGGCCTACATAGGCCTTCCTCAGAGGTCAATAGTGAGGAACGTATTGGCTGTTATAAAAACATATAGTACAATCATACACCTACAGTGCATGAATACAATAAGGACCAGAAGCAAGTTGTTTCAAGATAACCCACCAGGCATAGAGCAAGAAAATACAAATGAGGCCTCTATTAGTGCAATCACATGCCCAGTGGTTCTCAGATATAAACTTCTGGTCCAGGAAACACCTTCCTATGATTGTAGAGCCAAATAATCCTCAAGCAAAGAGCAGTGTAATTGAGATTGTAGAGGATTATTTGGCTCTACAATCATAGGAAGGTGTTTCCTGGACCAGAAGTTTATATCTGAGAACCACTGGGCATGTGATTGCACTAATAGAGGCCTCATTTGTATTTTCTTGCTCTATGCCTGGTGGGTTATCTTGAAACAACTTGCTTCTGGTCCTTATTGTATTCATGCTCTGTATGCAGGGCTATTTTTGGGCAGGAACGCACAGGAACGGAGTTCCGGCTGGCTCCTGAGTTGGCCACGCCCAGCAGGAACTTATTAGCATAATAGGCCACACCCAACAGCAGAAACTCATTAGGATTGGCTACATTAGGGGTGCGTGGCCTAACATGCAAAGGATTACCTGCTACAAAAAAAGCCCTGGGTTTTGACAACAAACAAGGTAAGCAGAATAAGAAGTAAAAGGTGGGTGCGTCTGGATGGCCACACTTCTGGCAACATGGGGGTGTGGCCTAGTATGCCAATGAGCTGTGTTGTCAAGGGTGTGGCCTAATATGCTAATGAGTTCCTGCTGTTGGGTGTGACCTCTTATGTTAATGAGTTCCTGCTGTTGGGTGTGACCTATTATGCTAATGAGTTCCTGCTGGGCTTTTTCTACAAAAAGAGCCCTGTCTGTATGTATATGATTGTACTATATGTTTTTATAATAGCCAATATATTCCTCACTATTGACCTCTGAGGAAGGCCTATGTAGGCCGAAATGCGTCAGGTCAGATTTATAAGCCCTTGTGTTTTATCGTTTGTTATTTATACATAATGTGTGACTGGGCCCTTATATATTTTTAAAGTTGTGATCAATCAATACATGTATTTTTATATTTCCTTTATCAAGTTTTTAACATTGGCCCCCTTTCCTACATTTGACTAACCTTTGTCAGGTTCTGGAAGAATTTGCCCAGTCATAGAAGCATGCAGTAAATAAATTTTCCAAGAAGTAGATCCAGTCAGGTTTTTTTGTACAGTAGGCGAGGCTACCTTCTGGTGTGCCCTCGCAGCCGCCACCAAGGCACCCCCGCGCAGTTCCTGGCTAGCTCCTGCACCCCGAGAGTCACTTCTCCTTCTCTGCCCCCCAGTTTCCAGTCCCCTCCCCCTGGTGCCAATTGCAGCCCCATCGGGGTCTTGCAGGGTGACATCATCAGCCCCTTTGGGCAGGGTGTGGGGCGAAGGAGACCGTGGCAAGGATGGCTCTCTTGAGGCTTCAGGAAAGCTGCACGACGCGCCCCCACCTCACCCTGTTGGGAAGCCTCTGCAGCTCTTCTGCCTTCGATGGGGAAAAGCTGCTTTAGACCTCACGGGAAACCTCTGGCTTCCACTGCCAACACCCGGCCGGCCATTCTCAGCCTCAGCACTGAGCACGCCTTTTGGCGGGCTGAAGAGGCAGGTCTGCAGATGGCGGGAGTGTGTGCATTTCTTCGCCTCCCTGAATGGTGCTGCTGAATTATGGGGTGGGGAGCACTCTGGCTAGCAAGGGAGGTGTGCCCTGGGGTACTTCGCTTCCTGTGCGGGGCGAGGAGGGGTCGAGGCTGGCCAGAGTGGCACCCTCGTTGAGTTGGTGCCCTAGGCGACGGTCTAAAATTTGTCAATGATGGGCCAGCCCTGGATCCAGTTCACATTTAATGCTGAAGTCAAAAGAAGAGAAATTAGCCTAATCTAAAGGGTACTTTCCGTGTCACAAATGGCCAGTTTATCTGGCCTCATGTGCATGGGAGTATGAGGGCACTGTATCTACAGGAGATCTGCAGAGACAGGTGTCTTCATGGAAGGCCATGTGAAGGCTGTGTGAGACGACAAAGCAAGAGATAGAGGAGAGGGGTCAGAGGGCAGCTCCCAGGTGAAGACAAAGAGAAGTTATTTCATTCAAGGAGATAACACCTAAGAACATAAGGAAAGTCATATTGTATCAAGCCAATGTCCCATCCAGTCCAACACTCTGTGTTACGCAGCGGTCAAAACCCAGGTGCCATCAGGAGGTCCATAAGTGAGGACAGAACTCTACAAGCCCTCCCACTGATCCCCCCAGGCACCAAGAATACAGAATGCCACTGCCCCAGACATCGTGTTTCATCTGTATCTTGTGGCTAATAGCCACTGATGGACTCCTGCTCCATATGTTTATCCAATCTCCTCTTGAAGCTGTCTATGCTTGTAGATTCTCAACAAGAGTTCTAGTAGAATTGATAGATAACTCATGGTAAATTTTAAGAACATATGAAATTGCCTTATACCAGGTCAGACCATTATTCCCCCCAGTGGGATATAATGCGAGGGGTAATGGGATATAATCAGGTGCAATGCCAGGGGATCTCCAGCTATCACTGGGAGATTGGCAACCCTAGGAGAGAGAGATTGGTTTCCCCCACCATCACCAAACACCCCACCTTCCCTGCTGTGGAAAGTTATGGGAGAGAGAGATTGGCTTCCCCACCATCAGCTGATCTGAGGGGAGTAAAACAGCTGATGGGAGAGGAGTGAAACTGGCCAGAACCTGCAAGGGCTAGGTGCACTGGGGTGTCTGGCATAATCAAATGGTGGGGTAGGGCCCGTGGGTGGTGGGACTCCACCCCCAAATGCCCCATAGTGGCTACAGGCCTGCTTGGGAATTCTCTGAACAAATCCCATGTGACCTGAGTCCTACACTGTGTGCTTCAATCCATACCACAACTGGATCTAGTAGGCCTACTTGTGGGATATAATGGGCTTTGGGAGTCTTAGGGATATGGAAGGCCTCCACTCTACCTCAGGGGAGAAACTACACATTACATGAGAGATTCATGTCCAGAATTCTCAATGCTTTCTTAAAATGGGGGGGGGGACCCTGGGGGGAGGGGAGATTGAATTCTATTGGGGCCACGGCACTACTACAGTCAGGTTTTTCACTTTTTCTTCTTGCACCTTTTTCTTAATGGAATTTGTCTCTCCCATAACAACGCAGCTCTTAGCCACAGCTGAGGAAAAATACAGTCAACAGATAGAGCAGGGGTCCCCAACATGGTGCTCGTGGGCGCCATGGTGCTCAGCAATACATTTCTCGGTGCCCCACAAATGTTTTTAGAAGGTGGGTGGGGCCAGGTGGGCCTCTTGCCCTGCAAGGCTTCTGATCGGCTACTGAAACTCCAGCGTATGCAGATGAAAATAACGTTGTTTCAGCAGTAACAACCACCACGGTGTTTGTTTCATTTTCTCTCACTCCTGTTTCCCAGTGTCTTTCTTAAATTACCACTCTTCTCCCCTATGCTTGGGCTTCCTTTATGTGTTTGGCTGTGTTTCCTGTGGCAGCCATTTTGGGCTTGGCTGCCCCTCCTCTATCAGGCATTTTGGGATTCAGCTCACTTCCCCCTGTCAGAGTTCCAACAGGGCCCAGAGGCACCCAAAGGTTGGGGACCCCTGATATGGAGTCTCTCAGGGACTTGAGTGACCCCCCCCCCAAACTCTCTCACACACAAGACCATGCAGGGCAGGGAATGGAGCCAAGTGCATAATTTCAATGAACTCTTTCTCTTCCCCTGATTTTATAGGTTTTTTATGTATAGCGAAACTAAACAAACAAAAAAACCCCAACAGGAACTAATCCAGAAGGTTTTTTCATTTTTTCCTTTAAGGATAAGATCTTTGACTGCCTGGAGACTCTGAGGACTGAGAGGGAGAAAATTCTGGTACATAGAGCACATGCTGAAGCCGATAGCCAAGAAATGCTGGTAAGTGCCCCAATTGCTGGAAGTCAACACGAACTGGGACTAATATCTCAGAAAACAATATACCAAATGCAGGCAGAGTCCAATACTGCAAGGTGGTCCCAGTCTTCACAATGGATATCTGTCAATTGAGAATGGCCTAGTCTGTCACAAAAAATACTCATCAAAAGTCATTCTAAGAGCCAAACTACATGTTGTATTCCTTTTCCCCTGGAGATTAAGGAGGAGGGTCTTTTAAAGCATTTATCACTTCACTTTTTTTGCCAAAAAATGCAGATGGTAAAACGGTGCAGAGGCGCAGTTTTGGTGGGAAAACCCGAGAGGAGGTAGGATTAAGATCCCCCCTTCCTTCCTTCAGAAAATGATGGAATCAACGAGACAAGAGACAGTTGCTGACTTCAGAAGTCTACATTGGTGGCTGAAAGAAAAAGAAAACTGTCTGCTGGCTGAGATAGAAGAGGTGGAGAAGGAGGTAGCGAGAGAAAGGGACGAGCACCTGGCCAGACTCTCTGAGGAACTCTCCTCTCTCGAAAGCCTCATCCGGGAGATGGAGGAGAAGCATCAGCAGCCAGAGAGTGAACTCCTGCAGGTAAGATTCTGGTAGAAAATGTCATCCTCAGCAGGAGAGTGTTTGCAAACCTTTTCTGATGAAAACAGGGCCACACTCTGAGAAGACCTTGAGTGAAGCATGATAGGCCTGAAGTGATTTCTTTAGCCTTCACTTACCTGGCAAAAATTCTCCATCCCCCCTGCCTGTCATCTCCAGTATGGGAGTTTTGTGTGCAGTTTCCTCCATCGGTGGCCATTTCCACCTAATCCTCCCCCCACACCCACACCTGGGACACCGGAGGGCTTTTTAAGAATTGGTAGCTGTTATCTCCCTATAGCACAAGACCATAACCATCCATTGATGCAGTCTGCTAGTTCCTCTGACTGCTCAGCTGTCATTTCTTAAAAGAAGTGTCTAGTGCTTTTTGTTGCATGGCTAGTCCCTGTATATCTCTGCAATGAGAAAAGCTTGAGACCTTTTTCTAAAAGTGAAAGCCACAGCATGATAGCAATTAGCAGTTGAAAAACAGCTCTTTGGTGGCACATCAGGGAAAACAGCAGCCTTGATGGGCTGACAGATGGACATCTGAGAGGAACCTTGAAAATGTGCACTTCCCCATCCAGATGGTGTAGCTTGGACTGCATTGTTTGAGAAGAAATGTCCTGAGGACATGTAAAGGCTGAAAAGGGCACAATTGGAGGATGGGGAAACGTGAATCTTCCAAATAAACCCACTGCAGAGAAAAACCTCCTTCTGCTGATGTGGTCCACGGCAGCCACTGACTTTCCTTTTCTTTCTCTTTCTTCCTTCCAGGATATCAGAAGCACCTTGGCGAGGTAAGTGGAACCCATTAATTTCCTTTTGTCATTTTCGAAGACTGTGGATTAGGCTTGCTAGACCCCCCACTTTGGCAGGGGTCGCCCGATTTGGAGGGGCTCCTTCTGGCATGCCAGCCAGCTGGCAGGTGGGGGGAAGCCCTGCCTCCAAGAGCGACCACCCAGCCCCCCCGCCACCTCTCACCAGTAGGGTTTAAAAGGAATCTTTAGACGCTGCTGGGGAGAGGTGGGGGCTGCATGCAGGTGTGTGAAGCTTCCCCTCTCTCCCCAGCAGGGTTTAAAAAGACCCTTTAGATGTTGCTGGGGAGAGGCTGGGGGCCTCCTTCTGAGTGATGTCATCACACTGGGGACTCCCCACCCCCTCCAGTAACACCCCCATCACACTGGGGACTTTGAGGGACCTGGCAACCCTACTGTGGATAACATTTGGTTCTAAGCCTTGTGTTGACGTGGCAAACATAATGAGCTATTGGGGGCGAGGTGGAGTCTGGAGAGGGGGAGTATTGCTGATGGACTGATGTCACTTCCAGGTGATCACTTGGAAGTCACCTCCAAAACTTCTCAAGAAATTTGCCCATCTCTATGGTAACAATCATGGAGATTAGAGAAAATTCCTAGAGTGGTCTGGCCGGTAACCCATTATGTCTGCAATGTCACTTCCCTCCAATTTTTGCATCAGTGCTCAGTTGAGCAAATGTGAGGAATGGAGTGTGGGGGTGGGAGCTTCCCTGCCATGGATGGGCAACTGGCGATCATCGGACAGCTTGAGGAGTGGTTTGCCTTTAGGTTCCATGTACGAGCACGCAGGAATCCAGATTCTTCAGTGTTTCAGGCTGCATTTCTCCCCAAAGGAACCTGAAGTGGCTTTCACAAAGGAAAAAAAAATCTACATCACACAAACACACAAAAATCCCTAGAGAAACCCAAGAATCTGGGTTGCTCCAAATCCGCCAAGCTGACTGTTATGCCTTGACGGTGAACGCTGCCTATTCTTTAGCATGTAAAGCTTGATTCTTAGTACAGGATCGTAAGATGTTGGCCATTCCTATGGAATTGTGCGAAGCAACCAATCACAGTGTAAATATGTATTCTGGAGGGAACAGACCTTATTGGTCTTTATCCTGAGTTTCTTATTGGTTCTTAACTTATTATGGGTGTGGTTTTGACAGCCCGAGATGGTTTAAAAAGGGAGCTGTGCTCCACTGTTTTGTGGGGTGTTCCTGAGTTGAAGTTTGCTGTTATAGTAAAACTGAATCACTTTGAAATCAGTCGTGTTAAGTTCCATACTTAACACTGACCATTGCAGGTCCCAGGCTGTGAGACAAGAGTTACTTGCCTTTCACCTTACATCCAAGGGCTCCTGCCTCTGGCCCCACACAGGCTTGAAATACCTGCAGGAAGAGGAGGGAAAGGTAATCAGAGATGGACTTCCACTCCTGCTAGCTTGGTGCCAGCATTCCGGCAGCGTGACAGAAGAACATAAGCAGAGCCTTGCTTAATCAAACCAATGGCTCGACTAGATCAGGGTTCCCAACCTTTCTTTGCCTGTGGGCAACTTTGAAATTCTGGCACAGCGTGGTGGTGGGCACAGCCAAAAAGTGGCTGCCACAAAATGGCTGCTGCAGCTTACCTTCGGTCACACAGTCAAAGCACCGTTTCAAAATTCTGCACAGTCAATCAAATCTCAAGTGGCCAATCAGTAGCTTTGCTGGGCAAAAGCTCCGCTTGGCCTTTCCCACTTTCTTAAAACAAGAAAGGTGTTGGCAGGCACCATAGCCCCCGCAGGTGCCGTGCTGGGGAGTACTGGTCTAGCCTTCATTATACTGAAGATGGGGCACAGCATGTAAGCCTTACGTTACACACACGTGTCACACCTGACTGTTCCTGGGGGAGGAGTTTATTGGTCAAGTCCTCCTTTGGTTGGAAATATGTACATTGTACATTCTAGGGAGCCGGAAAATGTCCTGTTCTTTTGATGTTTATATTTTGTAGTTTCCCCTCCTAAATATATTTACTAGTTTATTTATACGTGCCTAGAAAAGGCATTTTTAATCAGTTGTTCACTGGCCTTAAGACACATTCTGAGTGATTATTGTGTCATTCTGGACACTCTTTCAAGTTCAATCTTCCAAACAGAAGGTGAAGGGGAGGTGGAATCCTTTCCCTCGTGCACTTCCCATCAGCACAGACTCCCTCAAGAGGGGAATTCTTTTTGGACTGTGCTGCTAATTCACTGAACTTTCTAGGTCAGGGGTGTCAAACTCATTTGTTCGGCGGGCCAGATCTGACATAAATGAGACCTTGTTGGGCCAGGCCACATGTGTCATAAATGCCAGGTAGCGGAGACGTAAACTTTATAAAGGACACAAACACAATTAAAGTTTTTTTATACTTTAAATAAAGCATGCTTAAAACACTAGCACTCTTGCAATATTTTGTTTCTTTAACAGTCTCTGATAGCTGACACCTCTTGCTCTGAATTATTGCATCAAAATGTCTGTGCTATAGCAATCCTGAGTATGCTTTTCAGGTGTGTATCTGTAAGCTGCAAACCTACTTTTGATTTATTGACATTCATTACAGAAATCTATTGCTCAGTATTCTGAGCCTAGGACCCAGGAGAAAACATTAAATGGCTGGGCATTATGAGCAGTTTGTACATAAATTGCTTTGTGTGCTGGTCAAGAACATGGCAAGGCATTCTGGCACACACAAAGGGCTATGTGTTTGTCTACAAATCTATAGTCTTCCCCAGAGAAATAACGACAACTCCTATGTACATGTCCTCAATCAGCAGCCACTAAAATGGCCACTGGCAATTGTGCCCTATTATGTTTCTTCTTTGATCACTGGGGTCATGTGAGGAGGAGACACCAGGGGATGTCTGGAGGGCCTTCTCAGTCGTGGCACCAAAATCATTGAATCTCCAACCAAGGGAGATTCATCTGTCCCCCCTCCCTTATTATGTGACACCTGCCTGTAAAGAACTTCGCTGATTTTTTTGGCATTCCTTTTTTTTTTTTATTATTGCTTTTGTATACTAAACAACTACAGGAAAAGGGGGTGGGAGATAACTATAACTAAAAAAGAAGCTACAAATTAAGGCAAGGATCATATTACAAAGGTTACTTCTTCATATATCGTTCTTACAAAACTCTATATTAAGTATGAATACTGTGTTTAATGCTTTACTAATGCTAGCTTTTAGGTGAATTATAGTCCATTATACTTTGTTGAACTTCTTGTTTATTTTTCTTGTATTTCAGTTTAACTTTGAGTAGTTTGGGTGCAGCTTCTCCTTTTTCTGACTCAGAAACCTCAGAGGTATTACCAGAACTGTTTGAACTGTCCTCTGATTCATACTCACTTTTATCTTCTTCTTGGGTATTGTCCTTATTCTTTCATCTTTCATTGGGTTTTGTTGTTGTTCCAAAAAGTCTTTAGCTTTCTGGGCAGAGTAAATCTTGGTCTTCTTATCATTGTAATTAAATATCAATCCTTCTGGGAATATCCATCTTAAAGGAATAGAGTTGTTGTGCAGAAAGAAAATCAAATCCTTGTATTGCCTTCTTCGTTTCCGCACCTCAAATGGAATATCCTTTAGGATTCTCGCTTCTTTGTCTTTAACTTTCAGGATTTTCCCAGATGTTGCTTTTAAGACTGCATCTCTAGTAGATCTCTTGGTGAATTTCACAAATATTTCACCAGGCAGTTTATTTTTCTTGATAAAGTCTGGATAGGTTCGATAAACCAAGTCTATATCATTTTGTAGTAAATCCTGCTTAAGCTCTGTCACTGGTGCTAATGCTTTGCTTAATATTTCTTTTAGATTTTCTCCTTTCTGTTCTGGGATACCCTGGAAACATAGGACATACATTGATCACTCCATCTGAAGCTGTAACAATTGTCCTTTATCAGAGAATCGCTCTTTTTCCACTTCTTCCAATTTCTGTGTAACATTCTTTGTTTTTTCTTCAATTTTCTTGATGGCTTTATCAGCCTCAACTGTTCTTTTGTCAATTCCTATCAGTTGCTTTTGAACTCTATCAAGTTTGTTATTGATGTTAGACATCTGCTCCAGCAGAGGGCGCAATGCCATTGCCAGCATACTGGAGAGATCAGTGGCTGCTTCCGTTATCTGGGTAGGAGTTGTTGTCTGGGTAATTCCTGTGGAAGGTTTGTTTTCCAGTGCCATTTTTCTCCCTCTGCCAGACACTGTTTACACAAGAACAAAGTTTTTTAGATTAGAATGAAAATTCTTCAGTTTGGATGTGCTTTGGATTATTTTGCACCTTTCACCTTGTTTAAAGTCTCTCAGGTCAGTATTGGCTTTCTTTTCAAATTAACACTTAGGAACCGCTATTGTGTGTGTGGGGAAATCCAGTTCCTTCCCACCCACTAGCTCTCCTCGTATTATAGTCCCACACTCATTCATGGCTTTGCAGATTAAGTGGGGATTGCTTGACTCACAGTTTGTTACACTTGTCTTGTAGTAAGAACATATTCACGCTGGATCGCTTGCCCGCTTCATCCGGCAGCCAGCTCTAGTCACTATGACAGCTTCACGGCAACAGGACCTCTTGGGGTGTGGGAGCCTCAATTCCTTAGCCATCACCTTGGAAGAGGCATCCCTCTGCACCCCAGGCAGGGAGCCCCTACAAGGGCCCAGGGGGTCTCGGAATCGTCCAAGACCCCTCCTGTCCACCATGACTCAGCGCGTCCGCATCAGAGTGGATGGGATGCGTCTGATCCATAAGTTGCCAAATCCGGAACAATTTTTTTTTTTGCATTCCTTCGCTGGATCCGCCTTCCTATTTCCGTGTTTTTATCTTCTCTTTAACTGTTTTGCATTTCAAAGCTTGTTTTGATGTTTTTGATTGATCGCTGCCATGGGGACTCTAACTTGGGGGGAAAGGCAGCATAAAAACATTTTAAATATAAACAGAAATAATAAAACATATTCCTGATCCCATCATGTTTGATGAATGCAGTAAGGCAGCTTTGCCTACTGAAAGTGCCTTCTGCATTTCTTCTCCTGCTTGTGGCTTAGCTACACTTTCAGCCACTCATTACTTTATTATTCTGCATATTTTTCCATCTTGTTCTTTTCCTCCTCTGAAGAATGCTGGTTTGGATGGATGATCCATTAACAGTGTTTCTCTGTAGGTATGAGAAGAAGGAGACATTTCAGAATCCAGTGGCTTTCCCAACTGAGCTGAAATGGAGGGTCCACAACTGCTGTTATGACTGCTTTCTGGCATGTGCCATGAAGGAATTCAAAGGTAAGAGTGGAATGACTGCAGAGATTTCAGAGACGACATTTACATCAGTCAGAAATGCAAATGGCAGATTCTGGGTCACTCAGGAATGCCTGTTAAGAAGGCCATTTTAGTTCAGCATTGAGAGAATTATTCTCAGGAGCAGTGTTCCCTCTAAGCTGAATTAGTGTGAGCTAGCTCACAATTTTTTAGCCTCTGGCGCACACATTTTTGCCTTAGCTCAGGAAGGATGGCTCCAGAGCAAACTAATTTATGCCGTAGCCAAATTGCTCACTCACAACTTTAGTGCCAGTAGCTCACAAAGTAGAATTTTTGCTCACAAGACTCCACAGGTTACAGAGAGCATTGCTCAGGAGTATTCTTGGAATCTTAGCTCAGAAACAAAGTTTCTAGACTGTCTAAAAAATTCCCTTCATTTTTTAATCACCATACCGTGGGTGCTGCAGTATTTAGGAAGGAGACTGGAAAAGAAGAAGCCTTCCAAAGGAGAGGTGGGAAATTGATTTAGTGAGGCTGATGAAGGTTTTAAATGGCCAAATACACATTTGTCCTGCTTTTTAATGGCAATTCAGAAGTCACAATTAGTGTTCCCTCTAAGATGAGTTTGTGTGAGCTAGCTTACAGTGTTTTAGCCTCCAGCTCACACATTTTTGTCTTAGCTCAGGAAGGAGGGCTCCAGAGGAAACTAATTTATGCAGTAGCCAAATCGCTCACAACTTTAATGCCAGTAGCACACAAAGTAGAATGTTTGCTCACAAGACTCCACGGTTTAGAGGGAGCATTAGTCACAATGTAAACTAATGCCCTCTTTCTGTACTTACACAGTTGGTGGATTCACTGATCCAGGCATGTGACTTTGATAGCCATTCTTGATGCATAATCAAAGCTGAGTTATTTTAGCTCTTTCCTTGATACAGAGGAAAAACTGTCCTTGCTTCCTGATAGCTGACATTTCCTAAAGGGTGCCTCCACTTACACCACAATGGTTTGGCTTCCTCAGTGGTCCAGCAATCCTTAACCATCCTGGTGGTCCTGAAAATCAGTGTATGATCCAGAGGCAGGGCATTTCTCATGCAAAGGTGACCTTTAGGAAAGCAAATACTGGGTTGGTTGGGACATTTTTTTTGGACTGCCATAGAGGAGGAAGTTCGTAATAACTGGACCAAAATCAGGTTGCTGGTGGTACTTGTTTCCTGAAGGTGCTTACGGGATCCTTTCTTCTGCGTGCTGCTTTCTCTGTAGGACTGTAGCCAAAACGGATCTGTCCAAATTCTCACTTTGCCTCCTGTGAAGAACTCCTGAGGCTTGAGTGTTGTTGGGATTAGGGCAGGGCCGTAGCCAGTGGTGGGGCATTAGGTGCAGTGCCCCCTTGACTTAGGGGTGTCTCTACATGCCAGCCTGCTGGTCCCCCCCTTCCCTCCTCCTGGAGGGCAAGGGAGCCTGGGGCGACTTTGAGGTAACCGGTGTCGACCACGCAATTCCTCCCCTGTGCGCACTTCCTCTGCGCCTCCCCTCTCTTCCCCCCACCTGGCAGACCCCTCTCTTTCCCTCTCTGCTCAGCTGGCAGGCTGGGGGAAGAGAGGGGAGGGAGGGGGTGGCCGCATGGCCTCCTTGTCGGCTGAGTCTTCTTCCTCTAGCAAGCAGAATTATCACTTTGTAGCATCCACAAAACCTACTTTGGCTTAAATAGCAGTGGACTGGATTTTAAAAACACCCAGACTTGAACAACAAAGACCTGGCACAAAGTTGTGCTGAAGCCAAGTGTTAGCTTTCTAGAATAGATATTCTGTGCCTTTTGCTTTTTAAATGCTACAGAAGCTGTAACTGGGAATGTCAAAAATTACTTTAGGATAAGAGAAATGTAGGTACTTGAGAGCACAGATGGAAGGAGGATCCCCACTCCCCCGGATTTGTTCCTGCATCAGTACTTTTGGGAATTGCTGTTCTTGTTAGAAGATACTCTTATAAATACAATGGTTTGATGTTTATTCTTTATTCCTTCTGCTTCTCTAGGAACTCTGGTTTGGGCATTTCCGAAGCTAAGAGGTAAATTTTGAATCCTGAGAGAGAACAAAATTCTCAAGAAGGAGAGGGACTTGTCCAGAGGTTTTCTGTTTGTGTTTCATTGACATTCAAGAGTTCCATCCGATGGACGTTAGAATCATAAATGGGTTCGTTGTGAAAACTGGGAAGGAGGAATGGGGAAGCAGTAAGTGACTTTGAGTGGGAGTCTCTTAACCTGAGCACATAAAAAGTCCTACTGGATCAGTCCAGAATCCTGTTTCCATCCATGGACATTGAGCTGTGGAGGGCATAACAGGCTGGGCAGTGGTCACGCCTCCATGGCCCTGCCTGGCTGCTTGGGAGGAGACTCCAACTCAGAGGGGTAATTTGACTGTCCCCTTTAGTCAGGAGTTTCTTGGACACAATTTCTCCTTTGGGAACAGGCTCACCTCCCAAGACAGTTCCCTTACTTCTCCAGGCTGTGCACCTTCTTCCCGCTTCACTATCTGTCACCCATCCCAGGCTGCTTAGGATGGAGGCTCTTAAGGAGTATCCTGGGGGTTCCTCTTATTTCAGACTTCACCCTTTCCCCATGGCCATGCCACAGCATAGGGGAATTCCCTCCCCTTCAATCAGATCTACAGAGGTTTTCCACCCTCATCCCAAGTTGTCAGAATCTAGCCATGTCTCTGGTGTGGGCCTTCAGGTCAGGCCTTGTTGGGTGGGCTTCTGTGGGAAACCCTCGGTCCTTGCCTCCTTTCCCCCTGGGCAGGACTTCCTCTCTTCTCTCTCTTGATCTCTTCCAGTGTTGCCCCATCAAAGACATTTGTGGAAAGCTCACAAACTGGTCCTGGAAACCACAGCCCCACAATGGTTTCATTCCCAGCATTGGATACTATTGTGCCAGAGGCCATTTTCTTGCTCGACATGGGGGTTCTTTCTAGAGGTTTTGCTCAACATGGGGGTTCTTTCTAGAGGTCAAAGACTTCAGCTGCAGAACATAAAACATATAGCAAGGTACAGATCCTCACATGATCCATTCAGTCTGAGTGGCTTCTTAGCAGCAGCAACACTCTCCAGCAAGCCCAACAAAGCCTCCCTCCCCACTTCTGCTGTTTCCTCTTCCTGTTTTTATAGGCTGCTTAGGTACAGCCCCCCCCCCGCCCCCGCCGCATAAAGTCACCTGGGCAGGCATGCTGGGTAAGGTTCCAAGTCCTGCACCTGACATGCCCTTATTAGGAAGGGATTGGATTCTGCAGCTCCTTGGATACCTTAAGCTCAAATGAGGTTCCCTGACAACACCATTCCCTGCACCTCCTCGAGGGGTTTTCCCCAGTGGCACCACATTTCACCCCTTGGTGTTGTCAGGATGCCATATCTGGCTTCTTCAAATACATTCACAGAGCAAAATATAATCTGACAAAACAGAATAGTCTTAGTTGGTAGTCTTTTTTTTTTTTCTTCTTGGCAGGGTCTTAAATCCACAATTTGATTCATAGCTGGATATTCCATTAATGGTCAGTTGGGGGTGCTTGCTATGATCCTTTGAGATAGATTTGTGAGGCAGAGATTGTACACTAAATGGGAAGGTACCAGCCTTCACGCTTTTTCAGCTTCATTCTTTCAAGGCAAACGGGAACATCAAAGTCAGCTATTAATACTCAGTAGGGCTCCAGTGGCCCAGCAGCAGTTGTGTTTGACTGGGGTTATGGCACCCATACCTTGTGGCCTGCTGCTAGATTAGTGGGCTCAAAGCCCCCCTTCCCCCTCACCATTGCTGGCTCGCTTATCAACCTTTACCCACCCCTCCTTGGTGGGTCCTGGTGTCAGTTGCTTAATGCAGTGCTTGAACAACCCATTCATTTTATCCATCAGTCCGGTTGCCTGCAGATGGTGGGGCATGAGATATATCCAATTAAGATTACATTCAGTGACCCAATCCTGGAAATAATCTCAAATGAAATGACTTCCATTCTCTGACTGTATCTCACGGGGAAGGCTGTATCCCCAGACTAGGCGTTCCAGTCTTCAGATGGCAGCCTGTAGTGTCCAGCCCTCAATACCCGTGTAAACATCTCCAAATGGGTCACCTTCTGTTTTTGCACTCTTGTAGGTGTTTCCTGGTATTAGGGGCTGAAGACTTAGGCTTTCTTCAAGGGGCCTGTCTCCTAACTGACCTCCTCCACTGGATGACCCTGGTGCAGGATCCAATAGGGCCCCTCACAAAGCAGAAGGGGCAGTTCACGTCAGCCAGGTACGCGTCCCTGCAGTGAAAACTTCACTATCAAGACCAAGGGCCCCTTGGCCCCACAGGTGAGTGAGCCACGCACCCAGTGGCTCACAGGGGTTTTCATTATGCCCCTTGGCAATATCAGTAATTTCAGTCCAGGTACAATCACAAACTGTGCAGGTATGACGAGGGGGAGCATTTAGTGCTCCTTTTGACTTATGGGTCACTAAGGGGCCCTCCTGCCAGGGATCCTCATCGTCCTCGTCCCCTTCAGTCCACTCTTCTTCCTCTGTTGACTCCCCAGTGTCTCCATCCCATATCACTGAGTCCCTGACTAAAGCTTGCACTTGCAAGGGGTCAGCACAGAGACTGTGTTTTGGTCTGTTTCTACCACATGGGCAGGCAAAGCAAACAGCTAAAGTCACTGCCTGATCTTCAGCTGCCTCTCCTCAGGCTCCTCCAGTGCCTCCCACAAGAGAGCTTGTTGCAGTTGTCGTGCTGCAATTCTGTCCTGCAATTTCACCAGCCTTTCTCTGGGGAGTCTGCCAGCATGCCCAGCTCTCCCTAAAAGCTGTCAGAAGGGTCCATCCAACCCCCCATATGGCTTTTTTGGTCCCCATTTTTCACCCCTAGCTCCATCGAAGAGTGACTTACGGCTGCTGGGATTGGACCGTCACCTTCCCCCATCTCAGACTCCCAAGCAACTGGAGGTGCCACCCAGTTCAACAGCTAAGCCACTGGACCCCATGCCAACATGGCAAGCCAGCAAAGCATCCTGCTCTCCTCTCGCCTTTCATCCCCTGCCTTGCCCCGTAGAGGCCTTGCCCATCCAGATCCCATCCTCATCACCAGTTGTTGTGCCAGAGACTATTTTCTTGCCCGAGGCAAGTGTTCTTTCTGGAGGAGTTGGGTGTTCAAATAACACTCAGCAAAGCAAAGCACTGTGGTACAGAGACACTTTAACTGCAGAACATAGAACAAACAACAAGTAAAGATCCTCACGTCCCTTCCAATGCTCCCTCTAAGCTGTGGAGTCTTGTGAGCAAAAATTCTACTTTGTAAGCTACTGGCATTAAAGTTTTGAGCAAGAAACTTGGCTACTGTATAAATTAGTTTGCTCTGAAGCCCTCCTTCCTGAGCTAAGACAAAAATGTGTGAGCCAGAGGTTAAAAAACTGTGAGCTAACTCACACTAACTCAGCTTAGAGGGAACACTGGTCCCTTCAGCTGCTGGGTGCTTAGAAGAAGAAGAAGAGAAGAAGAAGAGATTGGATTTATATCCCGCCCTTCACTACCCAAAGGTGTCTCAGAGCGGCTTACAAACTCCTTTCCCTTCCCCTCCCCACAACAGACAAACTCTTGACAGAAACTGCTCTTTTTTCAAGAACAGCTCTTATCATAACTATGGCTTGCCCAAGGTCATCCAGCCAGGTGCGAGTGGGGAATCAAACCTGGTTCTCCCAGATTAGAGTCCGCGTACTTAACCATTACACCAAACTAGCAGCAACAAGGAAGCCCAACTGTTGCTATTTCTTCTTCCTGTTTCTCTAGCCTGCTTAGGTACAGCCGCCTAGCATAAGCCTCGCCTGGGTGGGCAGGCTGGGTCAGGTTCCAGCTCCTTATTAAGAAGTGAATTGATTCTGCAGCTACTTTGATACCTTAAGCTCAGATAAGGCTCCCTGACAACACCATTCCCAACACCTTCTATACAAGCTATACAGTGTTGTAGTTTGATTGGCTTGTAAGGCTGCTCAGAGGTATACTGCCTTTGAATATGGAAGTTCCGTTTAGCTGGTATAACTAATAGCTATGACACCTGTTCCTACTGAATTTGTCTAGCACCCTTTTAAAGCCAGCTATTCCTGTGAACACTGCTATATTTTGAGGCAGTAAATTTAATAAAATACTTCTTGTATAAAGTGGTAATCCTTTTTGATTGACTTTAAGATAATGTCAGTCAGTTTCACTGGGTGGCTTTCTTTTTGTTCTAACACTAGAACAGCATTAATCTATATACTATTAGTGAGATTGGCCAGATCTGAGGATATTTAACTCTGTTGACTGGAGCTGTGAATGGGCAAGGCAGATCTTTCTACAAATCTGAAAAGGGCCCCAGGTTTGCAGAAAAAATGTGGAAGCTGGAAAAAAATGGTAGGTTTTTAAAAAACTCAAAAATCATAAAAGGAGCCCCTGTAGCTTTAAGCAATAGGTTATCCTAGTGGCCATTGCTAGGCAACCTCAGTATTCTGTGAGTAGAAAGGCAGGGGAAAAGGGCAGGGTCTTTTCCAGGGGTGTTTTGGTCTTTGAGAGAGGACTCATCAGGCCTTAAAGTAGGATGGCACATCTCTGTCCTCAGTCATTAAGTAGTGACCACACTGACATCAATGACTTTAAGAGTATACAACATCCATTCCATTCTAACACAACCCACTCCAAGATTTCCCAGCTCAACTAAAAATTTCTTTTTTCACTAATTAATAGATTAGGTCTGTGTGATTACCCCAAGCTGTACCACCCTCACCAGAGCTCAGCTGCCCAGTTAAGTCTTCGACTGTGTGGAGGAAAGTACCTATAAAAGTGTGCAGAGTTCCCTTTTCTGACCACTGCAACATCTTGCCTCCACATGTAACGTGGCATCGAAAATGCACAAGATCATGCATAATGGTTGGAGGGAAGCTGCTTGTGAGGCCTGCCCTCGACTTCAGTTTATTTGCCATACTGACACATAGGATGAAAAGAAAGAGAAACAAACCAAAGCCATTGCTTTAGAAACAGGACTGTTCCAGGATGGGTTTTTCCCAGGAGGTGCAGGAGCTTGTATGTTGATGTGTTTAGTTTATCTTCTGGAAGTGAATTGATCTCCTAGCTGATTCGGCATCTCTTCTGTCACCTCGTTTCTTCCCAACAGCAAAGGTGATTCCGGATCCAGCCTCAGCCAGTTCCTGTGTTGTCGTGTCTAGTGTCATCTGGTGGCAAAGTACAGCCCAAGACCTATCTAAAGATCTTGCAAAACACTACGGCTTTGTGCTGGGCCATGAGGGATTCACATCAGGCTGCCATTTCTGGGAAGTCCTTGTGGGAAATGAGGACGGCTGGGCTGTGGGGGTGGCCAGGAAGCCTGTGAAGGGCAGGGTCACCTTGACTCCTGAGGAAGGGATCTGGGCTGTGGGGAGGAGTAAAGGCCAGTACAAGGCTTTCGTAGAGCATATTGGCCCGCCCCTGACCCTGAGTGGGGAGCTTAGGAAGATCAGAGTCTGTCTGAACTACGATGGGGGGCGAGTGGCCTTTTTCATTACTGACACAGCAGCCCTTCTCTATGAGTTCTCTGGAGCCTCCTTCTGTGGCAAGACCCTTCATCCCTTCTTTGCTGTGTATGGCAATGGCTGCCTGTGGCTCCTCTCTTAAGGCATTCAGAATCTCCCTCACAGGCCCTGCTGGTGTTTGTGAGACCAGCACGATGAACAAAGAACATTCAACATGTCTTGCCAAAAAGCCCCTTTTCTAGTTTAAGAAAAAAGCTTCTGTAAGCTCCCAGTCACCAAAACGAACAAAATGGTACCCGCTTCCCCCGAAAGCCCCTCTCCTTGGCCTATTATTTCTTTTAAAAGAACAGTAATGCATTGATTGTAATCAATAACCATCACAGATAAAAGCAGAAGTAGAAATCCGGGTCTTCAGGGCTCCAGTGTCTCCCCCTCTCCTCAACAATCATTTCGAGTTTTCCTCCCATCCTGTCAAGTTCTCCAGATAGTCAGTCAAACACCAGGCTTCATAAAGAAGATAGTGTTTATTGAAAGCTGCTCATAGAGATACATTAGCTGCTCTTTGTCAGTGATGTTGAGAATTACATTACAACACCAATTATAGCCCATTCGAAATGCCCCCACCAATGGCTACTCAGCGTGCGCATGGCAAAGCACTAGATAACAGTTGACCAGAAATTCCAGAAAGGGGAAAAGGAGCCCTGGGACCCAAGGCCATCTGCAGAGATAAGACTCTACATAGACACAGTAAATCTGAACGCCTGGAGTGTCTGTGAGACAGTCTGTGATACTCCCTGCATTCCAGAATAGTGAAAGATGTTAGCTTCACTCCACCTCCTCCCCTCTCCATCCATCTTATGGCAGGGTTACCTGACACATCCCTCACCAGCTCTGGAGGTGCTTGATCTGAGTCAGTTTGGGGATAAACTACACACAGTATTTTTAAAAAAGATCACCTATATATTGGGGCACTTGTTTAAGGAACTAACTTGAATAAAAGGCTTCTGTGATGCTTAGGACATCAGTCTCAGAGAGCTGGGAGATTAGGGGTTAATGCCTCACTATAAAGCACTTTGATTGACAGGCTGCTGCCTGCCTGCACCCCCTTCTCTCTGACTGGTCAGTGCCAGCTGAGGAGAGTTTTATAAAAACTTGTGAGTCTTGTCAGAGCCAGTCTTCATTTGGATTTTGACTCGGCAGTTGCCAGCCAAGAGGAGTGAATGTGCATCAGTCTGTTACCTCTATATTTGGTTACTGTCTGTATGGATAACTTGATATATGCCAATAAAGACTTTTTGTATTATATTGCATCAGTCTGAGGGAAACAGACAAGTCACTTGATAAGTGAAAGGACACAACTCCTAGCCCTTACTGTACACCACCACATTTGGGGAAAAGTTCAGAAATTCTGTTTGTTCACAGTCTCCAGAACTGGGGTTTAGGTTTGCCAGAAGGGGCTGGGCAGTTGGTGGAAAACTGCCAGCCTAGCCAAAAAGAAAAGGGTTATCGCTCCTAGGGAAGAGAAGATATTTGGAGGGTTCAACTCAAACTTCGCGGGTTTGAGAAGTGAAACAGTCTTAGACTCCTCAAGAGTACAGAAAGGGAAAGTTATAATCCCCAAAAGGGAAGTATTGATATGTTGGCCTGGAAGACTTTATAGCCAGTGATCGTGTTGATCTGACAGCAAACTGACAGCCAGAGGCCAGTTCTGACTAGTTCAGGCAGGAGCTGGCAGAGCCTTATTCACAGTGACTCAGCAGCAAGCTGATTGGCTGTCCCTTGTATATATGTGATTGTATTCTGTCCCATTTTTCCCTTCTGCTCTTACGCGTGTGTTGGCGAAGCACTTTGCTGGTGAGCTGTACATAACTGTAAATAAACTGTATATAGTTGACCACAAGCCTGTGTCGGTGTGGTTGCTACAGTTAACCTTCAGCTGGGCAAGCCTGGGCTTGTGTGCCAAGGGAGCTGGGCAGTTCTGTCTGGTAGCAGAGACCCTTGACAGGGTTATGGGCCCAGCCCGCTATCCACTGCACCAAGCCTGACTCCAGTCTGCATGTGAAGTGTGGCTGGTGTTGCCTGTTCGTTCACCGTGGTTGCTGTTCAGCCCAGCAGTTGCTGAAGGGTCCGTGAGCTGTGGAGCTGGGAGCTGTCGATGGCCGTTCTAACTTCCAGGAAACTAAGATATTTTCTACAAAACTTTATTACGACACATTGTTGCTGAAAGAAATCTACAAAATAAACCAATCTCTCGCAGTAAAGAACTGAGGCTCTTAGAATTTAAGCTTCAATTATACTCTGTTGCCTGTTCAAGATATTCTAATTTTGTTTTAAAGAACTACAGTTTCCTCAACTCAACATCCCCTGCCCTATTCCTGATCCATCTGTGCCTGTTCAATAAAATCTACCTTTTTGTTTCAACTTTGTGTCAAGTGCCATTTCCAAAGGGTTATATAAGAGGGTTCTGCTGAGTTACAAGAAAACTCTGGCTTGGGCAAAAACCAAATAACTTCTTTAACACTGGGTGGGACACAAAGAAAGTTATAAGTTTATAATTCAAGCACAGTACTAAGAGCAGGGGTGTCCAACATAAGGCCCACAGGCCGGAACCAGCCCATCTTGGGGCTCTTACCTGGCCCACAAGCAGCTGGTATGTATGGAAATGTAAGGTATGCCCCCTTTTATGGTATCCCCTGGAAAAAACCTAGTCTTGCATATGATTAAATACATTTATAGGGGCTTTTGTGGGTTCCCCAGTAAATCAATTGCTTTCACTGCCAGGAATCAATTGCTTTTGTTTGTATTTTGAGTATTGTTAATTGGGTTTGCCTGTGTCCTTTATAAAGTTTATATCTCCGGTACCTGGCATTAACATTGCATGGCACACATAGCTTGGCCCGACAAAGTGACATTTATGTCAGATCCGGTCCTCGTAACAAATGAGTTTGACACCCTTGACTAAGGCTGCTCAGTCAGAGTGGTGAACAGTGTTTTGTTGGGAAAATCTGCCTCACAAAAGAGAAGGAGCAGGGGTCCATCATAGCTTCCTTCCAAGTGGTCAGTAGCCTCTTAAAGAAGAAGAAGAGATTGGATTTATACCCCACCCTTCACTTGGAGTCTCAGAGCGGCTTACAAACTCCTTTTCCCTTCCCCTCCTCACAACAGACACCCTGTGAGGTAGGTGGGGCTGAGAGGACTCTAAAACAAACTGCTCTTTCAGGAACAGCTGTGCCAGAGCTTGTGACTGACCCAAGGACACATCAGCAGGTGCAAGTGGAGGAGTGGGGAATCAAACCCAGTTCTCCCAGATTAGAGTCTGCACACTTAACCACTACACCAAACTGGCTCTCAACTTTAAAAAGAAACATTAACTAAAGAGAAAACTGTCAGCTTCCAGAGAACAACATCTGGAATAGACCCAGAATGAGCCCAACACTCAGTGTGCAACAGCACCACATGGTAGAAGAGCTTATATAACCATTACAATATATCAGTAGAGGTGTGCTACTTTCTGTGGCAGAGATGAGATTTGAACCCGGGTCTCCTATATCTTGGTCAGATACGGTACACAATATTGGTTCAGCATCTAACAACTGGTCCTTTGCAAGCACTAGTAGAATGGTTAAACTCTGTGCATAACAATATTCGTTTTTCCTATGTGTCAAACAAACAGGAAGTTTCCTTTTTAGACACATACGTCTATAAGACTGAGAATATTAAGCTTGCTGTACAACCTTATAAAAAACCTACAGACTGCACATCATATCTACATTACAGATCTTTTCATCCTCCACATTTAAGGTGGAATTTACCATATGGACAATTTCTCAGAATCAAAAGGAATAGTACCAATTTATCACATTATCAGGGAGACAGTAAACATCTGTATATGGAATTCATAAATAGGGGTTATCTTGAAAATGTTGTAACAGTGGCCCAAAGGAGGGCAGATATTTTAGATTCTGTCCTAATGAGGGGACGAGAGTCTGTAACCACTGAAAGGATTTCCTGTGGACTATACACCCACGTCCAATGCCATTAAAAGGACCATCCATTGGCACTGGCATCTGATTAATGACATTCCTGGCTGTGAAAACTTACCATTCATAGGCTTCAGGAAAACTAAAAGTCTTAGAGATAGACTGGTGCGTTCTGGCGTCAGATCTTATAATGAATTAGATCAATTAGGTTCATTAAGAGGACACTATTCCTGCAAGAGATCTACAGTATTCCCTCAAACCCTTAACATCCATTCAGCTAAAACATTTCTCCACCTGTGCCACCAAAAATGTCATTAATGTCATATTATGTGAGTGTGGCCTATATTATATACTAGGGCTGCCAAGTCCCCCAGGGGGGCGGGGGTTTGGCCATCCAAAGGGCCCCCAACCAGACAGTCCAGATCAGGCTGGCAGGGGAACCCCGCCCCCAAAGTGCCTTTCGGGTGACGTCATCACAGCGCATGCGTGAATGTCCTGGAACGGGACCAACTCTCCCCCGCTGCACAACGTAAATGACTTGGCAACCTTAAACCAACCAACTGACTTACTGACTGGCTTCCTGCCCAAAAACTCAATAGTATAAACAGCAGTTCCTACCCAGGAACTGGCTTTTCCTCCTACAACATTCTGGGGTAGATCTCCTCATAACTTCAGTAGATTTCCTGTCCTCTCTAGGGAGTTGCCTGGGGAAGGGCAGGGAATGAGGAGGAGATTAGGCCAAGGCCTACCTAAAGTTTGATAGGATGAGACTATCCAGCTCACACAAAGTTAAACCCACACAACAGTTAGAAACATATAATGCCCCAAGAAAGGGAGGATTAGGGAGTTTTCTGTTTGAAAGGCATTTAGAGTGAAGGAGTGACAACTAAAGCCAGGGCATTTTCTGTGGTGGCACCTTGCCAGGCTTTTAATCTGGGGGTCTATCCTAGAAGCGTTTTCATATTCTGCTTCTGTTTTATGGATATTTCTTATGTGGTTTATGGTCTAATGGGTTCTAATGTTCAGGGGTAGCCCCACCCCTGCCCTGCAAGCAGCGATCTCACAGCTTGCAGGGCAGGCACAAGCAGCACTTGCTTTTTTAAAGCAGGGGCCACCTGTGCCTACCCTACAAGCAGCAAGGTGGGTGCCACTTGTGCTTGTCTTACAAGCGGTAGGTTTGCCAGGTCTTTCCTGTGTAGGGGATACTTGTCTCCTGACTTGCTAACCAGAACCTCTGTTGCTCTGAACCTGGACTGGAGACTGGACCACCTGACTTCTGGACCCCTGACTCTTGGACTGACTGACGACTCCCCTTTCCAGATACCTGACCCTTAGACTGCCTCTTGACCACTCTCCTGCTTGAACCTGGTACTTTCTGCCTGGTTGTTCTGTGGAACTTCTGCCTGCTCCCATGCCAGATCCACCGGGGCCAGTACATGAGGTTCCCCCCACCGGCTGGATCCAGGCCATCGGATAGGGGCCCTAAAAGTGGGTAAATCCCGTCCCCTGTGGGGGAATGGCAAGCCTAACACGCGGCAATCTCACGGCTTGCAGGGCAGGCACGAGCAGCTCCCGCTGTTGTGAAGTGGGAGCCATTCGTGCTTGCCTTGCAGGCTGCAAACGTGTGGCTTGCAGGACAGGCACAGGCAGTCCCTGGTTTTCCCCAACCATTTAAAGGGAAGGTTCCCTTTAAATGGTTGAGGGAAAGTGGGGAGGGGCATGCACACATGGTGCCGTGTCCCAGCTGCAGTGATGTCACTCTATGTGATGTCATTGCGTTGTTGTGGCCCCTCCCCATCCCGGCATGGCCCCCAAATCCCTCCCGGGGGGGGGAATAGGCCCTGGCAACCCTAGTTTTGTTTGACCATTGTGTTTTTTTAATTGTAACTTGACTCTCCTTCCATGTTGACAGATGTAGATAGTGTGAGCACAGTAGAAGTGAATCACAGCCTGTCTGGCAAACCTACAACCTTCTCACTTGCATTGCCTAACAATAGGTCAGGGTTTTGTGCTGTCACTTGCTCAGTTCTGCTACTGACAATCTAGCCAGCTTCAGACTGTCGCAGTTACATCAATAAGCATCCTTATGGCACCTTACATTAACAGACACATCATGTCATATGTGCTCAAGGAATGCAGCCTTCTTCCTAAAATGTCTGATCTGTATTTTCACTGGTGTACATATCCTACACAATCATAAGAAGGAAATGAAATGCAAGAATGGTTTGGACTTTAGAATTCAAATGGAGTTTGGAGTCATATATTTATCACCTGTTCTAGTAGATAACAATGTTGTTTCTGATTTAGTTGTGGGCTGAGGCGTTTATCTCAGAAATCAAAGAGCTTTTTCCAACACTTGCTTCCTGAAGAACTGAAGGGCAACACCCACCAGGGGAGTGTGGGGGTGCCAGCTGCCAAGAGAACCTCAAACCTGTGTTTCCTTGACTCTCCAAGGATGTATGAAGAGTGAGAGAGGTCACAAGCGAAGGGAAGACTGT
Source organism: Gekko gecko (assembly GCA_029375565.1). Lineage (NCBI taxonomy): Eukaryota > Metazoa > Chordata > Lepidosauria > Squamata > Gekkonidae > Gekko > Gekko gecko. Next base: position 36,461 of record JAPDNY010000032.1, on the reverse strand, counting down.
TGTGCCCATCCAGTGATTTTGGTGTGAGACAACCAGCAGGTAATTCTTGCATAATGGAGGAGTAGCCATCCTGGTTGGTTGGGAGAGAACCAGGAGATTCAGCTGCTACTTGCAGCCAGTGTTCCCTCTAAGCTGCATTAGTGTGAGCTAGCTCATAGTTCTTTAGCCTCCGGCTCACACATTTTTGTCTTAGCTCAGGAAGGAGGGCTCCAGAGCAAACTACTTTATGCAGCAGCCAAATTGCTTGCTCACAACTTTAATGCCAGTAGCTCACCAAGTAGAATTTTTGCTTGCAAGACTCCACAGCTTAGAGGAAGCACTGCTTACAGTGTCTGTGCTTGGAGCCCTCCACCAGTGAATGCCTTGGATTTTGTCTCTGAGGTGGGGGGGGAGAAGAAGGAAATATTCAGCTAAGAAATCGTGCCTTGAGGGACAAAGGACATATAAAAGGCAAACTGGAGGTCAGGGGAAAGAGAGTTGGCAACTGAGGCAGAGGGCAAGGGAGGGATCAGTGAAGGGGGGGGGAGTACAGTCCAGGAGGGGTTATGAACAGGGGGCTTGTGAAGATGGTAATATCCGAAGCTATGTCTCATTCACAATACTGATTTGATTTAGCTCAAGTGTTGCATAGCCATAGCAAGCAGACAATTCACCACCTACCTGTTCCGTCCATCGTTTCCAAGGGGGACTCATTTCTCAAATGTGCTGGAACCTAATTTGGATTGGGGCCATGGGAAGTGGGAAGAAGCAGGTCCAGCTAACTCCTGCATGGAAATAGTCCCAGGAGGTGCTAGTTGTCCAGTTAGGGAGCTCTGTCTGTATGTACTGATGAGCTACATAGGTATGTGCCTCATATTTATCTCAGTGAAAACAGATGGCAAAGAATTCATTTGGTTTCTCTGACATTTCCCCCCCCATCTCTCTTAAGCAATCTTTTAGTCGCTTTGTCATACAAAAGGCTGACAAACTAGCTGAGACCAAGACTGAAAGAGCTCTTGGGGTTGCAGCAAATAACATGACGAAAACGTCAATTCAGTGTGTGGCAGCTTTGAAAAAGGGATTATGCTAGGGATTGTTAGGGAAGAGATTGAGAGTAAAACAGCCAACACTGTGTAATGTACCCATCATGAAACATGTGCCCAAGCCAGCCATGTGCTCGGGCCGGTTCCAGCCAGTCCAATGTGAGGCTGGACGAAGGGCCTGAGCTCCGTCCCTGAGGACAATGGATGGTAGGATCCTAGCTCCCTTCCAATCGGGGAACTGGAACCCGAGGAGATAAGGCAGTTTAAATATAACATGAAGTCAGGGAGAGATCAGCTCCTGAATGTACTTACAACAATGCAGTTAAAGAAATACTTCATGTTATATTTAAACTGAAGAAATGACTTCATGTTATATTTAAACTGCTCAGTCTTGCAAGGGATTCATACCTGTTAAGTTTGTAAAGAATTTGCTCTAGAACATGAAATCCAGTCTGAAAATGTGGTGAGTGTAATTTCTGTGATTTTTGTAAAATGATTACTACATTATGATTTATGTTGCTGTACAATATTATGAAGGTGCTGTGTATGTTTTTTAGATCTAGTTTGTGCACTGCTGTGGCAATGTTGCCATATTATTGAAGTCCAAAGTTAGTCTACAAGATTGTAAGAGTTTTTCATTTATTTAATAATATTTTGCATGGTACATTATTGCCAAAGTATTGTTCTCAAATGTAATATTTAAAATATTTTTTGTACATTCTTAGCATCTTGGTCAGAAGAAGACTTTTGTAGTTGAAACGGGAAAAATATTCCGGAGTTCACCGTCTCCTTGTTGGTCCTGTTAAATTCTGGACGATCATCTGAAACTACACAATATTGTATATTTTGTGTTGTTAATGTTTAGAAGTTATAATAACATATACAAATTGTGTTTGTGTTTGACAGTTATTTTGATGTTATCAGTTCTATTCTGTTACTGTCACCCGTTTTGAATCATTACTCATTTATTTTCAGACAAACAGCTCTACCTCTGGTGCAAATGCAAGACCCACTACCTCATAGAGGAGTTTATCAGTCTGCTCAAACCAGGCTGATTTAAATAAGCTTAAGGTCCCTGGCCTGATACAGTTTGAAAATTTATTTATTTATTCAATTTATACCCTGCCCTCCCCGCGAACGGGCTCAGGGTGGCTTACAGCAGTGGCCCTAATTGCCAATAAAACCAATAAAACAATATACATCATTTCATAATAAGTTAAAACATAAAAGCATAAGGGAGAAAGGACTCTGTCAAGCCCAATTAGACAGTCCTACAAGATTCTTGCTCAGATGCAAAGGGACCAGCTAATCCCATACTGTAAACATCAGATACACAAGAGGGAACCATAGAATGAACCTCAGGATTGGGTTGCCAGGTCTTCCTTGGGCACTGCCGGGGGAGGGGGTTGCCAGCTCAAGGTTGAGAAACTCCCAGAGATTTGGGGGATGGAACCTGGGGAGGACTTCAATGGGGTACAATGCCACAGCCTACCCTCCAAAGCATCTGTTTTCTCCAGGGGAACTGATTTCTGTAGTCTGGAGAAGAGCTGTAATTCCAGGGGATCCAGACCTAAAAAACAGTAGTATGTGCTGTGGCAATTACTTGTGAAGAAGGAGGAGAAGGAGGAGTTTGTTGTAATACCCTGCTTTTCTCTACCCCAGGGTGTCTGAAAGCAGCTTACAATCATTTCCCCTTCCTATCCCCACAATAGGAACTTTGAGGTAGGTGGGGCTGAGAGAGTTCTGAGAGAACTGTGATTGGCCCAAGGTCAGCCAACAGGCTACATGTGGAAGAGAAGCAGGGAATCAAACCTGGTGGTCCAGATTAGAGTCCACCACTTATAACCACTACACCACCACTGGCAGCCAGAAAGCTTTTAGCTAAGAATTCAAAGCGGTAAACTTTGCCAAAGTTTGAGTTCCAACTATGCACAGTTTGGTTTATTATGCTAATAGCCAAGACAGGAATACTTTAACATGAACATTTAAAGAAAACATATGCACAGAATTGTTTTATTCAACAATGGTTTCCTTTAATAAGATAATAGAATGGGTTGTTTCCTACAAAGACATCAAGGGAAGAAGTATTGAGCTGGTTTTAAGATTTTATTTTTTGTAGTTTATATATATGAACAGATTTTGTGAGCTTTCTACCAGATTTTTGTAGGTATAGTAAAGTGCATGTTCTTTTTTCATTAATGAAGAGTTTAGGCATTACATTTTTTAAAACACTCAAGTTGCTAACTTAAAAGAGCATCATATAATATATCACAGTCCAAAGCAACTATAGAATAAAAAAAAGACTAAAATCTTCATACAGCTAAAATCAACAGCAATTTCTGTCTTCCTCTCAAAAGGTTCCCAGCAGCCGGCAGTATCAGTTCATAGAAAACCTCTCTGACACAGGAAGTTGTTTATCTGCTAGCAAATATGAATGCAAAGAGTGGCTAGGTGATTTCCCCTGGGAATAAAGTTCCACAAAGTCTGAGTCATGTCAGAGAGGATATTATATTAGACCCTTCACAATGGAGAATTTCTCCCAAAGGAGAAACTGTGTTTGTTGGATTAAAGGTGTGTTTGGCTCCTCTCAACCTTCAGACTCCTGAGGCAGTGGACAACTTACATGGTATCCAGGGCTCTTTTTGTAGAAAAAGCCAAGCAGGAACTCGTTAGCATAACAGGTCACACCCAACAGCAGAAGCTCATTAGCATATTAGGCCACACCCCTGACAGCGCAGCTCATTAGCATATTAGGCCACATTCAGAAGCAAGGGACAACCCAGAAGACTAATGATGCATCAGAGTCCTCAACATGATGCTTAAGCAATGGGGAGGGGGGAAAGAATGAGAAGGCACTTATGTAAACCAAAAACATGCAGACCCCCATGCCCGGGGCCTTTCCACCCACACACCCCGCATGCACTCCCACACACCCCACCTTTAAAAGAAGGAGGGAAAGCAAGAAAGAGAGAGAGAGAGAAGGAAAGAGAGAAAGACAACCAAACTGGTAATTCTTTAAATGTGTGTTGCTATCAACTGCCATGTATTACATTTCACTTGGAAGATCAAAGCATACTCTTTTTTCATTCATTATTCCAAATTCTGAGTTGTTGATGCCTCAGGGGTTAGGGTTTAAAAACCCAACATTTTGTACTCTGCTATAGGTGCTTCTCTCTGTGGTCACTGTGTGTTGCTCATTCTTTCTCAGTAATAAAACACAACCTCAGCTATAGAGGTTTGAGTTTCTTTATAACCACAAGCCTCATCCTCTAAGAGAATGTACTTTTAAAAGTTGAGCAGATGTGCATGACACTTTTGCTACCACAAGGAAGGGAAGAGAGGAAGGAAAGAGGGAAAGAAAGAGAGGAAGAGAGAGAGAGAGAAAGAGAGAGAGAGAAGGAAAGAAGAAGGGAAAGAGAATGTAATGTATCCACGGGGAAACATGGACTCGGTGCAGCCATGTGCTTGGACCAGTTCTGACTGGTTCGCCATGCGGCCAGGCGAAGGGCCTGAGCTTCGCTCACATAGACAATAGACTGGAGGCTCCTAGCTCCCTTCCAATCAGGGAGCCCAGGATAACTCAATTACTGTAAATAGCGAATCATGGGTGTTGTGTGTTTTGGGGTGTGGTTTCACTTGGGGATAAAAGCCGGCCTGCAAGCTGGCTTCTGTTGTCTTGTTCTGCAACTAATAAAGTATGTGAGAGCTGAAATCACTCGTCAGTCTCAGTACTTTTCAGACAAAGAAAGAGAGAGAAAGAAAGAGAAGGAAAGAAGGAGGAAAAGAGGGAAAGGAAGAGAGAAGGAAAGAAGGAAGGAAAGAGGGAAAGGAAGGGAGAAGGAAAGAAGGAGGGAAGGAAAGAAAGAGAGAGAGAGAGAGAGAGAGAGAGAGAGAGAGAGAGAAAGAAAGAAGAGAAAGAAAGAAAGAAAGAAAGAAAGAAAGAAAGAAAGAAAGAAAGAAAGAAAGAAAGAAAGAAAGAAAGAAAGAAAGAAATATAGAGAGAGATGGGGAGGGAGGCTCTCCCCCCAATCTAGGCTCTGCCACCCCCCATGGCTCACCTCCCCGATCAAGGCCCCCCCCCCGCCACCCCACAACAGCACTTACCAGGAGCAAGGAGAGCAGAGAAGGAGGTGCAGTGAACTCCGATGGGGCGGCAGCAAGCTGGCTGGAGAGAGCCACGACAGCCAGGAATGGAGGCCCCAACCCGGGCGGACTACGGCCAGAGCAGTGGGGGCTTCTGTCGGAGCTGGTGGTGGCAGGCGCGGCAGGTGGGGAGGCAGGGCTGGAGGGCAAGCAGGCAGAAAGGAGGGCAGAATCCAGGGAGGTGGGCAGAAGCTAGGGAGGAACGGAGCTGCTCTGCACCAAGGTGATGGGGGGTGTTTCCAGATGGGAGAGCCCCTTTGCAGGCCTGCAGGCTTAGCCCTACCAAAGTGCCCCCACCCCTGTCAAGCATTTGGAGCTGGAGCAGTTGGGGGGGTGCTACCTATTGGGTAGGGGAGTCCAGCAGTGGCTGATTGGATGGCCAGGAGGGAGAGCAGAGGCCTGATTGGCCAGAGGCTGGATCCCTCGGGCGATCTTGTCTCGCTGAACTGGAAGGAGAGGGGGTCGTGGGGGCGCACATCCTTCCCTGCCACCCCCTTACTTGGCAAGGCTCCACAGGAGCACGCGGCATGCGAAGCGAACCCCAAGCAGCAGCAGGAGGCATTGGTGGTGAAAGAGGCTGTTGGGGCACGGGTTGCTCAGCTGTGGCTTCCGCCTCCTGGTTGGGGAGGGGCAGGCTCAGAAGGCAGCCGGAACACCATTCCAGTGCATTCCAGCCCAAAAATAGCCCTGATGGTATCAACTATAAAAATACAATCTATTTCAAAATAAATTTAACATGGCAACAGTCTAAAATTCAAAGCCTTCTTTCTTGGTCATTCCTGTTCTGCTGCCCTCTTTCAGACTTGACAAGCTGCCTTTCCTGTCATCCAAGCCACCGAGAATACATCCCTCACGACCTCAGCTTCACCATCCATAGAGATGGAGCAGGAGGCCAAGTGCCCCATCTGCCTGGAGTGCCTGACAGACCCCGTGGTCCTGGACTGTGGGCACAGCTTCTGCCAGGGCTGCATCACTAACTACTGTGAGTCATGGGAACAGCTGGGGGACTTGGAGTGTCCTGTCTGCAAAGTGAAGTTCCAGAAAGGGGATTTCCGTCGAAACTGGCAGCTGGCAAGCATCATTGAAAAAATGAAACTGTTGCCACTAAGTATAGGAAACAAAGACTTTTGCTTGAGACACAAGGAAAAACTCCACCTCTTCTGCAAAGAGGATGAACAATTGGTGTGTTTTGTCTGTGAGCGATCCCCAGAACACCGAGGACACACAACGCTCCTCCTGGAAGAGGCTGCTCAGCAGTACAAGGTAGGGACTCATCTGGATCCTAGCCGGTGGAATCTGTCTATTCTCTGAAGAAGATGCACTTTCCTCCCAATGTAGCAGGAAAGAGACTGTTCCCTAGTGCCCTAGTATTATGCCCCCTTTTTAAAAAGGCATCGCTCAATCTGGCGGAATTATTCAGCTACCGGCTGGTATCCAACCTACGCTGTCTGGGTAAACTAATTGAGAAGGCGGCGGTGAATCGATTGCAGGGCTTTTTGGATGATGCCTCCATACCAGATCCCTTCCAGTCTGGCTTCCAACCAGGCCATGGGACAGAGACAGTTCTGGTCGCCCTTACAGATTATCTCCGGAGGCATCTGGATCGAGGTGGTATGGCAGTGTTGATGTTGTTATATCTGTCAGTGGTGTTTGACACAATCGACTATCAACTACTGGTCCACCACCTCGCCAATACCGGGATACAGGGGATTGCCTTACAGTGGCTCTCCTCGTTTCTTTAGGATTGGGGACAGAGGGTGGCAGTTGGGGAACGACTGTCCAGACGGACCCGCTATTGTGCGGAGTGCCCCAAGGTGCAGTGCTTTCCCCAGTGCTGTTTAACGTTTATATGCGCCCCCTCGCCCAGATTGCCCAGAGACATGGACTGGATTGTCATCAATATGCTGACAATACCCAGCTCTATCTGTTATTGGACAGCCAGTCAGACTTTAGCCCGGGAGATCTGGACCTGGCATTGGAAGCTGTGGCTGGTTGGCTTAGGCTGAGCCGACTGAAATGAAATCCGACGAAGACAGAGGTCCTGTGCTTGAGTCAGAGCAGTCCAGAGTTGGGGATCCCTCTTCCGACCTTCAGTGGGGCGCTGTTGGTGCCAGCGCCGGAGGTTAGGAGTTTGGGAGTGCTCCTGGACACCTCCTTAACGATGGAGGCCTAGGTAGCAGCCACTGCAAAGTTGGCCTTTTACCATCTACAGCTGGTTAGGCAGTTAGTTCCCTTCCTTGAATGCAATGACCTAGCAACAGTGATCCACACATTGGTCACCTCAAGATTGGATTATTATAATGCTCTCTACATGGGGCTGCCCTTGTCCCAAATCCAGAAGCTGCAGCTGGTGAAGAATGCAGCGGTGAGGCTGTTATCATGTCTTCCAATGCGGGAACACATTCAGCCCACCCTAAAAACCCTGCACTGGCTGCCTATAGCATACTGGATACGGTTCAAGGAGCTGGTTCTTACCTTTAAAGCCCTATATGGCCAGGGACCTGCTTACCTGAGGGACCACTTCTACCCGTATGTACCCCAGCGAGCACTAAGATCGGGCTCCCAAAATCGCCTGGTTCTTCTGGGGCCAAAAGAGGCCAAGTTGGCTACAACGAGGGCCAGGGCCCTTTCGGTGGCAGCCCCTCACTGGTGGAACGAGCTCCCAGGGGACATCAGGGCCCTGCGGTATCTTTTACAGTTCTGCAGGGCCTGTAAAATGAAGCTCTTCTGCCAGGCTTTTAAATAGGATGCCACCTCAATTTTATGACCATGGCCTGATTACCAACTGTACCAACACTACCAATGGCCCCACCAACTGACGCTTTATAGCTGGGTGGGAGTTTGATGACACCATTCAGCCGACAGTAGATATCAGAAGATTGCCATCTTTTAATGTAAATTATGTCTAAACAGTATGATTTTATAGTAATAGCTTTATTGGAATTTTAATGTATATTTATTACATTGTTAGCCACCCTGAGCTGCCATATGGTGTAAATAAATAATAATAATAATAATAATTAAATAGAAAGGACCTCTCTCTCCAAGGCCGACGCTTGTAACTGTAAGGAGATGTTTTTGAGGGGAGACCAACATACAGTGAATTAGAGCAGTCTCAATATTACTGTGGCGTGGATCCAGGTAGCCAGATCAGCTGTTTCCAGGTAAGAGGCCATTTTACAAGCTAGGTTGAGTTGTTAGAATGCCTTTTTCACAGCTGCATTAACTTGCTTCTTGCATTTGGATCCAAGCCACTCTATGGGAATAAGCGTCTGTGTGAGAGTAACAAGCTCAGGGATGCGATTGTTTTGCAGCCTAACCTACCTTGCAGGCTTGTTGTGGGGATAAAATAGAGGAGGGGAAAGCCATATTTTCTGTCACTCTGAATTCCATGGAGGAAGGGCAGAATAAAAATGCATTAAAGAAAAAAAAAACAGGAAAAGGAAAGAGAGGGATGGAAGGCAGTGGCATAGCGTGGGTTGCCAGCACCCGGGGCAAGGCAAGTATTGTGCCCCCTAACCTGTGGACCATTAGCACTCCTTGAGTGAGTTGAGCTTGCCATGCAGGGGGAGGGCAGAATGAGCTGGTGAGTTTCCTGGAACACCAGCTGGGAGGCATTTGCCTGGTATGCCCAAAGCTCACAGTGAGCGAAAGCTGGTATATCTTCTTCAGATATGTGAGGAGCAAATGCAAGATAAAAGAGGTGATGGGCCCTCTGTTGGGTGACAATGGAGAAACTCTGACAGAGACAGAGAAAGCAGAAAGGCTCAATGCCTACTTTGCCTCAGTTTTCCCCCTGAAGAAGAGAACAGGCTCATCTAGAGATGGTAGTAGGCAAGGCATGTCACCTGGGCTTCTGGTTGCCATGGACAGAGAGGTTGAGAAGCACCTGGCTCCACTGAATGAGTACAAATCCCCTGGGGCCAGGTGGTATGCACCCAAGAGTACCCAAATAACTTTCTAGAGAGCTTGCAGAGACTTTGTCCATCATCTTCCAGACCTCTTGGAGGATGGGAGACGTGCCACAAGACTGGAGGAGGGCAGATGTTATTCCAGTTTTCAAAAAAAGGGAGGAGGGATGACCCAGGAAATTACAGGCCAGTCAGTCTGACCTCTGTCCCAGGGAAGATCCTGGAGCAGATTTTGAAGGGATCAATCTGTGAGCATCTGAAGGACAACTTGGTGATCCGGGGAAGTCAGCACGGATTTGTCCCCAACAGGTCCTGCAAGACCAACCTCATTTCCATCTTTGATTGAGTGACAAGCTTACTGGATCAAGGGAATGATGTTGATGTTGTTTACCTGGATTTCAGTGACGCTTTTGACAGGGTTCTCCATGACGTTCGGATGGGTAAATCAGAGGATTGTGGACTGGACTCTAGGATAGTTAGGTGGATAGGGAAATGATTGGAGAACCGCACTCAAAGAGCAGTTGTCAATGGCATTTCATCCGAATGGAGGGAGATGTCTAGCGGGGTGCCACAGGGCTCACTTCTGGGCCTGGTACTTTTCAATGTTTTTATAGATGATCTCGATGAGGGTGTGGAGGGGCTACTCATTAAATTTGCAGTTGACACTAAATTGGGAGGAACAGCGAACACACCATAAGACAGAGATAGGATTCAACGAGATCTGAACATACTGGGAAAGTGGGTGCATGTGAATAAGATGCAATTTAACAAGAATAAATGCCAAGTTCTACATCTGGGTAACAAAAATGAGGAACATACATACTGGATGGGGGATATACTTCTGAGTAGCAATGTGTGTGAACAAGATATTCGGGTAAGGGTGGACTGTAAGTTAAATATGAGCAGCCAGTGTGATGCAGCGATAAAAAAGGTCTTGGGGTGTATCAGCAGAAGCATAGCATCCAAATCACAAGATGTCCTAGTCCCGCTATACACTGCACTGGTCAGGCCACACCTGGAGTGTTGTGTGCAGTTCCGGAGGCCTCACTTCAAAAAGGACGTGGACAGAATGGAGCGGGTACAGAGGAGAGGGACGAGGATGATCAGGGGCCTGGAGACCCAGCCTGATGAGGAATGGCTGAGGGACTTGGGAATGTTGAGTCTGGAGAAGAGGAGGTTGAGGGGGGATTGCTCTTTTTAAGTATTTGAAGGGCTGTCACTTAGAGGAGGGCAGGGAGTTGTTCACAGCAGAGGGTAGGACTTGTAAGAATGAGTTTAAATTAAGGGCGGGAAGGCACTGGCTGGATATTAGGGAAAACATTTTTACAGTAAGAGTTGTGCAACAGTGGAATCAATTGCCAGGGAGGTGGTGAGCCCCCCCCCCCACTGGCAGTCTTGAAGATGCGGCTGGACAAACACTTGTCAGTGTAGGCTGATCCTGCATTCAGCAAGGGGTTGGACTAGATGGCCTATATGGCACCTTCCAAATCTGTGATCCTATGATTCTTCTGGCTATTTGGCTCCACCTCCTGTGGCAGCCATTTTGGCCTTGGCTCCACCTCCTCTATCAGGCATTTTGGGATTGTGCTCACCTCCCCATGTCAGAATTCCAAAGGTCCCCAGAGGCAACTCAAGGGTTCAGGACCCCCTGATATAGAGGCTCTCAGGGACTGGAGTGACCCCCCCCCCCAACACACAGACAAGACCATGCAGGGCAGGAAATGAAGCCAAGTCCATCATTTCAATGCACACTTTCTCTTTTCCCCTGATTTTATAGTCGTTTGATGCATATGCACAGCAAACCTCAAAAACTAAACAAACAGGAACTAATCCAGAAGGCTTTCTCATTCCCCCCGCTTCAGGATAAGATCTCCGATTGTGTGGAAACTTTGACGACTGAAAGAGAGAGAATTCTGGTATATATAGCACGTGCTGAGAATGAAAGTCGAGAAATGCTGGTAAGTGCCCCTATTGCTGGAAGTCAACATGAACTGGGACTAATATCTCAGAAAACAATATACCAAATGCGGGAAGGGTCCAAAACCACAAGGTGGTCCCAGTCCTCAGAATGGATATCTGTCACTGGGAACGGCCCGGTCTGTCAGAGAAAATAGTCATCAAAAGCCATTCTAATGGCCAAACTATACATGTTGTATTCCTTTTTTCCTGGAGAATTTTTCTTTTATGACAGCCACAGAAGCTGCATTCTGGACCAGAAGATGGAGGAGAAGCATTTTAAAGCATTTATCACCTCACTTTTTTGCAAAAGAAATTATGCCCAACTCCCCACCCCCGGATTTCCATGATATATACAAAAATTGCAGCTGGTAAAACAGTGCAGAGGGGCAGTTCAGGTGGGAAAACCTGAGAGAAGGTGGGACTAAGATCCCCTCTTCAGCCTGCACTGGTCTTTGCTGCATTTTGCACAGCTAAAGCGATCCTGTGGAAAAACTACAGGTAACTGAATACCATGTTGGGCTCTGGAACAGGCCATGGGAACACTTGCATGTGTGTATTTATTCATTTAGAAATGTATACCCAAGTATTCTTTGGAGTGTCTGGGGCTTTTTTCTAGGGGAATGCACTGGAATGGAGTTCCAGAACCTCTCTGACAAAATTCTTTAAAAAATGTTCAAAAGTTCATGAGTTTTCACCATACAGAATGAAAACTTCATTTCCCTCTTGAAAGTTCTGACACCTCTTTTTTAAAAAAAAGCCCTGTTGAAGACCATAGAGTTTTGCCCAAATGCTAGACCATCCCTGATGTCTCCTGTTGACATCACCTTTGGGCACACATGGAGTGATGTCAGCATGCCATCCCCCCACCCCCCGTCAGCCAGTTGAGTAATGGTGGGAAGCACTCCCTGGCGGCAGGAGAATCCCCACCTCCAACAGGGGATTGTCAAGCCTACCTCTACCCCATGCTGTGTTTCTAATGAAAGCTGATGTGAAAATCGCCAGTGTCCTTCCTAAATGATTTTGACCCTTGAGAACAAATTACATTCCTGACAGTGATGTTCTTTCTTTCTGTCTGTCTATAGCAAATGACAGACTTAACGAGACAAACAACACTGGCTGACTTCAGTAAACTACACCAGTTGCTGACTGAATTAGAAAATGAACTGCTGGCCCAGATAGAAGAGATGGAGAAGGAGATTGCAAGGAAAAGGGACCAGCACCTGGCCAGACTCTCTGAGGAGCTCTTCTCTCTCGAGAGCCTCATCCGGGAGATGGGGGAGAAGAGTCAGCAGCCAGCGAGTGAACTCCTGCAGGTGAGACGCTGGTAGAAAATGTTCAAAGTCATCCTCAATTGGAGAGTGTTTGCAAGATTTTCTGATCAAAACAGAGCCATACTATTGAAAAGAGTATCTCCAGGCCTTGAGTGAAGTGTGGTCTCTGTAGCCTTCATCTCACCTACCTCACCTGGCAAAGATTCTCCATGTCCCTGCCTGTCATCATCACCATGAATGCAGATTCATTTGCACTGGCAATGGAGTCTCCACATGGGAGTCTTGTGTGCAGTTTCCTCCATCAGCTGCCGTTTCCACTGTACACACCCCCCCCCTGTGCCACTGCAGGGCTCTTTAAGACTTGACAGCTGCTCTCTCTCTATAGCACAGTGACTTAACAATCTATTGCCACAGTCTGCTAATTCCTCTGACTACCCAGCTGTCATTTCTTAAAAGAAGTGGCTAGCACTTTTTGTTGCCTAGCTAGTCCCCTTATATCTCTGCAACAAAAAGGACTAGAGACCTTTTTCTAAAAATGAAAGCTATAGCATGGTAACAGTTAGCAGCTGAAAATCTCTGGTGGCACAGCGGGGAGAACAGTGGCCTTGATGGACTGAGATGGAAAATGGTACTAACGTGAGGGGAACCTAAGAAATGTGCACTTTCCCATCCAGATGGTGTACTAACATCCGTGGACTGCATTGCTTGAGAAGAAATGTACTGAGGATATGAAAAGCATGAAAAGGGGACAATTGGAGGATGGGGAAACATGAACGTTCCAAATCAACCCTGTGCAGAGAAAAACTTCCTTGTGCTGGTGTGGTCCATGGCAGCCACTGAGTTTCCTATTCTTTCTCTTTGTTCCTTCCAGGATGTCCGAGGCACCTTGGCCAGGTAAGTGGATCCCATTAGTTTCCCTTCATCATTTTCTTTTTTTTTTTTATGGTAAAACTCTCCTAAAAAGGAGAGAATTTTATTCTTTTTATAATAAAGGGGGAGGGTAGACAGCTGGAGAAAGAGAAAGATGGAGTGAAGTTTTCTCTGTTAATAAAGGTTAATTTTAGTTAGTAATCAATACCATTTTTGGCATCTATCGCGATTCGAAGATCTTCTTTTAAACTTTACAAAGTCCAGAATCACTCTGTTAATACAGTTAGTAAAGTCCATTGGGGTTAATAATCAAACAGCTCCTTGCAGATGGTACACGAACAGTCCTTAAAATGTCTTCTTTTTAGGTCTCTTCCAGTTGTAGATTGAGTCCTTTTCAACTTTGATGTCTTCCAATCCGTCGCCTCCTTCCCCTGGGCTGCCGTTTTCTTCTCTGCCAATTTTGGGTGCTGCGTCTTCCTCCAAGCTGGCGTGTCTCTTCAAAGATTTTTGCTTTTTAAAGGTGTAATCCATCTTCTTTCTTTTCTCTTTTTCCTTGTGTTTCCGACCTTCAAATTCCCAGGGCGCCATAATTACTACACATGGAATTGGATCTCTGGTATATTGCCTGCTATGTTCAACATCCCCTTCTACTGGCAGAGTATCTTCTTTTATAAAAGCGGAATAGGCTTTGAGAGCCATGTCCACCTCTTCTTTTAATTCTTTCGCTTCACTGCCAGTTAGGGGTGCCAAAACATTTATCGAGGTAAATCCGAGATCCTCCTTCTCTACTTCTTTCACGCCCTGAAAACTTAGAATCAAATCAGATTTCTGTTCTATTTCCTCCAATTTCCCCTGTCGACTAATCAAGACACTTTCCACTTTAAGCAAAGTTTCATTGATTTTCTGTATTTGCTCCAGTAGAGGGCGCAGATCCTGTTGATTGACAGCTAGCTCTTGGGGGGGGGCTACCCGGGCCGGAAGTCCCTCCTCTCATCTCTTCCGGTTTCTGCAGGACTTTCCCCGTTGTCGACATTTTGTTTTATTATTTACTTTTATAAAGTTCGTGCCGCATCCCCCAGGAAGCTAAAAGGATCGTAGTCTTTTATACAACTCCAACGGTACTTTCACCAACACTGTTTTCCTCTCTGCCCCCCTCGCGCTCCCTTTGTAAATCTTGCTTCTCAAAAGGGATGGGGACTCCTCCCTCCTCCCATACGCTTAAACGCTTATGGGGGGGGGCTCGAATTCACGCTTCAAAATCGATCTTCAACTCACGGTTCGATGCCTTCTTCTTTTTATATTAAATCGTAACGCTGTCTTCACTCCTGGAAATCGGTGGCGCCGCTAAGTCCCATTGCGGGCACGACGCAGCGGGGCCGATTGGGGCGGGGAGAAAGCCTCAATTTCCCGGCTGTCTGCCGGCAAAGAGGCTACTCCCCAAGCGCCCCCGGTTCGGAGCCTTTGCCTAAGGCTCACTAGGGTCTTTCGCACACGCGAAGACCCCCCCTGACTGCGTGTGGGCTAACCGCCTCCGGGAGCGTCCCGAGAGGCGGCCGCCATTCGCAGCGCCGAAACCGAAACCCCCCCTTCATCATTTTCAAAGGCTATGGATAATGTAGGGTTCCAAGCCTTGTGCCAACATGGCAAGGAGAATGAGTTTTGGGGGGCAGGGTGGAGTCTGGAGAGAGGAAAGTATCGCTGATGGTGTGATGTCACTTCCAGGTGATCACCTGGAAGTCACCTCCTACACTTCTCTAGGAATTTTCCCATCTCTATAGTAACAATCTGTCTTGATTGCTGGCACACAGCAGGCACACAGAGGCAGTTTCTAGGCATCAGAGTATGTAAAGCAATTCCAGGACTAAGTATCAAAATGCAATTTCAAGGTTCAGTTATAGAGTAGGCAACATTGATATGGTCAGGTCTGAAGGGACATCCAAGAACAAGGATACAAAGGTACAGGCCAGGGTCAGAGATGAAGAAGCCAATCCAGAGCTCAGAAAGAAAGGTCAGTTATTAACGGACACGTTGCTTCCACACAGTGACTCCCTTCTCTACTGCTTTTGAGCACCACACTCGCTCAGCAGCTGTTACTGAGTCAGGCACCTCCCAGCTGCCTCAGCCCTGCTCCTGCAAGCATTCATCCTCACTGTTGGGGCTGTGCTGCTAGGTGGGCACTGCACATTCTCTCTAGAAAGTCTCTCCTCATCTTCTTACTACAACAATCCCGAGGCCCTGGTGATTGGGGGGGGGCCTTGAAGTGACTGGCAGCTGACCCTCGGTTGCCAGCTTGGGGCTGAGGGGCCAGTGCCCTCGCACCTGGCTGAGGACCTATGTCTAGCCCCTCAGAGACTGCATCCTCCAGCAGCGCCTCTGCCCCTAGCTGTGGGTTGAGGTCAGGTCCACTGGCTGCCCCCTCCTCAGAGGAGTCTTCGACATCTCTTTGCTCTGCAGAGCCTGGCTGGTCCATGACACAATCATGGAGATCAGAGAAAATTCCCAGAGTGATGTGGCTGGAAACCCAGAAGTGGCATCTTTATGTCTGCAATCTCACTTCCCCCCCATTTTTTTCTCAGTGCTCAGTTGATTAATTGTGTGGAATGGAGGGGGTGGGAGCTTCCCTGCCATGGATGGGCAACTGGCATCCCTTGGGTGGCCGGAGAAGTGGTGGGAGAGCATGCAGGACTCCACAGGCTTCAGTGTTTCAGGCTGCATTTCTCCCCAAAGGGACCTGTCATGATCTGTGCAAGACAGAGACAGGGCCTGGAAGCCTAAACTATAGGAGGGGCCTGTCTGGCAGTAGAAAGCAGAGAGCCTACAATCCCCACAATGCTTGGGGATGGATTTTAGCCAATGAGAGTGGAAGGATTCTGGGAGGAGACTGTTGCATTCTTGTGGAGGTATGTCTTAAGCTGTAGGCTGTGGGAAATGGTGTTTTTCTTCACACAGAAGTGAATTGAAGGGGACTGTGATAAACTCTCTGTGTTGTGAGGAAACGGATCTTGCTCTGTCTCTCTGCAGTTTCCCCTCTCACGGAGTCACTGAGGGAAATGAACTGGTCTGAGAGGAGAAGGTCCCTCACTAGTCAGAGTGACTATACAGGTAGTGAGGCCTGGTAAGAAGACTTGTAGGCCTTAAGTAGTAACAGTTAAGGAGTAATAGGTAGCTGCGTTAGCTTCGTGTTTATTTTTGCCTTTCAACACTGTTATACCCTTTTGAAGCACCTTGTCTTGTTTTCAGTGCCCCATTACTGTATAAATAAACCATTTGTTTAAAAGTTCTGCCTGGTCATCCCGCCTAAGGTTCTCGGCTTGAAAAGGGGCATTTTGGATGGGCTTGAAAGGGTACCCTGGGCCTTCTCAAGGGACCGTAAGTCCAGGGTGGTGGCAGCAAAAGGCGGCGACCCACTGGGGTCACTGCGGCTTAAACAAAAGAAAAAAAATCTAGAGAAACACACACATGCACAAAACCTAGAGAAACCCAAGAAAGCCACAACAAATCTGGGTTGTTCCAAATCCACCAAGCCAGCCATCGCAGGTCCCAGGCTGTGAGACCAGAGTCTCTTGTCCTTCCCCTTGCATCCAAGGGCTCCTGCCTCTGGCCCCATGCAGGTTTCCAATATCTGCAGAAGAGGAGGGAAACGTAATCAGAGATGGACTTCAGCTTTGGCTAGCTTGGTGCCAGCATTCCAGCAGCATAACATAAGAATATAAGAAGAGCCTTGCTTAATCAAACCAGTGGTCCAGCTACACCAGGGTCCCCAACCTTTTTACATTTGTGAGCACCCTTGAAATTCTGGCACAGGGTGGTGAGCACAGCCAAAAGGTGGCTGCCACAAAGTGGCTGTCACAGGAGGCAGAGCCAGCCACAAAATGGCTGCTACAGCTTACCTTCAGTCACACAGTTAAAGCCCTGTTTTTAAATTCTGCACAGCTGATCCAATCTCAAGTGGCCAGTCAGAAGCCTTGCTGGGCAAAAGCCCCACCTGGCCCTGCCCACTTTCTTAGAACATCTTGTGGACCCCAAGAAAGATGTTGGCAGGCAGCATAGCTCCTATGGGCACCACACTGGGGAGCATTGGTCTAGATTCCATTATACTGAAGATGGGCACAGCATGTAAGCATTATATTGCGCACACATGTCACACCTGAGTGTTCCTCTGATCCTGGGGGAGTAGCTTATTGGTCAAATCCTCCTCTGGTGGGAAGTCTGAATGAGCCCCCCTCCCCCACTTACGGAGTGATCTGAGGCTTCCCAGTTTCTGAGGGACCCTTTGCAATATGCACAGGAAGGAGCAAGCCTTGAGAATCTTGAAAAGTCTGTGGTGTGCTGAGGGAAAGGTGGTCTGTCTCCAAGGAAGGAAACACAACAACACTGGTACATTTTAGGGAGCAAAAAACTGTCCTGTTCTTTTGTATTCTGTAGTTTCACCACCTAAATATATTTACTACTTTATTTGGACGTGCATAGAAAAGATGTTTTTACTCATTTATTCACTGGCATTAAGGCACATTCTGAGTTATTATTGTGACACTCTGGAGACTCTTTCACATTTACTCTACCAAATGGAAGGTGAAAGGGGGAGGTGGAATCCTTTCCCCTGCCTCACCCATCAGGACAGACTCCTTCAAGAAAGGAATTCTTGGCTGACTAAAAACAGCCCATTACAGGGCAGCCCTCAGCAGAGTTACTCCCTTCTCAGCCCCTTGACTTCCACATCGTTAGAAAGGTAGCCTAGGGAGGTGGTGAGCTCCCCTTCATTGGCAGCTTTCAAGAAGAGGCTGGATGGATATCTGTCAGGGATGTTTTAGGCTGGTCCTGAATTGGGCAGGGGGTTGGATTAGATGGTCTGTATGGCCCCTTCCAACTCTATGATTCTATGTGTCACTCTGCTTTCTGACTGCACTCTTAATTCACAGTTCACTCAACTCTCTATAGGTGGTGGCAGGGCCAATTAAAGAGGTAGGTCTGGGGACCAAGAGGCCATGAAGCCTATGCTCTGTGAAATTTAAAAAAACCATGAAATTGGAACATAAAATCAGGTTTGTGTACATGTCCTCAAGCGGCAGCCACTGAATTGATGCCATGGGCAATTGTGCCCATTATGTTTCTTCTTCTTTCACTGGGGTCATATCAGGAGGAGACACCAGGGGATGTCCAGAAGGCCTTCTTGGTCATGGCACCAAAATTATTGGATATCCTTCCCATGTACATCCATCTGTCCCCCTCCCTTATGATCTTGCACCTGCCTGTGAAGAACTTTGCTGAATTGTTTGGTATTCCCTCACTGGACCTTGATTCCTGTTCTCATGTTTATATCTTTTCTTGATGTCTTTTGCATTTTAAAGCTTGTTTCAATGTTTTTGATTGACACTTGGGTGGAAAGGCAACAGAATTGTTTTAAAATTGATTTAAAATGTTTTAAAAATAATAAAACATATCCCTGATAACTTCTCTTTTTTAGTTTAAAACTTTTTATTATTAATAATAGGATATATAACACATTCCATAGCACTTAACAATCTTAGGTATATCCTTTTTTACTTTCCCCTCCCTCCCTCCCTCTTGGCATCCCGCAATGCATCCCCCCATTAACCATAACATATTCCATATCATTAAAATTCTTCTCCACTACTCCACCTTCAGTAACTACATGTTCAATACTTCAATCTAGTCCATAGGTAACATTTTAACAATTATTCAGTCATAACTTTCTTTAGCTACTTAATAATTCTCAAAGCAAAGTAGCTTATTTTTTACATTCCAGTTTGTTTCAATATAGTCTTTAAAGTCTTTCCATTCTGTCAAAAATTCTGCATCCTCTTTACCATTAAGTTTCTTTGTCAATTTGTCCATTTCTACTATAAACAGCATCTTCTTAATCCAATCCCATTTTTCTAGTATTTTCTCTTGCTTCCAATATTGAGCAAAAGCAATTCTCGCTGTTGTAATCAAGTACCATATCAATGTTCTTTTTGACAGATCTACTTCTTCCATTTTAAGACCCAAGAGTAACATTTCAGGTTGTTTTTTAAAAGTACATTTCAATATTTTCTGTATTTCATTATGAATCTCTGTCCAATAGGTTTCTGCTTTATCACAAGTCCACCACATATGATAGAATGAGCCCTCTTTCTTTTTACATTTCCAGCACTTATTAGACATATTCTCATTCATATTAGCAATTTTTTTTGGTGTCATATACCATCTGTACATCATTTTATAACAATTTTCTTTTACATTAACACATGTTGAAATTTTGTATGACTTTTTCCACAAACCCTCCCAAGATGACATTTCTATTTCTCTATTTATATTTATAGCCTATTTTACCATCTGTTCTTTTACCATTTCGTCAGCAGTATACCATTTCAACAAAACCGTGATAACTTCTCTTTTGATGCATGTGGTGAGGCAGCCTTGCCTATCCAAAGTGCCTTCTGTATTTCTTCTCCTGTCTGTGGCTTAGCTCTGCTTTCAGCCGCTCATTGCCTTGGGTCAGTCACAAGCTCTGGCACAGTTGTTCTTGAAAAAGAGCAGTTTCTGTCAGAGCTCTCTCAGCCCCACCTACCTCACAGGGTGTCTGTTGTGGGAAGGGGAAGGGAAAGGAGATTGTAAGTCGCTCTGAGACGCCTTTGGGCAGTGAAGGGCAGGGTATAAATCCAATCTCTTCTTAATTCTGCATATTTTTCCATTTTGTTCTTTTGCTCCTCTGAAGAATGCTGGTTTGGATGAACGATCCATTAACAGTAGTGTTTCTCTTTAGGTATGAGAAGAAGGAGACATTTGAGAATCCAGAGGCTTTGCCTTCTGAGCTGAAACGGAGGGTCATCGGCTACAGTCATAACCCCTTTATCAAGAGTGCCATGAAGCAATTCAAAGGTAAGAGTGGAACGGCTGCTGGGATTTCAGAGAGGACATTTACATCAATCAGAAATTGAAATGGTGGGTTCTGGGTCACTCAAGAATGCCAGTTAAGAAGGCAATTTTAGTTCAGCATAGAGAAAATTATTCTCAAGAGTATTCTTGGAATCTTAACTCAGAAACAAAGTCCCTAGAACAGGGGTGGCCAAACTGTGGCTCGGGAGCCTCATGTGGCTCTTTCACACATATTGTGTGGCTCCCAGCAGGGTGGCTGGGAAAGCGAAAGGGGAGGCATGCCTCTCCAATTGATCTTCCCTTCCCCAGCCAGTGTTCCCTTCCCTGGGTAGGCTTGAGACAGGGGAACAGAGAAAGAAAGCAACATTAAATGTGTTTTTAAAGACCCCCCCCAGGTTGGCTTGGAGAAGGCATTTGTTTCTTTTAATCCCTTCTCCAAGCCAAGCCAGCTGGAGGGTGGGTGTGGGGGTCTTGGAAAATGCATTTAAAGTTGCTTTCTTTCCACCTCTCCCTCCTTCCCCCCATCTATTCTCTTTCTCTCTCTCTCTCTCTCTCTCTCTCTCTCTCTCTCTCTCTCTCTCTCTCTCTCCCCCTCCCTCCCCATCTAAAGTTAAATATCATTATCAATATCTGTTTTTATCCCTTTTGTTTTTATTTTTGGCAGTCTCATTTAATGTTAATAAAAAGCAAATTTGCATATTTTCCAATAAAAACGTGTGGGTTATATTTGTTCATGTATCACGGCTCTCAAATATCTGATGTTTATATCTATGTGGCTCTTATGTTAAGCAAGTTTGGCCACCCCTGCCCTAGAATGTTAACAAAATTTCCTTCATTTTTTAATCTGTATACGGTGGATATCGCAGTATTTAAGAGGGAGCAGGGAAAGAAGAAATCTTTAAAAGGAGAGGAGGGAGTTTGATTTAGTGAGGCTGATGAAGGACCAAATACACATTTCCCTGCTTTTTAATGGCAATTTAGAAGTCACAATGTAAACTAATGCCCTGTTCTTGCACTTGCACAGTTGGTGGTATTCTTTGATCCAGACCTCTGATAGCCCTTCTTGATGCATAATCAAAGCTGGGTTACTTTTGCCCTTTCCTTGATATAGAGGAGAAACTTTCCTTCCTTCCTGATAGCTGACATTGACTGGAGGATTTCCTAGAGGGCACTTCCATTTACACCACAATGCCTTGGCTCCCTCTGAGGCCCAGCAATCTTTAACCATCCTGGTAGCCCTGAAAATCAGTGTGTGATCCAGGGGCAAGGTTTGTCTCATGTTAATTTGACATTTAGAAAAGCCAGTCTTGGAGGGGTTGGGACATTTTTTGGACTTCCACAGAGGCAGTTCATAATTACTGTACCAAAATCAGGGTGATAGTGGTACTGGTTTTCTGAACGTGTTTTCGGGATCCTTTCTCCTGTGTGCTGTCTTCACTGTAGGACTGTAGCAAAAATGGATCTGTCAAAATTGTCACTTTGGCTTGTGTGAATGAGTCCTGTGGCTTGAGTGTTGTTGGGATTTGGGATTCTCACTTTGTAGCATCCACACTTTGTTCAGTCAATTCCAAAACTTACTTTGGCTTGAATAGCACTGGACAGTATTTAAAAACACCCAGACTTGAACTATAACGTCCTGGCACAACGTTGTGCTGAAGCCAAGTGTTAGCTTTCCAGATCAGATATTCTGTGCCTTTTGCTTTCTAAATCCTACAGAAGCTGTAATTGGGAATGCTGAAAATTACGTTTGACTAAGGAAAAAGCAGGTATTTGCAAGTAAAGATGGAAGGAGAACCTCCACTCCCCTGGATTTGTTTCTGCATCAATATTTTTAGGAATTGGTATTCTTATTACAAGATACTCTATAATTGAAATGGTTTGATGTTTATTCTCTGTTCCTTTTGCTTCTCCAGAAACTCTGGCTTGGGCATTTCCGCAGCTAGAAGGTAAATTTTGAAGCCTGAGAGAGAACAAAATTCCCAAGAAGGACTTGTCTATTTGTATTTCATTGACATTCAAGAGTTCCATCCTATGAACATGAGAATCATAAATGGGTTAGATATGAATAGTGGGAGAGAGGAATGGGGAAGAAGTAATTGATTTGGAATATAAGTCTCCTAACCTGAGAACATAATAAACCCATCTTGATCAGTCCAGAATCCTGTTTCCATCAAAGGACACTGAGCTTTGGAGGTCGCAACAGGCTGGGCGGTTGTCACATCTCCATGGCCCTGCTTGGCTGCTTGGGAGGAGACTCCAACTCAGAGGGGTAGTTCCACTGTCCCTTTTATTCAGGAGTTTCCTGGACACAGTTTCTCCTTAGGGAACAGGCTCACCTCCCAGGAGAGTTGCCCAACTTCTCCAGGATGTGCACCTTTTTCCCTTTTCTTTCTCTGTCACCCATCCCAGGCTGCTCAGGGCAGAGGCTCGTAAGAAGTGGCCCAGGGACCAGACCCACCTTCTTATTTACTCTGCCCCCTCCCGCAGGGCCATGCCACAGCACAGGGGAATTCCCTCCCCTCCTTCTTCCCCCCTCAGTAGAACTCACAAACTGGGCATGGAAACAACAGCCCTCCAATGTTTTCAGTCCCAGCATCTGGTATTGTTGTGCTAGAGGCCATTTTCTTACCAGAGGGAAGGGCTCTTTCTAGAGGATTTGGGAGGTCAATGAACACTCAGCGAGGAGCAGGATTAGTACAGAGATACTTCAACTGCAGAACATAAAACAAACAATAAGGTAAAGATCCTCACATCCAGGGCTATTTTTGGGCAGGAATGCAGAGGAACGGAGTTCCGGCTGGCTCCCGAGTTGGCCACGCCCAGCAGGAACTCATTAGCATAATAGGCCACACCCAACAGCAGAAACTCATTAGGACTGGTTACATTAGGGGTGTGTGGCCTAACATGCAAAGGAGTTCCTGCTCCAAAAAAAGCCCTGGGTTTTGACAACAAACAAGGTAAACGGAATAAGAAGCAAAAGGTGGGTGTGGCTGGATGACCCCACTTCTGGCAACATGGGAGTGTGCCCTAGTATGCTAATGAGCTGTGCTGTCAGGGGTGTGGCCTATTATACTAATGAGTTCCCGCTGGGCTTTTTCTACAAAAAAAAGGCCTGCTCACATCCCTTCAGTTATTGGGGCCTTCTTAGGAGCAACAATTTACAGCAGGTTCAATTAAGCCCAACAAAGGCCCCTCCCCGCTGTTTCCTCTTCCTGTTTTTATCACCTGCTTAGGTACAGCCACCCAGCAGAAGCCTCACCTGGGCAGGCAGGCTGGGTCAGGTTCCAGGTCCTGCACCTGACATCCCCTTCTTGGGAACGGAACTGATTCTGCAGCTGCTTGGATACCTTAAGCTCACATAAGGTTCCCTGACTTCCCTTCACTTCATCGAGGGTTTCTTTCACAATGGCACTACGGGCACTCAGAGTCAGAACTCAGGCAGGAAAGATTCTCCTCCACATGACCAGGAAGGGAAGGATTACAAATATTGGCTTTTTTCACTTTAAGAGAAGAAAAAGGGGGCCGCACCATGTCAAAATGAAGATGAAGAAACAAATTAGTGCAGAAGGAAATAATTGTACAACCCCTATGCATTCCTCATGCACCATCCTCAGGGCAAAACTTTAGTCCATCGTCAATCTTGTGTACAGTCCCATATAGGGACTGCACATGTCCAGGCCTGCTAATCGGTAGGTCTATATCGGCAGTGCCACTCACCCTCAGTTTCTTTTCTGCCACTGATGAAGAAAGTCATGTTTTCATTGCCTCCTCCTTGTCCTAATGAGCTCCTGCAGCTCTTTTTCTACGAAATGACCCCTGTCTGCCACACTCATGCATAGAGTAAAAAGAAAGAGAGAAACAAACCAAAGCTATTGCTTTAGAAAAAGAACTGTTCCAGGGTGGGTTTTCCCCTGGAGGTGTTGGGGCTTGTATGTTGATATGTTTAGTTTATCTTCTGGAAGTGAATCAATCTCCCAGCTGATTCTGCATCTCTTCTGTCACCTCGTTTCTTCTCAACAGCAACGGTGACTCTGGATCCGGCCTCAGCTAGTTCCCATGTCGTCCTCTCTTGGGATCAGGAAATCATAAAGTGGCAATGTACAACTCAAGATGTATCTGAAGATCCTGAGGAACACTATGGCTTTGTGCTGGGCCATGAGGGATTCACAGCAGGCTGCCATTTCTGGGAAGTCCTTGTGGGACAAGAGGACGGCTGGGCTGTGGGGGTGGCCAGGAAGCCTGTGAGGGGCAGGGGCACTTTGTCTCCTGAGGAAGGGGTCTGGGCTATGGGGAGGTGGAATGGCCAGTACAAGGCTTTCATAGAGGGCATGGACCCTTCCCTGACACTAAGTAGGGAGCCCTATCGCATCCGAGTCTGTCTGAACTGCAATGTGGGGCAAGTAGCCTTTTTCAATGTCCACACAGGAGCCCTTCTCTATGAGTTCTCTGGACCCTCCTTCTTTGGCAAGACCTTTCATCCCTTCTTTGCTGTGTATGGCAATGGCTGGCTGAAGCTCTTCTGGGGCTTCATTGGTCACACCTAGGTTTTTCTGTTTTGTCTTCACCTAAGACAAGCCCCTCAGGGCCTCCCATTGGCCTGCATTGTTTTCCCATCTCGATATCCACAAAAGCACATAGCCTCGACCGTGTGTCACTCTGAGGCAGCCTACAGTAGAGATGCACCCCCAAACTCCACAGTTTGACTCCCTTCCCTTTCCAGCAATGGACCCCTGTACCTCTGGATAGGTATAGTATTACCCCAATCTCCCCACCCATCTATCTGTTTGCTAACTTCTTTTTGTTTTTTCTTGTATGCTTGCAATCTGTGATTTGAGTGTAAATACCAAAATTATTATTTTTCCTAATAAAACCCATTTATTTTCACCATTTGGACTGCTTATTGACTCAGCCAAGGGTCTTAAAGGGACTTTCTCCATAAACATTGATAGCACATCTACGCTTATTACCCCACCTCTTGCTGAGGCCTATCATTTGACTAATTTCTTCCAGAAACAAAAACCAGCTATTCAGCTTTTTAAATCAAAGCTGGTAGAGGTAACAAAGCATTACACTTGTCCCACACGGACCATTTCCGGTTCCATTGCAAGTAGCATGAGGGAGGTGGAGGGTTCTAGCAATGATCAGGGCCAGCTTCATTCTCTTCCCTTCATCTTTGGAACTGCAGCTCCCATCATTGTCCTCTCATGGATATGGCCAGGAATAAGTAGAGAGGAAGAGAAGAGATAGGATTTATACCCTGCTCTTCACTACCTGAAGGAGTCTCAGAGCAGCTTACAATCCCTCCCCCTCCCCACAACAGACACCCTGTGAGGTAGGTGGGCCCTTGAGAGAAAAGCTCTGAAAGAACCTATGACTGACCCAAGGTCACACCAACAGCTGCATGTGGAGGAGTGGGGAATCAAACCCAATTCTCCCAGATTAGAGTCCGTGCTCCTAACCGCTATCCAGGACAGTGGAGGCCCCCACTCCTGGGCCCCCTCAGGATCCTGATCCAAAACAAGTATCATAACAGAACAAATCACTTGGCTTTCTGCGACAGAGTACAGAATAATGATTGTTACCTGGGAGTAAGCCCAATTGTACTAACTGAAACAGCAGTCTCTCTCCAACAGTGCTAAACTGCAAACCTGAAAAAAGCAGACTCACAGGATGTTCAATGGGGGAAGGAAACATCCTGTGAAAAGATAGTGAGAAGCCGGTCTCCTTGACAGGAGGCAGGTAAGCCAGATCTCCAGATGGAGTCGTCTTTCTGCACCTTCACTAACTTGAGTGATTCTAGTGATTCTAGACTCCAGACACTAAAATCCAGCTATCTTCAGCTCTCTTTCCCATTCGTTCCATGCCTCCAAGTGAAGGGTGGGGTATAAATTCAACTCTCTCTCTCTCTCTCTCTCTCTCTCTCTCTCTCTCTCTCTCTCTCTCTCTCTCTCTCTCTCTCTCTCCTGCTGCAGCTAGGGATGGGCACAAACCAGCTCACATACTAAAGTTCGTCACAAATTTTGGCCAGTTTGTGATTGGCAAAATGATGTTCATGAAAGGGTGACCGGTACGAACATTTCACGAACCTTCATCCTGTTGGTGGTGGTTCATGAATTTTCATTTCCAGACAAACTGTCTCTGCTCAATTAAGAACATAAGAACGTAAGAAAAGCCAATGTTGAATCAGGCCAATGGCCCATCTAGTCCAACACTCTGTCACACAGTGGCCAAAAATACCAGGTGCCATCAGGAGGTCCAGCAGTGGGGCCAGGTTAAAATTAAATTTTTACCAAACCTTAAAGTAATGGAGGGGGCCCTTGCAAACACCAATAAGGGCCCTCCAAAGCTTAGCAAGCATTGCTGGCTGCCGATAACAGAGTTCCCATTCTGCTCTATGGGAGCAGAATGCTGTATATCAGCTCAGCTTCTCAGCTTCTCCTCTGTTGGCAGTGACAGATGTGTGTCATTTTTCATAGAACAAAACACTCTGGGACCTCTGCTCACAATGACTAGTCAAGCCCTATGTATGAAGGAGAATGATTGTCTTTTAAGTCATTGTTGTCAGAGGGAGAGGACGTGAATGGAGGAAACGTGCTTTTCCCAAGCAACACCTCCCTCACGGACCTTTTCATTCCCAATGTTTTTGTTCTTAAAAGGGTGAGGGAGAATCTGAAACCTCCAGACTTTCAGAATTGGGAGGGGAGGGCTGCTGGAGGTCCTCTGCTTTTTCTTCCCTCGCCAATATCTGTCCAATCGTCTTCCTAAACATATAAGATCTTGGGGTGAGGAGAGGCAATTTCAAGGGGAAGTATGGCAGTATCCCTTTGTGGAATGAACTGAAAAACTGCTTATCCTTACCATACCTTATGAAAGCCCACCTTCCTACTCTTCTAAAATGATTGCCTGCCGCTCTCTTACGTTCAGCATTTTATAGGAAGAAGGCCTTGGGAATGCTCTGAACAAATTCCATAACACATAATCTTGACTACAGCTGGATCTAGTAGCTCCTTCAGTCTACTTGTAGGAGACAATGGGATGTGGGAGTCTTGGGGATATGAAAGGCCTCCACTCTACCTCAAAGAGGAAACTACACATCACATGAGAGATTCATGTCTAGATCTCTCAATTAGGGTTTCCAGGTCTGGGTTGGAAGATACCTGGATACTTTGGGGGTGGAGCCAGGAGAGGGTGGGGTTTGGGAAGGGGAGGGGCCTTGGCATGGTGCAATGCCATAGAGAGTCCACCCTTCAAAGCAGCTATTGTCTCCAGGGGAGCTGATCTCTGTCAGGGGAGCTGATCTCTGCCACCTGGAGGCTGGCAACCCTACTCTCGATGCTTTCTTTAAAATTTTAAAAAAAAACCAACAACCCATAGGGAGATTGAATTGTATTGGAGTCATGGCACCACCACACTCAGTTTTTTCACTTTTTCTCCTTGCACCTTTTTCTTAATAGAATTTTTTTCTCCTACAACAATGCAGCTCTTAGCCACAGCTGAGGGGAAATACAGTCAGCACATATCTTGGTGCCCCACCAGTGTTTTTAGAACATGGATGGGGCCGGTGGGCCTCTTGCACTACAAGCCTTCTGATTGGCCATTGAAGCTTCGACTGACTAGGCAGATGAAAATAACATTTCAGCAGCAGCTGCCTCCATGGCGCTCGTTTCATTCTCTCTCGCTCCTCTTTCCCAGTGTATTTCTTCAATTATCAGGGGAGGGCCCTGCATAGTTGTTTCTCCCTTGTGGAAACATACAAGACCAACTTAATCAAATTTGGATCCCTGAGGCTGCAATCAGACGTGCCATTTAGTGTGTAGGGGAAGCAAGCCTATTTTCCCCAGTAGAAATTAACAGTGTTGCATGAGCACACATCCTTTGTGACTGTGGGCTCAGCTCACCACTGCACGATCAGATGGCATGAGTAGGTGAGTGGTTTTTTTTAACCTTTTGTTTCCCATGCACATAAACAAGGAATCGCTCCGCCGCACAGAGGGTTCCCCATGGAGTATGCAGTTATGCACATACTGCTAAGCAAGGGGGAAAAAACGGCACCCAGGCAGGATGGAATGAGCAGACCACCCTAACGGTTTGAGTGCATGCTTGAGCGATTAGACATGGGAAAGTTTGTCTGTGGCCCAACAGGAAGCATTAGGACTGGGCTTTCCTCGGTGTCTTTTAACTCTGCTTCTGTGGTGAGACAGCATGGGGTGCCAGATGGCTGTGGGACCTTTCCCAGATTTTGCTGTCTTTAGCTCCACCAGGCATTCGCAGTTGAGCCGGATCTAAACATCTGACCGCAGCCTAAGTCTTTGTCGTTTCCTAGTACCACTGTTATCGCTTTATTATTTTATATTAACTCCAGCTAAATATTACACTAAATATTACAAGGAAAACATTTAGTAGAAATGCTGAGACTTGAGCGGTATGTGTTAGAGACTGGAAAAGGATTTGCATGAAACGACCTTATACTGAATCAGACCTTTGATCCATCAAAGTCAGATATTGTCTACCCAGACTGGCAGTGGCTCTCCAGGGTCTCAGGCTGAGGTCTTTCACATCAGCTACTGCCAGATCCATTTAACTGGAAATGTTGGGGATTGAACCTGGGATCTTCTGCAGGAAAGCAGATGCTCTACCATTGAGCCATGTCCCCTAATTCCCATTCCAGGCCATGAGAGAAAATCCCAGATAGCAAATAATAGCAAAAGACCCCTGCTGGATCAGACATATAGTTCATCTAGGCCAGCATCCTGTCTCATGCTTCCCCCAAGATTTAGTTTAAAAACTGCTCTGCCACCTTTTTGACTTTAAGCACCAGCAGCCTGGTTCTTTCTCAGAACAAGTGGAGACCGTCTCTTTAGTATAGGTCCTACTTGTTTGATGTAGTGGTTAAGTGCGCGGACTCTAATCTGGGAGAACTGGGTTTGATTCCCCACTCCTCCACTTGCACCTGGCTGGATGACCTTGGGCAAGCCGTAGTTCTGATAAGAGCTATTCTTGAAAAAAGAGCAGTTTCTGTCAAGAGCTCTCTCAGCCCCACCTACCTCACAGGGTGTCTGTTGTGTGGAGGGGAAGGGAAAGGAGTTTGTAAGCCACTTTGAGACACCTTTGGGTAGTGAAGGGCGGGGTATAAGTCCAATCTCTTCTTCTTCATCTTCTTCTTCTCTTCTAAGTTAGCATTCTCTACATGGAGACATTGGTTGGAGGGGTCCAGGGTGCCATTCGAGGTGTGGACTGATCATTAAAGGCTTGAGGTCCTCTGAATGCCCCGTAACCTCAACGTCGAACAGCTCTGGTGGGCTGATTTTTCCTCTAAGTTCAATTTCATGCTCCACCACTTCCCAGGGAAGGCTAACTAGTTGGCTGACGCACTGTCTTGCCTCCCACAACACGACAGCCACTGGGAGGAGGTTCTCGATTCCATGTTCACACCCTCCCAGTTGGGAGGGATAGTTACTACACACAGCTGAGCTAAAACCCAACCCCCCCTTGGTACTGACTCATGGGAATTGAAGTTCGCCTCTGCCCTCTCCGACAGCGACTGACTTGAATTGGAAAAGGAGGTGGAGGTGGAGGAACAGGCTAATGGATGTTGGTACCGCAGCCAGAAACTATTTGTCCCTTCAGCCTTGCGGGGAGAAATTATGTCTGCTGTAGCAAACTGGCTGGTCATTTGGGGTTTGTAAAATCCCTACACTTACTGCAACACCAGTTCTGGTGGCCAGGGATGAGGAAGGACCTCTCCCTCTTTGTCCAGTTGTGCCAAACCTGCATCATGAGTAAGCCCAGACCTGGGAAGTCACCGGGACTCCTGCAGCCCCTTTCCACACCCAGTCAACTGTGGGAAGTCATCTCAATGGATTTTATAACGGATCTTTCCCCCAGTCGGGGAAAAACTGTCATTTGGGTTGTGGTGGACCTTTTTTCGAAGCAAATCCATTTTGTTCCATTTAAATCATTGCCATCTGCTAGGATGTTGGCTAAGGCTTTCCTTCAACAGGTTTTCAGACTGCATACTCTGCCAAGGAAAATAATTTCTGATCGGGGCTCACAATTTTTTTCTAAATTCTGGGGTGAACTGTTATGCCTAATGGGGGTGGAACGGGGTTTGAGCAGCACATATCACCCTGAGACTGATGGACAAACTGAGCGTGTCAATCAAACCCTGGAACAATACTTCTGCTGCTTTACTAACTTTCAGCAAGCGGTGTGGCAGCTCTTATGTAAAACTTTGGATGGTGCAAAACAGGCCTATAAACTACAAGCTGATAAGAAACAGGATATGGGCTCGGATCTCCAGCCAGGTGACTCTGTCTATTTGTCAACTAAGAATATCAAGGGCCTCCAACCCAGTCAGAAACTGGGTTGGAAATATGTGGGACCATTCCCCATTAAGCGAAAAATCAATGATGTCACTGTTGAACTTGAGTTGCCTAAAACATTGAAACAATTGCATCCTGTTTCCCATTTCAGACTCCTACATCGAGATCTTGGCCCTAATGCCTGGTGGCCACAACATACTACACCCACCCACCCCCTTATGGTGCAAGGCGAACTGCATTATGAAGTGGCTGATATTTTGGACTCTAAGATTAAGCACAATAAATTGTATTATCTTGTGGAGTGGGTGGAATTTGGGCCCCAACACAGGGAATGGGTGGAGGTGGACCACATCAACGCCCCCCACCTCCTTCAAAGGTTCCATTGTCACTACCCTGACAAGCCTGGGGGAGGGCACTTAGAGGGGCAGGATGTCAGGTAGCCCTGTCATGTGAATGGAATGCAGAGGGAGTGCTTTCAGTCTCACATCCTCTGAACTTTTATTCACTGTCTGTTATCAGATCTCTGACCTTGTATTCTCCAGCTGCTGGAGTCTTATGCTGGGAACCAATGGTTTCTAGATTGTTTTGCTAGCTTTGCCCGCTTGCTTTACCCATGCGCGTGAACTGTATTAATTGGTTTCAGCTACATGGGGGGGTGCTTGAATGTAGTATAATTTAGAAGGCCCTAATGTATGTGGCCATTACTGACACAAGCTGTACATGTGTCTTTAGTTCTGATCTACCATTAAACACTGTCTTCTGAAGAAGCCTTGTGTTGTGTGACCTGACTAAGGAGCCTGACACCAAGGCCCTCCACTGATATGGTGTCTTGGCACTGGGATTCAGAGGCTGACTGCTTCTGAATGTGGAGGCTCTCTTTACTCAGCGTGGCTAGTAGCCACTGGTAGATCTCTCCTCCCTGAATCTGTCCAGCCCCCTTTTCAGGACAGCTGTGCCCAATAAGAAATCTGCTGTACCAGCTGAAAAATTAAAATGGGAATCCAGGGGAACCTGGAAGCCAAGAAACCTTCGTCCCAGCATGAGCTTTCGTGAGCCAGAAGCTGGGAGTTTGCTTTGGCAGATGCATTGGCACATGCGGCCATAAGGACCCTGCATAATTTCTCTTATGGATAAAGTCTGAGTCCAGTGGCACCTTTAAGATTGACCAAGTTTCATTCTGCTTTCCTGTGCATGCACACTTCTTCAGATACAGATGCACGTGAAAGCTTATACCCAGAATAAAACTGTGTTGCTCTCTCTCTCTTGCCCCCCAGGCTGGGGGCAGTGGAAGGTGGGGGGAACTGTGTCCCTCCAGAGCAATCCTCTCTTTGGGGATACATACCAAGAGAAAGGCCCCCGAGACAGCAGTGCAAATGCCTTCTAAATCCTCCAGCTTTCACCATCCTTTCTTTTGCTAATAAAACTCGAAGATGTGCAAGACCTATGTCTTGGAACCTGGCAAGAAATCTCCCCTCCCCATTTTGTTTGCAGAGAAACAAGGTTTTCTTGAAAAGGCAAAGGTGGAGGGAGGAGGGAACATTGATAAAAAGGGAGGCGTTCCTGATGGGAGATTCTCTGAACTGCCCAACCTAGCAAGGTTTCCACTCTGAAGCAGGGAAGGGACAAATGATGTCTTATTGAAAAAGACCCCCACCCCCCGGGGTATTTGGAAAGGGAGTCTTACATATGTGCCCGGTTCTACCATCTATATTGTTAACAGGAAACCTCTGTTTGGACTTTGGACCACCCACCCACTAAACATGAAGGCAGATTCTTTCCCCACAATGCGCATGATGGAGCTATGGCTGAGGGGAGGGAGGCGGGAGGGGAGAGAATGAGAAACCCCTGGGGGAGAGAACATAAGAGCCCTGCTGGATTAGACCACGGGGATCCAGAAGGAGATAAGCCCAGGCCCACCCACCATCTTTCAGGCCTCTTTCATGAACAACGGATCCATTTCCCATAATGTGCCTTTCCAAATCTGGTGCTCCAACCATTTTCAGTTGTTTGGCTGATGGATGCCAAAAAAAAAAAAAAATCCAAATGGAAGTCTTTTCGACAGTGTAGGGGGATCTTCTTTTTCATTTGACTAGAGGAGAATTCAGTCCTTTGGGCCACTTGTCTGCAGTCTGAAGGGGGACACCCCAGACATTTATTTACCTCATAAACGTACTTTGTAGTCATATACTGTATTTATACCCCACCTTTTCCCCCAGTGGGAGTATACTTTGTTCCCCACTCCTTTATTTTAACTTTAAAATGACCTTCTGAGGTAGACTAGGCTGAATAAGAGAGAGAGGGACTGACCCAAGGTCACCCAGCAGGCTTCCACACCAGAGTGGGGATTTGAACCTGGGTCTCTTGAATCTGAGTCCCACACCCTAACCACTCCCCCACACTGGCTCTATTGCAAATAGAAAGATGGATAGAGAGTGACAACCAATCCCCTTCCTCCTCATCAGCCTCTAGTCCAGGGCTGGTGGTGGAGCTCCTACCCAGGCGGAGAGAACTCGGTCAGATAAACCCCACTGCTTTCAATCCAGCCAGGTCTCAGTCATGCGAGTCAAATCAGTCTTGTTCCCCTCTGTCACCCCAGACAGGAGCACAGACTTATTCCTGCCCAATCCAGCATTACACGGCATCAAAGGGGGGAACTGAGAAAAGACTCATGGGACTGAACCTTCCAGATATCCCCTCCAAAAGAACTATTTCTACCCTGCCTTCCCTCTTGGCTCAAGGCAGCTCATTAGGCAGTAATTCAAACAGTAATGATTAAAATGAAATAAAACACCCACGTACCTCCCTCCCATGGGGTGGAGGGGATGCAGATCACTGCCTGGTCTCCTGGGCCATCTCTGGCACCTCTCCTGCTTTCCTCCAGCATAACTCCCAACTGTGCTACTTTCGAGGAAGCTCACCCAACATCCTGCCCCAATCACAAGCCAAAGTCAGCCAAACTGAGAACTGTGAAGTGCCTGACGTCATGCCAACCTGAGGTAGCCTTAGCACCCCTGGATAGGGCCAGCCAGGGCAGCCAGCCAGACAATGGCCTGCAGACAGCAGAATTCGGCCCTGACGCTGTGGGTGACAAAACAGTGAAGTCTGCCCCCTAAGTGGTAGGCCCGGCTTCAATGGCCCTACAGTCTAGGGGGTGGACTTACTTAACTGTTGACTCTGGCTGCCAACAGGGATGGGAGGGCGGACTTCCCTGCTGCACCCCCCAACAGACCCCACTGGCACACCCATCCAGCAGGGTCAGGTGAGGGAGGAGGAACTCCCACCGCATGATGTGGTCTGCAGTCTTCATGTCCTGGCAACAGCCAGCTGGGGGAGGTGAGGCTGCCATTGAAAGGAGAGGGAGGCTGGAGGCTGGCCTAGCTCAGTCACACCTGACTGGCAGCTGCTCCTGCCAATAAACTCAGGAGGTTGGGGCAACCCTGAAGGGGGGACAGGAAGAGGAAGGGGATATCATACTCCAGGCAGTGTCCCCCCAAAGGGCTGGGGACTCAAGACACGGAGTACAGGTTAGCCCTCCTGCTAGTGAACTAGCCGCCATGGAGACTAGTGGAAATAGAGGGGGAAGACCCAGGGTGCTGTTAGCCCATTCCACTCTCTAGCCTGAGGCCTGTTGAAGGGACCCTGGAGCAATGCTCCCTCTAATCTGTGGAGTCTTTTGAGCAAAAATTCTGCTTTGTAAGCTACTTTGTGAGCAATTTGGCTGCTGCATAAATTGGTTTGTTCTGGAGCCATCCTTTCTGAGCTAAGACAAAAATGTGTGAGCCGGAGGCATCTTCATATCCTGTCCTTATATATAATTGAATTTTGGTCACCAACATTCTATGTTTGCCACAATTGATTGGGCGCAAGACCTGGCAGTCAAAAGATACTGGCCGGGGCTGACTGGCTGCCTGGCAGAGTCCCACCCACGTCAGCCCCGGCCAGTGTCTTTGGCTCAGTCTGACAGGAGAGGACCGTCTGTAGAGTGAATGCAGGGACAGGCCCTCAAGGCCGAGGCAGGTGAGATAAGCCCATTCCGCTCCCACCCCACACCGTCCTCTGGGCCTTCTATGGGTGCAGTAGGCCCAGAGAAGCCCATTCTGCCCCCCCACACCATCCTCTGGGCCTTCTCAGGGCCCAGTAGGCTCAGAGAAGCCCATTCCGCCCCCCACACCATACTCTGGGCCTTCTAGGCTCAGTAGGCCCAGAGAAGCCCGTTCTGCCCACTCCCAAATGGTCCTCTGGGCCTTCTCAGGGCCCAGTAGGCCAAGAGAAGCCTGTTCTGCTCCCCTACACACACCATCCTCTGGACCTTCTCAGGGCCCAGTAGGCCCAGAGAAGCCTGTTCTGCCCCCCCAACCATCCTCTGGGCCTTCTCAGGGCCCAGTAGGCCCAGAGAAGCCTGTTCCGCCCCCAACCCATCCTCTGGGCCTTCTCAGGGCCTCAGAGCCCAGTAGGCCCAGAGAAGCCTGTTCTGCCCCCAAAACTGTCCTCTGGGCCTTCTCAGGGACCAGTAGGCCCAGAGAAGCCCGTCCCCCCCAAACCCATCCTCTGGGCCTTCTCAGGGCCCAGTAGGCCTAGAGAAGCCCATTCTGTCCCCCGCACACCATTCTCTGGGCCTTCTTAGGGCCCAGTAGGCCCAGAGAAGCCCTTCCCCCCAACCATCCTCTGGGCCTTCTATGGGCCCAGTAGGCCCAGAGAAGCCCGTTCTGGCCCCCCCACACCATCCTCTGGGCCTTCTATTAGCCCAGTAGGCCCAGAGAAGCCCGTTCCACCCCTCTTCTCTTTCTTTCCTCCTTTTCCTTTCTTCCTCTCTCCTTCTTTCTTTCACTCCCCCCTTCCTTCCTTCCTTCCTTCCTTCCTTCCTTCCTTCCTTCCTTCCTTCCTTCCTTCCTTCCTTCCTTCCTTCCTTCCTTCTCCAACCCTGCCTCCCTTCCACCCTCCCTCCCTTCCTTTCTAGGGTCTGTTATCTTCCTCCACAACAGGCTTTGCTTCCTAGTGTACATATATATATGTTATTTCTTGCCTTCTTGCCTGCATCCCCTGAGCTTTGCTGCCTGCTTTGCTGGATAGAGAACTGGACATATTCTTTTTTGCTTTTCATCTATCTATCTATCTATCTATCTATCTATCTATCTATCTATCTATCATCTATCTACA
Source organism: Gekko gecko (assembly GCA_029375565.1). Taxonomy (NCBI): domain Eukaryota; kingdom Metazoa; phylum Chordata; class Lepidosauria; order Squamata; family Gekkonidae; genus Gekko; species Gekko gecko. The sequence goes on along the minus strand of JAPDNY010000032.1, from coordinate 927 downwards.
TATATATACACACACACATACATACATAAAAAAAGAACGTCACCTCACGGTAAAATCAATGCCCAGGTCAAACTGCTGGACCTAGAAACACAAAATTTGGGGAGAGTGCTCCTACCATGGCGTAGATGCTCATTAAGAAGGCATTTTTAGAAATTTGACCCCTAACTGGGTCAAAATGGGTAAAATGTGCTCCCCCCATTGATTCCTATGCAGCTGCCAGGCTGCTGACTCCTTGAACCCTCCCCACTCTCTGATTGGCCAGCTGCAGAGCTCAGTGTTCTGAGGTAAAAACAACAGTTACAGGAGACTGCCCAGAGCTAATAACAGTTGAGAAAATCAGGAATGGTCAACAACCACCTGTGAGATGCAGTAATGCTGCTGTCCCAGCCTCTCTGATGGCTTCCAACACACTCCCCTTCCTCCTACACCTGACAGGCGGTTGTCTGTGAGGTGCAGCAGCGGTTGCAGGGTGCTTAAAGCCACAAGGGAGCCCACCCCAGCAGTAATGCCTTAGTGATCCTGCCAGCCCCATCTCCACAGTGGCTTCTAATACTCCTCCCCTCCCCCTCCTACACTGGACAGGCAGCTGCACTGGAGGGTACCCCCCCCAAATTCAATGCCCAAGCCAAACCCCTGAACCAAGAAATCCAAAATAAGGGGAGTGCATTCCTAACATGATATCAACCCCCCCATGAAGAGATTTCTGAGGAACATGACTTCAAGGGGGTAAAAAAGAGGCAAAATGTATTCCCCCAATTATTTTCCTTGTGCCTGGCAGGCTGCTGCCTCCTTGCCCGCCCCCTCCCCCGGTTGGTCAATTGTGTTGTTCAGAGTTCTGAGGTAAGACCCGCCTACTTGCACCCACGTCCCTCTGATTGCTCAGCTGTGGATCTCAGTGTTCTGAGATAAAAACACAGTTAGAAGAGA
>JAPDNY010000319.1:35000-51677 GCA_029375565.1 Gekko gecko | reverse complement strand
AGGTAGTGAAGGGCGGGGTATAAATCCAATTTCTTCTTCTTCTCCTCCACATGCAGCTGCTGGGTGACCTTGGGTCAGTCACAAGTTCCCTCAGAGCTGTTCTCTCAAGGGCAGTTCTCGAAAGAGCTCTCTCAGCCCCGCCTGCCCCACAGGGTGCCTGTTGTGGGGAGGGGAGGGGAAAGGAGATTGGAAGCTGCCCTGAAACTCCTTTGGATAGTGAAGGGCGGGGTATAAATCCAATTTCTTCTTCTTCTCCTCCACATGCAGCTGCTGGGTGACCTTGGGTCAGTCACAAGTTCCCTCAGAGCTGTTCTCTCAAGGGCAGTCCTCGAGAGAGCTCTCTCAGCCCCACCTACCTCAGAGGGTGCCTGTTGTGGGGAGGGGAGGGGATAGGAGATTGTAAGCTGCCCTGAAACTCCTTTAGGTAGTGAAGGGCGGGGTATAAATCCAATTTCTTCTTCTTCTCCTCCACATGCAGCTGCTGGGTGACCTTGGGTCAGTCACAAGTTCCCTCAGAGCTGTTCTCTCAAGGGCAGTTCTCGAAAGAGCTCTCTCAGCCCCGCCTGCCTCACAGGGTGCCTGTTGTGGGGAGGGGAGGGGAAAGGAGATTGGAAGCTGCCCTGAAACTCCTTTGGATAGTGAAGGGCGGGGTATAAATCCAATTTCTTCTTCTTCTCCTCCACATGCAGCTGCTGGGTGACCTTGGGTCAGTCACAAGTTCCCTCAGAGCTGTTCTCTCAAGGGCAGTTCTCGAAAGAGCTCTCTCAGCCCCGCCTGCCTCACAGGGTGCCTGTTGTGGGGAGGGGAGGGGAAAGGAGATTGGAAGCTGCCCTGAAACTCCTTTGGATAGTGAAGGGCGGGGTATAAATCCAATTTCTTCTTCTTCTCCTCCACATGCAGCTGCTGGGTGACCTTGGGTCAGTCACAAGTTCCCTCAGAGCTGTTCTCTCAAGGGCAGTCCTCGAGAGAGCTCTCCCAGCCCTGCCTACCTCACAGGGTGTCTGCTGTGGGGAGGGGAAGGGAAAGGAGTTTGTAAGCCGCTCTGAGACTCTGAGTGAAGGGCAAGGGGAATAAATCCAATCTCTTCTTCATCATCCCGCTTTTATGGTCTGTTGGGCACTGCCCCCGTTGGAAGCCGATAGCCCCGGTTGCAGTCGGCCAGCTGACTACTTGTGCCGTTTCCGGGACGGGATACCTCTGAGGCGAGAAGGCGGCAATCCTTTGGCAGGGCTGTCCAGAGGTTAGGGAAGAGGCCTCTGACTGTCCTGAGCCTGCGGGCCCCTTTGGCATTCTGACACAGCGTGGCGGGCACAAACACAAAATGGCTGCTTTAGGAGGCGGGGCCAAAGAAAAACAGCTGCCGCGGCTCACCTCCAATCACACGTCATGCCGGAGTGGTGGCAGCGGCTGCCCGAGCAACGTTTTTATAAAATCTGCACAGCCAGTCAAATCTCCAAGGGCCGGTCAGAGACCTTGCTGGGCAGAAGCCCCACTGGGACCTCTGCCCATTCTCTCAAAACACTTTCCCTTTCCCCCACTGGGGACCTGAGGCGCCTGAACCAGCACGGTGTAGTGGTTAAGAGTGTGGTCTCTCATCTGGGAGAACCGGGTTTGATTCCCCACTCCTCCTCCACTTGCAGCTGCTGGATGACCTTGGGCCAGCCATGGTTCTCTCAGAGCTGCCCTTGAAAGAGCACTTTCTGTCAGAGCTCTCTCAGCCCCACCGACCTCACAGGGTGCCTGTTGCGGGGAGGGGAAGGGAAAGGAGTCTGCAAGCCGCTCTGAGACTCCAAGTGAAGGGCGGGGTAGAAATCCAATCTCTTCTCTTCTTCCTCCATTTTATCCTCACAACAACCCTGTCAGGTAGGCCAGGAGGGGAGCATGTGACCAAGGTCACTCAGCAGGCGACCACGGCAGAGTGAGGATTCGAACCTGGGTCTCCCACATCCTAGTCCAGCCCCCTAACCACTCTGCCATGTTACCCCAGGTGGGCCATTGTACGGTTCAGCGGAAGAAAGCAGAAAAGTCCGACGGTGCCCTTAAAATGGACGGGATTTATCTGATTCCCTGAATCAGAGCTCCGATACAGCTGATGAAGCGAGCTCTGGCTAGAGTTGCCAACAAACCTGGAGGGAAACGTCCTGTCCCTTTGTTGTTGTTGTTGTTCAGTCGCACAGTCGAGTCCGACTCTTCGCGACCCCATGGACCAGACCACGCCAGGCCCTCCTGTCTTCCGCTGTCCACTGAAGTTTGCTCAATTTCATGTCCGTTGCCTCGATGACACTGTCTAACCATCTCATCCTTTGCCGTCCCCTTCTTCTTTGACCTTCAATCTTTCCCAGTATGATCAGGGTCTTCTCCAGCGAGGGCTCCCTTCTCGTTTGGTGGCCAAAGTATTTGAGCTTCAGGATCTGGCCTTCTACGGAACCGTCAGGGTTGATTTCTTTTAGGATTGACTGATTTGATCTCCTTGCAGTCCAAGGGACTCTCAAGAGTCTTCTCCAGCACCATAGTTCAAAAGAATCTATTCTTCGGCGCTCGGCCTTCCTTATAGTCCAACTCTCGCAGCCATACATTACTACGGGGAATACCATTGCTTTGACCATGCGGACTTTTGTTGGCAGGGTGATGTCTCTGCTTTTTATCATGCTGTTTAGGTTTGCCATCACTTTCCTCCCCAGGAGCAGGCGTCTTTAATTTCATGGCTGCAGTCACCATCTGCAGTGATCTGGGATCCTAGGAACGTGAAGTCTGTCACTACTTCTATGACCTCCCCTTCTATTTGCCAAGGAGTGATGGGGCCGGATGCCAGGATCTTAGTTTTTTTGATGTTGAGCTTCAAGCCCACTTTTGCGCTCTCCTCTTTCACCCTGAGCAAGAGGCTCTTGAGGTCCTCTTCACTTTCTGCCATCAGAGTGGTATCGTCTTTTGTTACTGTCCATGGGGTTTTCTTGGCAAAGATACTGGAGTGGGTTGCCATTTCCTTCTCCAGGGGATCACGCTTGGTCTGAGTTCTCTGCTGTGGCCTGTCCGTCCTGGGTGGCCCTCCACAGCATAGCCCACAGCCTCAACAAACCACACAAGCCCCCTCACCACGACAAGGCAGTGATCCATGAGGGAGCCTGTCCCTTTAACAGTGGCTTAAGGTGCAGGACTAGGCAGCTGAAGCTTATCATGGCCTGGAGGTAAATAAGATCACCTGGTTAAAAAAAAAGAAGTCCCACCCAACCTCTCTCGAAGGGCCAGGGTCTTTTCCAGGCTGACTGGCAGTCAACAAACGGGCCTAAATTCTGTACGTCATCTCCTGGGGGCCACGGGACTCCAGTTTTAGCTCCACGCAGGTGATCGCTCACCTCTGCTTCACCACCTGGTTCTTTCACAAGCCGCTTAGCGAAGGACCAGAATAGATCTCCCCGCCCTTCCTGGGCGGCTCGCAGGTGAGCCCTGATCTCCCAGGGTGACTGCGGGGTCACCTCCCGATGTCCTCTTTTTAAGGCCGCCCGGTTGCCGAGGATGTAAAACCGGAAGGGGATTCTGGCCAGCTCCTGCCTACCTTAGTGGAGGTGTGTGGGACGACAGCCGCTCGCTGGGTTGGCCGCTAAGACAGACTTAAAAGGATCGGAAAGGACGTGAAGTCGTGGGAGAGGAGAAAGGTCATCCGTGGCTGTCGGCCGCGGTCAGGAAATGGAACCTCCAGGTTCAGGGGCAGTGTGTCTCTGCTTGCCACTAACCGGAGGGTGGTAGCAACATCATCAGGGTCTTCTCCAGGGAGTGCTCCTTCTCGCTTGGTGGCCAAAGTATTTGAGCTTCAGCTTCAGGATCTGGCCTTCCAAGGAACAATCAGGGTTGATTTCTTTTAGGATTGACTGATTCGATCTCCTTGCAGTCCAACGGACTTGTCTCAAGAGTCTTCTCCAGCACCATAGTTCAAAAGAATCTATTCTTCGGCGCTTGGCCCTCCTTATAGTCCAACTCTCCATACATGACTACGGGGAATACCATTGCTTTGACCATGCGGACTTTTGTTGGCTGGGTGATGTCTCTGCTTTTTATCATGCTGCCTAGGTTTGCCATCGCTTTCCTCCCCAGGAGCAGGCGTCTTTTAATTTCATGGCTGCAGTCACCATCTGCAGTGATCTGGGATCCCAGGAATGTGATCCACGTCGGGGACTCCTGCTCTAATCAGTCAATCAATCAATAATTTCTTATGGCCGAAGAGTGATTGTAAGGCTACGCAGACAATTTTCTATCAAAACATCTACAAAAACAGTACATACATGTCAGTGAATCGACCCTGGAGACCTTGGTAGACTCCGGCAGCTGCACACGCTCTGTCCAAGGTTTTACATTCCACGACTGCCAGAAAGATAGGTGGTCATCCATTCCTCCATTCTCCCAGGGACACAGGTCTTATCCAGCACGGTCGTTATTAGCATCTCCGCAGGATTTGCAAGCATGCAATTGCCACAACAACCCTACAAGGTAGTTTGGCATTATTGTTCTCTTATTACAGAGGAGGAGGAGAAGAAGAAGAAGAAGAAGAAGAAGAAGAAGAAGAAGAAGAAGAAGAAGAAGAAGAAGAAGAAGAAGAAGAGGAGGAGGAGGAGGAGGAGGAGGAGGAGGAGGAGGAGACGGGATTTATACCCCAACCTCCACTTTCAAGGACAGCTCTGACAGAACTTGTGACTGACCCAAGGTCATCCAGCAGCTGCATGTGGAGGAGTGAGGAATCAAACCCGGTTCTCCCAGATTAGGGTCCGTGCACTTAACCACTACACCAAGAAGAAGAGCAGGAGGAGGAGATTGGATTTATACCCCACCCTCCACTACCCGCAGGAGTCTCAGAGCAGCTTACAAACTCCTTTCCCTTCCCCTCCCCACAACAGACACCTTGTAGGGTAAGTGGGGCTGAGAGAGCTCTGAGAGAACTGCCCTTGAGAGAACAGCTCTGAGAACTGCCCCAAGGTCACACCAGCAGCTGCACATGGAAGAGTGGGGGAACCAAACCCAGTTCTCCCAGATTAAAGTCCGCGCTCCTAACCACCACACCGCACTGGCTGCGTGCATCGACCTGGCTCTCAGGGAGCACCTTTTCTGAGGTGTCTTCATTCATTCTCCCCAGCAGGGACTCAAGAGTGGCTGACACTGCTCTCCTTGTCTTTTATCCCCACAGCAACCCTGTGAGGTAGGCTAGGTGGAACACATGTGACTGGCACCCACCTGCCATGGTGTCTGACGGCCTCCCCAGGTATGGCTACCAACCTCCAGGTGGCGCCTGGAGATCTCCTGGACTGGACTGGATACTGATTTCCAGATGAGAGAGATCAGCTCCCCCTGGAGAAAAGGGCTGCTTTGGAGGGGGACTCGATGGCACCTGTACTCCGCTGAGGGGAGGCCCCTCCCCTCTTCAAACCCCCGCCCTCCCTAGTCTCTGCCTCCAGGATAACCAGGATGTCCCCCAACCCTGTGTTGGCAACTCTGCCGGTAGCAGGTGCTCAGATGTGCGAGAAGCCTCGTGTTCAGGGCTGCCTACGTGAGCCTGGAATCCCGGGACAAGAATTCCCTTCTGAGCTTGTACTAGGGGATGCCAGCCTCCAGGCGGGACCTGGAAACCCCCCATAATTACAGCTCATCTCCAGACGACGGAGATCAGTTCCCCCTGGAGGAAATGGATGTCTTGGAGGGTGGACTCAATGCCGCTGTACCCCACTGAGGTCTCTGTCCTCCCCAGGCTCCAACCCCAAATCTCCAGGGGTTCCCAGCCTGGATTGGGCAACTTCATCCCCCCCATCTGGCCACCCTCGCCCGTACCCTGAAGCCCTCTCTCGGGCCAGTCGAGCGGAGCGTGGCTCTCCCTCGGGCGGCCTCTGAGTGCCGGTGGCGCCCGCCTCCTCTGCCCGGGCCTGCTGTCCTAAGCCTCTCCATCCCTCCCGGGCCGAATCCAATTAGCCGGCTGGCGGGAGCGCATTAGCCGGACGCCCACCTGACCAGGCCCCAGAGGGTTAACGCTGAGCCTCCTCCTCCTCCTCGGCCACAGCTGTCGCTGGCTGCCTCCCCGAGCCACAGAGAGAGCGTTCGGGGTGGCTTCTTCCCGGCCGGCGAACATGGAGCCACGGCGCAGGACTCGGAGGGGCTCATGAAGAACGGCGACCGGCTGCCTTTCGGGAGGGGACGTTCCTGGGCTCAAGGCCACGAAGGGCCCGCTGGACTCACAGGTGAGGGAGGCGCGGGGTGGAGGCCAGGGAGCGTGGCCCCTGAAGCCCACCACGTGGAGACCCACTGGGAAGGATACCTCCGTGCCTCAGTGGGGATTGCACTGCCGCAACTGTTTGCCACTGTTTTTTCCCCGCGTGGATGAGACAAGCCCAGGGGCCGAGGTCCGCACCATCATCAAACAATGCCCTGCCGTGGTGATCCGGGACTGTCTTGTTCACACTAGGGAAAGCAGTTGCACGCAGAAACTACGGCGCAATATTTAATGGTGCCTGGATGTGGCTTGTTACGATTCCGGCATTCGAATGCTTGATGTTCCCTTTGTGATGGGACTGGAGCTTCGTCGTTGATGGATGGCTGCGTTTCGGTGGCCGGGCGGCTCGGTGTGACTTTGTGTGACTTTCAAGGCTCCGGCACTGAGCGTTCAAGGAGTGTGGGGGGTGTTTGAAGGGGTATAGCCCACAGGGCTGAAATACACCCAGAAGTGCTGAAATACATCCAGAAGGGCTGAAATGCGTACCCTCTCACCATCTGTCCTGGGTCACCCATCCGTTCCAGGGGTTGAGATCCAGGTACGCTGAGATTCTCGGGCTGCCGGCTTTCCAGGATGGGGTAGGGGCTTCTTTAGAAAGACTCCCCACCCCGTCCTGAAAGAAGACAGTGGAAGGTATTGCAGAAGGTCCCAGATTCAATCCCCGGCATCTCCAGTTGAAAAGGACCAGGCAGGAGGTGATGGGAAAGACCTCCGCCTGAGACCCTGCAGAGCTGTAAAGAGGGGCTGTGGCTCAGTGGTAGAGCCTCTGCTTGGCATGCAGGAGGTCCCAGGTTCAGTCCCCAGCAGCACCTCCAGTGAAAAAGGACCAGGCAGGAGGTGATGGGAAAGACCTCTGCCTGAGACCCTGGAGAGCTGCAAAGAGGGGCCGTGGCTCAGTGGAAGAGCCTCTGCTTGGCAGGCAGAAGGTCCCAGGTTCAATCCCCGGCATCTCCAGTTAAAAAGGACCAGGCAGGAGGTGATGGGAAAGACCTCCGCCTGAGACCCTGGAGAGCCGCAAAGAGGGGCCGTGGCTCAGTGGCAGAGCCTCTGCTTGGCATGCAGGAGGTCCCAGGTTCAATCCCCGGCATCTCCAGTTAAAAAGGACCAGGCTGGAGGTGATGGGAAAGACCTCCGCCTGAGACCCTGGAGAGCTGTAAAGAGGGGCTGTGGCTCAGTGGCAGAGCCTCTGCTTGGCATGCAGGAGGTCCCAGGTTCAATCCCCGGCATCTCCAGTTAAAAAGGACCAGGCAGGAGGTGATGGGAAAGACCTCCACCTGAGACCCTGGAGAGCTGCAAAGAGGGGCTGTGGCTCAGTGGCAGAGCCTCTGCTTGGCAGGCAGGAGGTCCCAGATTCAATCCCCGGCATCTCCAGTTGAAACAGCCAGGAGGTGATGGGAAAGAGAGAACTGCTGCTGGTCTGAGTCGACAGTACTTGATGGACCAGTGGTCTGATTCAGTAGATGGCAGATTCATGTGCATTGAGGGGTGTGTGTGCTCTGGCTCAGTGGAAGAGCCTCTGCTTGGCATGTAGGAGGTCCCGGGTTCAATCCCCGGCATCTCCAGTTAAAAAGAACCAGGCAGGAGGTGATGGGAAAGACCTCCGCCTGAGACCCTGGAGAGCTGTAAACAGGGGCCCTGGCTCAGTGGCAGAGCCTCTGCTTGGCATGTAGGAGGTCCAGGGTTCAATCCCTGGCATCTCCAGTTAAAAGGACCAGGTCGGAGGTGATGGGAAAGACCTCTGCCTGAGACCCTGGAGAGCTGTAAACAGGGGCCCTGGCTCAGTGGCAGAGCCTCTGCTTGGCATGCAGGAGGTCCCAGGTTCAATCCCCAGCATCTCCAGTCAAAAAGGACCAGGCAGGAGGTGATGAGAAAGACCTCTGCCTGAGGCCCTGGAGAGCAGCTTCCAGTCTAAGTAGACGATACTGGCTTTGATGGACTGGCGGCCTGATTCATTATCAGGCAGCATCAAGAAGAGGCTGAACGGATATTTGTCAGAGGCGCTTTAGGCTGGTCCTGCAACCGGGCAGGGGGTCGGACTGGACCAGTGGTGGCCAAACTCGCTTAACCTAACAGCCGCACAGAATAAATGCCAGGCGTCTGAGAGCCGCAAGACACAAACCAATATCACGCACATGTGTTTTTTTAATTGAAAAATACGCAAATTTGCTTTTCATTAACATTAAATGAGACCACGGCTGCACAACCTGGAAGATCTGCAGCAAACTAATAATTAAATTAGACTGTTTGAAAGAGCCCCGTGAGGCTCCCGAATTGTAGTTTGGGTACGCCTGGGCTGGATGGTCAGTACGGTCCCTTCCAACTCTAGGATTCTATGTCTGTGTGAATTTGTTGCACACGTTCACGGGTCAGGTACAGCTTCCCGCTAAGCCTCCCCGTCGCTCCCAAAGAAACGTCTCGAAGTGACAGAACGCAGTTCTGTTTCTCTAATGCGTTCAAGCGGCCCGTTTTAGGTTGTCAGATTGATATCTGGCCCAGCTCTTGTGCCCGGGGCAGAGAGGAAATCCACAGAAATCCATCCCTGTGCGCTGACGAAGATCACGTCCGTGGACTCGGCGTTTCGGGGGGGCAGCTTTGGTGGGCTGCAGGAGAGCAGCTAGATTTTGACGGAGGCGGCTTTGCCTCTCGAAAGCTCCTACCCCCAAAAATCTTGCTGGTCTCTCTAAGTTGCTACCTGGACTTGAATCCTCTTGGAATCTTGCGACTGTCCGAGGCCCAGGGGCCCAGCCACGAGGAAGTTGGCGGCCGGATCCATCGATCCTCACAGGAAGTGGGGGAGACCAGATGTGCTGGCTGCAGACGTGCCCCAGCTGTTGAGAGACTGTCAGGGGACTGGGGTGGGGCTTGTGGGGCGTGTGTGTGTGAAACTCTAGTTTGCTCTTCCGCTGATTTGGCATGGGAGACATTCTTGGGGGATAGTGCTTAGGGATTTTTTCTGGCCAAGTTCTGCACGTGTCAAATGGGCGTTCAGCAAACCTCGGTGCGTCAACACAGGATCTTCCGGCTCAAAATGTTAGTGGGACTTTCTGTTTCCGCAGTCGAGGGTTGCCAGCAATGCTCCCTCTAAGCCGTGGAGTCTTGTGAGCAAAAACCCTACCCTGTGAGCTCCTGGCATTCAAGTTGTGAGCGAGCGATCGGGCTGCTGCAGAAATTAGTTGGCTCTGGAACCCTCCTTCCTGAGCTAAGACGAAAAGGTGTGAGCCGGAGGCTGAAAAACTGTGAGCTAGCTCACTCTAATTCAGCTTAGAGGGAACACTGCTCCGGAGCCCTCCTCCCTGAGCTAAGACAAAAAGCTGTGAGCCAGAGGCTGAAAAACTCTGAGCTAGCTCACACTAACTCAGCTTAGCAGGAACACTGCTCTGGAGCCCTCCTTCCTGAGCTAAGACAAAGAGGTGTGAGCTGGAAGTTGAAAAACTGTGAGCTAGCTCACACTAACTCAGTTTAGAGGGAACTCTGCTCTGGAGCCCTCCTCCCTGAGCTAAAACAAAAAGGTGTGAGCTGGAGGGTGAAAACCTGTAAGCCAATTCACACTAACTCAGCTTGGAGGGAACTCTGCTCTGGAGCCCTCCTTTCTGAACTAAGACAAAAAGGTGTGAGCTGGAGGCTGAAAAACTGTGAGCTAACTCACACTAACTCAGCTTAATGGGAACACTGGTGGCCAGATCTCCTGGGATCACAACTGGCTTCCAGAGAGATCAGTTCCCCTGGAGAGAACGGCAGCTTTGGAGGGTGGACACTTTGGCTTTCTCACCGGCCGAGGCCCCTCCCCTCCCCAAACCCCGCCTTCTCCAAGCTCCAACCCCTAAATCTCCAGGTATTCCCCAACCCAGGCCTGGCAACCCTATAACCAGCTACCACAGCCTCTGGGTTTTGAAATGTAAGAAATGGAGCTGCAATGGCTCAAGTAGTTAAGATGCTGAGCTGCAGACCAGAAGGTCGGTAGGTCGGCAGTTCGAGACCTGAGTGCCGCGTGATGGAGTCTCTGGTCCCGGCTCCTGCCAACCTAGCAGTTTGAAAGCAAGAAATTGCAAGGAGATAAATAGGTACCACTTCGGTGGGAAGGGACCAGCGTTCTGTGCACCTCATAAGAACATAAGAGAAGCCAATGTTGGATCAGGCCAACGGCCCATCCAGTCCAACACTCTGTGTCACACAGTGGCCGAAAATACCAGGGGCCATCAGGAGGTACAGCAGTGGGGCCAGGACACTAGAAGCCCTCACACTGATGCCCCCTCCAGCACCAAGAAGACAGAGCATCCCTTGCCCCAGACATAAGAACAGAAGAGAAGCCAATGTTGGATCAGGCCAACGGCCCATCCAGTCCAACACTCTGTGTCACACAGTGGCCAAAAAATACCAGGGGCCATCCGGAGGTCCACCAGTGGGGCCAAGACACTAGAAGCCCTCCCACTGCTGCCTCCCCCCAAGCACCAAGAAGACAGAGCATCCCTTGCCCCAGAGTCCCTGTCTATCCCTTGTGCCTCCAGAGCAAACCAATTTTTGCAGTAGCCCAATCGCTCGCTCGCAACTTTAATGCCGGTAGCTCACAAAGTAGAATTTCTGCTCACAAGTCTCCACAGCTAAGAGGGAGCATTGCCTAAGAGAACATAAGAACATAAGAGAAGCCCATGTTGAATCAGGCCAATGGCCCATCTAGTCCAACACTGTGTCACACAGCGGCCAAAATATACCAGGTGCCATCAGGAGGTCCAGCAGTGGAGCCAGGACACCAGAAGCCCTCCCACTGCTTCCCCTCCAGCACCAAGAATAGAGTGCATCACCTGCCCCAGACTGAGAGTTCTCATCTATACCCTGTGGCTAATAGCCACTGATGGACCTCTGCTCCATATGTTTATCTAATTCCCTCTTGAAACTGTCCATGCTTGGAGCTGCCACCACCTCCTGTGGCAGTGAATTCCATCTGTTAATCACTCTTTGGGTGAAGAAGTACCTCCTTTTATCTAATCTCCTAATCTGACCGCTCAGCAATTTCATGGAGTGCCCACACGGAGTTATTGTATTGTGAGAAAGGGAGAAAAGTACTTCTTTCTCAACCTACCCTATCCCATGCATAATCTTATAAACCTTGATCATGTCACCCCTCAGCCATCGTTTCTCCGAGCTAAAGAGCCCCAAGCACTTTAACCGTTCTTCATAGGGAAAGTGTTCCGACCCTTTTATCATTCTAGTTGCCCTTTTCTGCACTTTTCCCAAAGCTATAATATCCCTTTTGAGGAGTGGCGACCAGAACTGTACACAGTACTCCAAATGAGGTCGCACCAATGATTTATACAGGGGCAGGATGATACTGGCTGATTTGTTTTCAGTTCCCTTCCTAATAATCCCCAGCATAGCATTGGCCTTTTTTATTGCAGTCACACACTGTCGTGACATTTTCAGTGAGTTATCTGCTATGACTCCCAGATCTGGAGAGCCAGTTTGGTGGAGTGGTTAAGTGCTCGGACTCTTATCTGGGAGAACCAGGTTTGATTCCCCAGTCCTCCACATGCAGCTGCTGGTGTGACTTTGGGTCAGTCACAAGCTCTGGCACAGCTGTTCTCTCAAGGACAGTTTCTGTCAAGAGTTCTCTCAGCCCCACCTGCCTCATAGGGTGTCTGTTGTGGGGAGGGGAAGGGAAAGGAGTTTGTAAGCCACTCTGAGACACCTTTGGGCAGTGAAGGGCGGGGTATAAATCCAGTCTCCTCCTCCTCCTCCTCCTCCTCCTCCTCCTCCTCCTCCTCCTCCTCCTCCTCCTCTTCTTCTTCTTCTTCTTCTTCTTCTTCTTCTTCTTCTTCTTCTTCTTCTTCTTCTTCTTCTTCTTCTTCTTCTTCTTCTTCTTCTTCTTCATCTCTCTTGGTCAGTCCCTGCCAGTTCAGACCGCATCAAGGTGTATTTATAGTTAGGATTTCTGACTCCAATGTGCATCACTTTGCACTTGGCCACATTGAACCCCATTTGCCACGTTGACGCCCACTCGCCCATCCTCAAGAGATCCCTTTGGAGTGCCTCACACTCTTCCCTGGTTTTCACCACCCTGAACATCTTCATGTCATCTGCAAATTTAGCCACTGCACTGCTTACTCCCAACTCCAAATCATTAATGAACAAGTTAAAAAGTATCGGACCGAGTACTGATCCCTGCGGTACCCCACTGCTTACCACCTTCCATTGAGAAAATTGCCAGCCACGTGACCACGGAAACATCTACGGACAGTGCTGGCTCTTCATCTTGGAAACGGAGATGAGCGGCGCATCCCTAGAGTCGGATTCGACTGGCTTTCAAGTGCAGGAAACCTTTACCTTTACCTTTACCTTCATGTCCAGTAGCACCTCAAAGACCAGAAAAATATTATTTTTTTTTGGGGGGGGGGAGGTTTGAATTTCGGAGAGTCCAAGCTCCCTTGTTCAGAGACAAGCAGGAATGGAGATCTCCGAGTCCTCCTATTCCACGTGGGAGGGGAGTGCGGAGGTACAATGCAAAATGCAGGCTGGAAGAAAGAAATTAAGGACTGTCTGTGGAATGTAGATTCATATTCTGCCCTGGAAAGCTTATGCATTCTTTCCCAAGTTCTGTTTAATGAAAAGCAAATCTGCTTCCTTTCCTCCGGAGATGCTGGCAGGACACCTCTGGCTTTTTCTGGGCATGCTCCTCCTCAATAGAGATAAGCGCAAAGTCCTACACCTGGGCACAAAAAATCAAAGGCGCAGATATAGAGTGGGAGGGACTTGGCCTGGAAGAGTTGGGTATGTTTAGCCTGGGAAAGAGAAGGCTTAGAGGGGACATGATGGCAGTCTTCAAATATCTGAAGGGCTGTCATGTAGAAGATGGAGCAGATCTATTCTCTCTTGCTCCGGACTGCAAGACTAGATCTAATGGGTGGAAATTACAAGGGAGTCGTTACTGGCTAGATATCAGGGGAAACTTCCTGACTGTAAGAGTGGTTGAGCAGTGGAACAGCCTGCCTCGGGAGATGGTGGATGCTCCTTTGCTGGACGTTTTCAAGCGGAGGCTGGATGACCATCTTTCGGGTATGCTGTAGGTATGTAGGGCTATCTTTCGGCTACGCTCCTGCAGAGTGCAGGGGGTTGGTCTAGGTGACCTGCAAGGTCCCTTCCAACTCTAACATTCTATGATTCTATGAGTCCTCCTCCTCCTCTTCTTCTTCTTCTTCATCAGGGATTTCTTTCTTGCAAAGGGGGCATTTGTAGGCTTTGGTGGTTCTTCCATGGATATGGACAAAGCCATGATGGACAGATCACCCAAACCCCATGCAGAAGTGGGGCTGTTCCCCACCAATGGGAGTTATACATTTCATTGTGATGCCGTGTGAGTCCCAGGGAAAAGGAACTGTGCCTCACCAGCATCAGATTTAAACCAGGCAGGAGGTGATGGGAAAGACCTCCACCTGAGACCCTGGAGAGCTGTAAAGAGGGGCTGCGGCTCAGTGGTAGAGCCTCTGCTTAGTAGGCAGGAGGTCCCATGTTCAATCCCCAGCATCTCCAGTTGAAAGGGACCAGGCAGGAGGTGATGGGAAAGACCTCCGCCTGAGACCCTGGAGAGCTGCAAAGAGAGGCTGTGGCTCAGTGGCAGAGCCTCTGCTTAGTAGGCAGGAGGTCCCCAGTTCAATCCCTGGCATCTCCAGTTGAAAGGACCAGGCAGGAGGTGACGGGAAAGACCTTTGCCTGAGACCCTGGAGAGCTGCAAAGAGAGGCTGTGGCTCAGTGGCAGAGCCTCTGCTTAGTAGGCAGGAGGTCCCCAGTTCAATCCCTGGCATCTCCAGTTGAAAGGACCAGGCAGGAGGTGACGGGAAAGACCTTTGCCTGAGACCCTGGAGAGCTGTAAAGAGGGGCTGTGGGCTCAGTGGCAGAGCCTCTGCTTGGCATGTAAGAGATCCCAGGTTCAGTCCCCGGCTTCTCCAGTTGAAAGGGCCAGGCAGGAGGTGATGGGAAAGACCTCCACCTGAGACCCTGGAGAGCTGTAAAGAGGGGCTGTGGCTCAGTGGCAGACCATCAGCTTGGCATGCAGGAGGTCCCAGGTTCAATCCCCGGCATCTCCAGTTAAAAGGGCCAGGCAGGAGGTGATGGGAAAGACCTCCGCCTGAGACCCTGGAGAGCTGCAAAGAGGGGCTGTGGGCTCAGTGGCAGAGCCTCTGCTTGGCATGCAGAAGGTCCCAGGTTCAATCCCCAGCATCTCCAGTCAAAAAGGAGCAGGCAGGAGGTGATGGGAAACACCTCCGTCTGAGACCCTGGAGAGCTGTAAAGAGGGGCTGTGGCTCAGTGGCAGACCATCAGCTTGGCATGCAGGAGGTCCCAGGTTCGATCCCCGGCATCTCCAGTTAAAAAGGACCAGGTCATAGGCAACGCCTCCTCTAAGCTGTGGAGTCTTGTGAGTAAATCTTCCACTTTGTGAGCAACTGGCATTAAAGTTGTGAGCAAGCAATTGTGGCCGCTGCATCACTTAGTTTTGCTCTGGAGCCCTCCTTCCTGAGCTAAGAAAAAACGCCGTGAGCTGGAGACTAAAAAAACCTGTGAGCTAGCTCACACTACCTCAGCTTAGAGGTAATGCTGGTGGTAGGTGATGTGAGAGACCTCAGTCTGAGACAATCTGAGGAAACTGAGCTTGGTGGACCAAAGGTCTGGTTTGGCAGAAGGCGGCTTCTTGCGTATGGCTGGATTTTACTTCCTTTTTCCAAGTGAAAGAAGTTCCCTCAATGGGGAGGCCAAGTTGTCCGCTTGGATGGGTAGCCTCCCAGCCTCACCCCACCACCCCTTGATAGGCACGGATAGGAATATCTGCGATATCCTGGCCCGTCAGGATGGCAGGGCTCTTGAGAGCTCTGCCCCCTTCCTTAGAGGGACAGCCCCCTTCTTTAAAGGCCTTCCTGATTCTTAAAGGCCCCCGCGCTTCTTCCCATAAAGGGAACCTCTAAATTCCCTTTATGGGAACATATGGAATTCCCTGCCACGGGAGATGGTGGCAGCTACAAGCATGGACAGTTTCAAGAGGGAATTAGATAAACATCTGGAGCAGAAGTCCATCAGGGGCTATTAGCCACAGGGTATAGATGGGAACTCTCAGTCTGGGGCAGGTGATGCCCTCTATTCTTGGTGCTGGAGGGGGCAGCAGTGGGAGGGCTTCTGGTGTCCTGGCCCCACTGCTGGACCTCCTGATTGCCCCTGGTATATTTTGGCCGCTGTGTGACAGAGTGTTGGACTAGATAGGCCATTGGCCTGATCCAACATTGGCTTCTCTTATGTTCTTATGTTGGGGGCAAGTGATGTTCTGTATTCTTGGTGCTGGAGGGGGCAGCAGTGGGAGGGCTTCTGGTGTCCTGGCCCCACTGCTGGACCTCCTGTTGGCCCCTAGTATATTTTTGCCGCTGTGTGACAGAGTGTTGGACTAGATAGGCCATTGGCCTGATCCAACATTGGCTTCTCTTATGTTCTTATGTCGGGGGCAAGTGATGTTCTGTATTCTTGGTGCTGGGGGGGGGCAGCAGTGGGAGGGCTTCTAGTGTCCTGGCCCCACTGGTGGACCTCCTGATGGCACCTGGTATATTTTAGCCGCTGTGTGACAGAGTGTTGGACTAGATGGGCCATTGGCCTGATTCAACGTTGGCTTCTCTTATGTTCTCTTATGTTCTTAAATGCTTTTGAGAAGAAGCAGGGGGCGTGTCATGTGTCCCCTCCCTCCCTCCTGCAAGATTAAAAGGGCCCTCCAACCGCCCGGCAGGCCACATGCTCCCCACTGATCAGCTGAAGAGCCTTTTAAACCTTGCAGGATGGGAAGGAGAGAGGTACGTGCTACCCCCTTCAATATAAACCAAACAATAGGGACCCCACACGTATATAATGTATAAAGAAATAAAAATGCAAGGGGTAGACCATCAACCGTTATACAGATTTCACAAGCTGCCAGTAGACACAAGTCTGTTGAAACGTGGTAACATTACTTCAATAAATAAAGTAGAATTGGTGGTCACAATTCAGATAATGTTCCCAATAATGGTAATAAACAACAAGAGACTTCTCGGAATCCTTTCATGAAATAGTGGTTCCATTTGAGGTATGAGCTGTGCCTAGGCTATTGTGGAAATCTGGTTCCATTTTTCATCCGTGTAACTGAGGAAGAATGTTTTGAAACGTCTGGCATATCTGGGAAGGACATCTTTCGCCCGCAGAAGTTTCTTTGTGGACTTTGAGGTCCTTTGGACACTATTTCATGAAAGGATTCAGGGGAGTCTCTTGCTGTTTATTACCATTATTGTGAACCGTTATCTTTGAATTGTGACCACCACCAATTCTACTTTATTTATTGATGTAATGTTTCCATGTTTCAATAGACTTGTGTCTCCTGGCGACTTGTGAAGTCTGCATATTTGTCGATGGTCTAACCTTGCGTTTTTGTTTCT
>JAPDNY010000319.1:0-32500 GCA_029375565.1 Gekko gecko | reverse complement strand
GGCTCCAGCCCTCCCCTTGCCAAAGGTCTCTCAGACTCTCTGGTCAGTGCAAAAGATTCGGCCTGGTGGCATTGGCCGCCCCTGAAACCCCTTGCCAGTTTTGGGGGACTGGAGAGGAGGAAACAATAGAGGGCACTTCTGGTGCAGTACAGCAGTTAAGAGTGCTGGGCCAGGATCTGGAAGACCTGAGTTCGAGTTCAGCTCAGCCACAGAGGCATGCTGGGTGACCTCGGTTTTGCACAGTTTCCGTTTGGTCTTTTTTTTCTATTACATGCGACTGTGGCCCTCCATGGTATTGTGATATTTAGGGCTGCCAGCCCTGTGTGAGAATTGAAAATAAGGATTTTTGATTAATTAGCTGAAAATGTTAGCTTTGTATACTTTGAAAGCTTAAGATGTTGGCTTTGGGAATAATAATAAAGGTAAAGGTTCCCTTGCTCGAAAGCCAGTCGAATCCGACTCTAGGGTTGTGGTGCTCATCTCCGTTTCAAAGCTGAAAAGCCAGCGCTGTCCGAAGATGTTTCCGTGGTCATGTGGCCGGCACGACTAAACACCTAGGCGCACGGAGTGCTGTTACCTTCCCACCGAAGTGGTACCTATTTATCTACTTGCAATTTCTTGCTTAAACTGCTAGGTTGGCAGGAGCTGGAACCAGAGACGGGAGCTCACTCCGTCTTGTGGCACCCGGGTCTTGAACTGCTGAACTACTGACCTTCCACAGCCTGCAGTTCAGTGTCTTAGCCACTTGAGCCACCGCAGCTCCTAATAATAATAATCATCATCAAATGTATTGATTCATGCTAAAAGATTAAACCTGCTTGCTTTGTTACAGGGGATTTTTAGAAAGGGGTAATGAAATCAGACAAGCAGGCCTAACAACGGAAACTGGTCTCTGGGTCATACGGCGAACTTGCTAGAAATAACTCAGTCTGTAAAATGTGGAACTTCTAGCTAGGAGCTTGCATTGTGGGAACTGATAAAAATGCTTAGAATGACACTTATGTGATTAGAGAAATATTCAGCCCTATAAGGAATAAGGGTGCTCTTTGCTAAAACACATGGTATATTGATCAGGCATTCGGATTTGTTCTGTGAACTCCAGCCGGCAGCCTATGGCAGCAGGAGGAGGGACTTTTTATTTTTTTTCCAAAGCGTCGTGATAGGAAGTATATAACAGCTTGTTTCATAACGCAAAGGTGTGTTCGGTTCATTTGAACTGATGACCCATGCTTGCAAGAGTGTAAGAAATAAAATATTCTGCTTCACTGAAAAAGGTCTGTCTCCAGACGTCCTTTTTCCCCGTAAGAACAAACTGTATTTCTGGGTCGGGAAAGACCTGGAGATTTTGGGGATGAGGGTTAGGGACTTCAGTGGGGTTATAACGCCATCGAGTCCCCCTTCCAAAGTGGCCAGGTTCACCGATCTCTGTCGCCTGGAGGTCAGTTGTAGTAAGTGGGAAATCTCTATCTAGTGGATAACTCAATGAAGATGTCTAGACAGTGTGTAGCTGCAATAAAGAAGGCCAACGCTATGCTGGGGATTATTAGGAAGGAATTGAAAACAAATCAGCCAGTATCATCATGCCCCTGTATAAATCATTGGTGCAACCTCATTTGGAAGACTGTGTACAGTTCTGGTCGCCACATCTCAAAAAGGATATTATAGCATCGGAAAAAGTGCAGAGAAGGGCAACTAGAATGATAAAACGGTTGGGACACCTTCCCTATGAAGAAAGGTTAAAATGCTTGGGGCTCTTTAGCTTGGAGAAACGATGGCTGAGGGGTGACATGATCGAGGTTTATAAGATTATGAATGGGATTGAGCAGGTTGAGAGAAGTCCTTTCTCCCTTTCTCACAAGACAAGAACTCGTGGGCACTCCATGAAATTGCTGAGCAGTCAGGTTAGAACGGATAAAAGGAAATACTTCTTCACCCAAAGAGTGATTAACATATGGAATTCACTGCCACAGGAGGTGGTGGCAGCTACACGCATGGACAGTTTCAAGAGGGAATTAGATAAACATACGGAGCAGAAGTCCATCAGTGGCTATTAGCCACAGGGTATAGATGGGAACTCTCAGTCTGGGGCAGGTGATGCACTCTATTCTTGGTGCTGGAGGGGGCAGCAGTGGAGGGCTTCTGGTGCCCTGGCCCCACTGCTGGACCTCCTGATGGCACCTGGTATTTTTGGCCGCTGTGTGACAGAGTGTTGGACTAGAAGGGCCATTGGCCTGATTCAACATTGGCTTCTCTTATGTTCTTATGTTCTTAGCCACTATCTGGAAGTTGGGAGCTCTACTTTTTAAAAATCAGACCATCGGTCCATCGAGATCGGTGTGGTCTCCTCCGACAGGCATCGCGTCTTCAGGGTCTCAGGCAACGTTCCCTCTAAGCTGTGGGCTCTTGTGAGCAAAAACTCTACACCGCGAGCTACTGGCATTAAAGTTGCGAGCGAGCGATTGGGCTGCTGCATCAATTAGTTTGCTCTGGAGCCCCATCCTTCCCTGAGCTGAGACAGAAAGGTGTGAGCCGGAGGCTAAAAAACTGTGAGCTAGCTCACACCCACTCAGCTTAAAGGGAACACTGGTCTCGGGCCTTGGAGGTCTTTTGTGCCGCCTGCCACCCGATCCTTTTAGCAGAAGATGCCAGGGATCGAACCACTAGAGACTCCCTCCATTCCAAGAAGTTGCTCTACCACTGAGCCACAAGGGCCTCCTGAGACTTCAGGGAAGAAAGATGGCTGGGAGAGAAAAGGGTTTCGTTCCTCTTCCAGTGCTGATAGTTTGTGCAGTCCCAGCATTGGACTAACTGGGGGAGGAGTCGAGGTCTAGGGCCGCCCGCTTTAGTGTGGAAAATTCCTGGAGATTTGAGAACATAAGAACATAAGAGAAGCCAATGTTGAATCAGGCCAATGGCCCACCTAGTCCAACACTCTGTCACACAGCAGCCAAACTATACCAGGTGCCATCAGGAGGTCCAGCAGTGGGGCCAGGACACCAGAAGCCCTCCCACTGCTGCCCCCTACAGCACCAAGAATAGAGTGCAGCACCTGCCCCAGGCTGAGAATTCCCATCTATACCCTGTGGCTAATAGCCACTGATGGACCTCTGCTCCAGATGTTTATCTAATTCCCTCTTGAAACTGTCCATGCTTGTAGTTGCCACCACCTCCTGTGGCAGTGAATTCCATGTGTTAATCACTCTTTGGGTGAAGAAGGACTTCCTTTTATCTGTTCTAACCCGACTGCTCAGCAATTTCATGGAGTGCCCACAAGTTCTTGTGTTGTGAGAAAGGTAGAACAGTGCTTCTTTCTCAACCTGCTCAATCCCATTCATAATCTTATAAACCTCGATCACGTCACCCCTCAGCCGTCGTTTCTCCAAGCTGAAGAGCCCCAAGCCTTTTAACCTTTCTTCATAGGGAAGGTGTTCCACCCCTTTTATCATTCTCGTTGCCCTTCTCTGCACTTTTTCCAAAGCTATAATATCCTTTTGAGATGTGGCGACCAGAAATGTACACAGTATTCCAAATGAGGTCGCACCAATGATGGGGATGGGGCTTACGGAGCAGGGAATCTAGGGAGTGACTCCCCTAGACTCTATGATTTACCACAGAGTCTGTCCTCGGGAGCTGCCGCTTCCTCCAGGGGAACTGATCTCTGGACTCTGGAGGCGGGTTGCGATCCTGTGAGAACCGTAGGCCTCGTCTGGTGTTCCCCCTTGAGAAGAGTTCGGAAACCTCCGTTGGTGCCGAATGCTGCAACCGGGCGGTCGATCGGAGGGGGTCGCAGGCAGTGTTCCCTCTAAGCTGAGTTAGTGTGAGCTAGCTCACTATTCTTTAGCCTCCAGCTCACAGATTTTTGTCTTACCTCAGGAAGGACGGCTCCAGGGCAAACTAAGTTGCACAGTAGCCAAATCGCTGGCTCACAGCTTTAATGCCAGTAGCTCACAAAGTAGAATTTTTGCTCACAAGACCCCCCGGTTTAGGGGGAACATTGGTCGTAGGGACCATTTCACTCCGTCTCGGCCCACCGGCACTGAACATAAGAACATAAGAGAAGCCAATGTTGGATCAGGCCAATGGTCCATCCAGTCCAACACTCTGTCACACAGCGGCCAAAATATACCAGGGGCCATCAGGAGGTCCAGCAGTGGGGCCAGGACACGAGAAGCCCTCCCACTGCTGCCCCCTCCAGCACCAAGAATAGAGTGCATCACCTGCCCCAGACTGAGAGTTCCCATCTGTACCCTGTGGCTAATAGCCACTGATGGACCTCTGCTCCATATGTTCATCTAATTCCCTCTTGAAGCTGTCCGTGCTTGTAGCTGCCACCACCTCCTGTGGCAGTGAACTCCACATGTTAATCACTCTTTGGGTGAAGAAGTCACTGGCTCCTAAGTTGTTTCCGGGCACAATTCAAGGTGCTGGTGTTGACCTTTCAAAGCCCTATATGGGTTTGGGACCACCATACCTGAACAGCCGCCTAATCCCTTATGAACCCGCCCAATCGCTAGGATCATCTTTGGAAGGGTCGCCTCAGTGCTTAGTTCTTGTGGCCCTTTCTTACATGCCCAGGGAGATGCCAATCACCACTTTGGGCACCAGGGAGCCATTTTCCTCCAGGCCGGTTTGGCTGGGGTGGGTGTGGGAACAGAGGTCACTGGGGGTGTGTGTGTGGGGGGAGATGTTTGTGAATTTCCTGCACTGTGCAGCGGGTTGGACTAGATGACCCTGGAGGTCCCTTCCGACTCTAGGATTCTGTGATTCTAAATCTTGCTTTGGGTGCCCCCACCTTGTGAGGTTAGGGAGGTGGCACCCCAGGAGAGGCCTTTCTTGGTCATGGCTCCAAAGCTCCGGGACTCCCTCCAGAGGGAAATCCGTTTTGTCCCTCTCTGTCGCCATTTTCCACCAGCGGGTGGAAATTTGACATTTCCCTCAGTGATCCCTCCTTCCCAACCAACATTTTAATTTCTGTTTTTAGGGTTTTGTACCTATTTTGAGCTCCTGCCAACCTAGCAGTTCGAAAGCAAGAAATTGCAGGTAGATAAATAGGTACCGTTTCGCTGGGGAAGGTGACAGCGTTCCGTGTGCCTTGGTGTTTAGTCATGCCGGCCACATGACCACAGAAACCGTCTTCGGACAGCGCTGGCTCTTCGGCTCGGAAACGGAGATGAGCACCGCAACCTTAGAGTCGGATTCGACTGGCTTTCGAGCAAGGGAACCTTTACCTTTACCTTTACCTATTTTGACCCCATTTCGAATTGGTTTTCATGACGTGTGTGAGGCAGGGGCTGATTTTAGTGGTTTTAAAGTGTGAGTCCAGCAGGTGTGTTTTAAATTGTGAGCTACCTCTGTGGCCCTTGCGAGGGAAAATAGCGGGATACTGCAACACCTCCGATCTCCCTGGCAGATGGGCCAGTTTGGTGTAGTTGTGAGGAGCATGGACTCTGCTCTGGGAGAACCAGGTCTGATTCCCCACTTCACCACATGCAGCTGCTGGCATGACTTGGGGTCAGTCACAAGTTCTCTCGGAGCTGTTCTCCCAAGAGCAGTCCTGGAAAGAGCTCTCTCAGCCCCGCCTGCCTCACAGGGTGTCTGTTGTGGGGAAGGGAAGGGAAGGAGATTGTAAGCTGCTCTGAGACTCCTTCGGGTAGTGAAGGGCGGGGTACAAATCCAATCGCCGCTGCCTCCGCCGCCTCTTATTATTATTATTATTCCTCCTCCTCCTCGTCTTCCTCCTCCTCCTCTTCTTCCTCCTCCTCCTCCTCCTCCTCCTCCTCCTTCTCTTCTTCTTCTTCCTCTTCTTCCTTTCTTCGTCGTCTTCTTCTTCTCCTTCTTCATTTGGGAACAGTTGCCTCGCAGAGGAAGGCTGGCTGTTGGGTTGGATCCCTCCAGTTGCCTCCCACTCGCGGCAGAGGCAATTCCCTCTGGTGCAAGGAACCCTTCTTTAACGCCTGCTCTTGCAAAGTGTGTGTGTGTCTCCTGGCACCTGCTAATGCCGCTGCTACGAGAACACATCCGCAGGATCCAACCCACAATGTGTGAGAGATCTGTAATGGATTTCGAGGATGGTTGCCAAATGCCTGGAGGGAAAGTACCCAATGCCTTTAGCAGAGGCGCAATGGTGATGTTATGTTCCTCCATCCAGGAAAGCTACGCCTGCCCGTTGCCACATGTGAGGCCTCCATGGAAGGGACAGGACATTTTCTTTCTTCAAGCTGATGGCAATCCTAATTTTGAGGGTAGGGGAGCATAAAGGTTTTGGCCCCTGTGTGACACAGAGTGCGGGACTGGAGGGGCCACTGGCCTGATTCAACATTGGCTTCTCTTGCATTCTGATGTCTGGGGCAGTGATACTGTGTATTCTTGTTGCTTAGGGGGAACAGTGGGAGGACTTCTGGAGTTCTGGCCCCACTGGTGGACCTCCTGATGGCCCCTGGGTTTTGGCCACTGTGTGACACAGAGTGCAGGACTGGAGAGGCCACTGGCCTGATCCAGCATGGCTTCTCTTGTGTTCTTATGTCTGGGGCAGTGATGCTCCATTTTCTGGGTGCTTGGGGGGGCACAGTGGGGGCGTTCTGGCCCTGCTGGTGGACCTCCTGATGGCACCTGGGTTTTGGCCATTGTGTGACACGGAGTGTTGGACTGGAGGGTACACTGGCCTGATCCATCACGGCTTCTCTTATGTTTTTCTGTCTGGGGCAAGGGATGCTCTGTCTTCTTGGTGCTTGGGGGGGCCACAGTGGGAGGGCTTTTGGAGTTCCGTCCCCACTGCTGGACCTCCTGATGGCATTTGGGGTTTTGGCCACTGTGTGACACAGGAGTGTTAGACTGGATGGGCCATTGGCCTGATCCCACATTGGCTTCTCTTATCTTCTTCTGTCTGGGGCAGTGATGCCCTGTCTTCTTGGTGCTTGGGGGCCACAATGGGGGAGGGCTTCTGGAGACCTGTCCCAATTGGTGGACTTCCTGATGGCACCTGGGTTTGGGCCACTGTGTGACACAGAGAGTTGGACTGGATGGGCCATTGGCCTGATGCAACATGGGCTTCTCTTATGTTTTTCTGTCTGGGGCAAGGGATGCTCTGTCTTCTTAGTGCTTGGGGTACAGCAGTGGGAGGGCTTCTAGTGTCCTGGCCCTGCTGGTGGGCCTCCTGATGGCATCTGGGTTTTGGCCACTGGACTGGATGGCTGTTGGCCTGATCCAAGATGGCTTCTGTTGTGTTCTTATGTTTGGGGCAGTGATGCTCTGTCTTCTTGGTGCTTGGCGGGCCACAGTGGGAGGGCTTCTGGTGTTCTGGACCTCCTGGTGGGTGGTGGTCAGGGGAGGATTTTAAAAAGGCATGTAAAGGGTTTCATCCTTTACGTGTTGGCATATTTTCAGAGAACTGATCTGTGGTCTCTGTTCAGCCACGTGGAATTTGGCATCAGTGACAGAACTGAGCATCTGGAAAATCTCTCTCATTTCAATAGCTTTATTAATGTATCCATATTCTTTGAGTTATATCTGTGTCTATTTGATCTACTACTGTGAACTGGACGACCAAAGTCAGGTGATTTTTCTTTCGAAGCTGGGGGGGTTCTTTTTGACTTGTCTCCGGGGGACGAGGGTCGCAATTGAGGCCACCACAGGAAATATATAATTGGTGGTGTTGGATCTGGGGACAATGCCTTGTAATGGTTAGTGTTCCGCTGGAACTGGGAAGACCTGGGTTACAAATCTCCATTCAGCCCTGAAGAAATCAGGGCAGTAATTACAGTAGGAAAACTGAGTCACGTCCAGGCTTGGGGACTCACCGCTTCAGTCCTTAGCCTAATCTACTTCGCAGGGTTGTTGTGGGAACATAAAGGAGGAAGTACAACCATGTAGCCTGAGCTTCTCGCGGGATGGGTGGAGTAGTTAGATCTCCTCCCTCACGGTAGCTAATTCTTATTTGGCAGGGGTCTGCAACATGGTGCCCATGGGCACCAGTGTACTTGCCGGCATCATTCCTGGTGCCCGCCAAATGTTTTTAGAAAGTTCCCCTGGAGAAAACAGCTCCTTCCGTGGGTGGATTCAAGGGCATTATACCCCACACTACCCAGGCTCCACCCCCAAATCTCCAGGAATTTCCCAACCCTGACTTGGCAACCCTACTTTTCACATACTGAAATCTAGATGGATTCATTTGGTTTTATCTGTTTGCAAGGGAGATCAGTAAACACTGTAGCATGAAAAGAAAAGAGACTGGATTTACACCCCCGCCCTCCACTCGGAGTCTCAGAGCGGCTTACAGTCTCCTTTCCCTTCCCCTCCCCACAACAGACACCCTGTGAGGTCGGCGGGGCTGAGAGAGCTCTTGAGAGAACTGAGAGAACAGCTCTGAGAGAACTTGTGACTGACCCAAGGTCATCCAGCAGCTGCAATTGGAGGAGTGGGGAATCAAACCCGGTTCTCCCAGATTAGCGTCCGCGCACTTAACCGCTACACCAAACTGGTCCAGTGGCACCTCTAAGACCAACAAAGTTTAATTCTGGGTATAAGCTTTCGTGAGCTTGCGCACTTCTGCAGAGTGCAGGGGGTTGGACTAGATGACCTGCAAGGTCCCTTCCAACTCTAACATTCTATGATTCTTCAGATACCATGCATGGCACACGGAAGCTCATACCCAGAACTAAACTTCGTTGGTCTTAAAGGTGCCACTGAGCTCAAATTTTGTTCTACTGTAATGTTTTGTTCTACCAATTAGGTTGTCCTTGATTGTGCATGTTTTGGGAAGTCAGTCCCACTGAATTGGGCGGCTTACTTCCAAGTAAACCTACATAACATTGGGCCGCGGCATGCCTGCATTCCGTCAGCCGCAGTTTTGTTGCTAACAAGAGGGCATATTGATATCTTATTTCAAAAAAGCGAAACAGATCATACGCTTCATAAATGCAAGGAATACTATTTATGGGCTTAATGTTGTAGATAAACCCAGCCAGTATTCTTAAAAGGTCGGTGTTTGTGTGTGCGTTGGATGTGCTGCCAAGCTGTGTCTGACTTCTGCCGACCCCACAACTTAACGCTCGCCAGAGCTTCCTACTGTGAACAGCCTCGCTCAGGTCTCGCAAACTGATCCATCTCGTGTTGTTTCGTCCTCTTTGGTGTCGGGGTTAAGTGCAGGGACTCTAATCTGGGAGAACCGAGTTTGATTCCCCATTCAACCACTTGCAGCTGCTGGGCAAGCCATAGTTCTGACACAGCTGTCCTTGAAAAATAGCCATTTCTGTCAGAGCTCTCTCAGCCCCACCTCCTTCACAGGGTGCCTGTTGTGGGGAGAGGGAGGGAGAGGAGTTTGTAAGCCACTCTGAGACTCCTTTGGGTAGTGAAGGGCAGGGTATAAATCCAATCTCCTCCTCCTCCTCCTCCTCCTCCTCCTCCTCCTCCTCTTCTTCTTCTTCTTCTTCTTCTTCTTCTTCTTCTTCTTCTTCTTCTTCTTCTTCTTCTTCTTCTTCTTCTTCTTCTTCTCCTCTTTTCCTGCTCCCTTCAACTCTTCCTAGCGTTCTCATTTTTCCCAGTGAGTCCTGTCTTCATAATGTGGCCAAAATACGAAAGCCTCAGTTTCGTCATTTGAGCTTCTAGGGAGAGTTTCAGGCTTTTTGGTCTAGAACCCGCTGATTTGTCTTTTGTGGCGGTCCACAGCACCCCTGCTAACTCACAGGGTGCCCGTTGTGGTGGGGAGGGGAAGGGAAAGGAGTTGGTAAGCCACTCTGAGACTGTGAGTGAAGGGCGCAGTATAAATCCAATCTCCTCCTCCTCCTCCTCCTCCTCCTCTAACTCTTCTCCAACACCACATTTCAAAGGTATCTACTTTCTTCCCGAGGAGTTAGCCGTGTTAGTCTGTTTGCAATTGGACGGCACATCCAACCGTTTTCATGACTTCTGCAACTGCTTTGCATTCACGCGGCCCTTTCTGCATCCTCCCCCCTCCCACTACCTATATATCTCTGGCCGGTTTCTTCATACCCTCCGTGCATCTGACGAAGAGAGCAGTGTTTCACAAAAGCTTATGCTACAATACAGTTAGAGCCAGTTTGGTGTAGTGGTTAAGTGCACAGACTCTAATCTGGGAGAACCGGGTTTGGTTCCCCCACTCCTCCACTTGCAGCTGCTGGATGACCTCGGGCAAGCCGTAGTTCTCTCAGAGCTGGCCTTGAAAAAGAGCCGTTTCTGTCAGAGCTCTCTCAGCCCCACCGACCTCACAGGGTGTCTGTTGTGGGGAAAGGAAGGGAGAGGAGTTTGTAAGCCGCTCTGAGATACCTTTGGGTAGTGAAGGGCGGGGTATAGATCCAATCTCCTCCTCCTCCTCTTCTTCTTCTCCTTCTTCTTCTCCTCCTCCTCCTCCTCGGTGCTGCTGGGCAATGTTCCCTCTAAGCTGTGGAGTCTTGTGAGCAAAAATTCTGTTTTGTGAACTAGCATTCAAGTTGTGAGCGAGCCATTTGGCTACTGAATGAATTAGTTTGCTCTGGAGCCATCCTTCCTGAGCGAAGACCGAAATGTGTGAGCCGGAGGCTAAAAAACTGTGAGGTAGCTCACACTAACTCAGCTTAGAGGGAACACTACTGCTGGGCTTTTTACTGTTTCCTTCCCGTCAGCCTTCTTCACTGTCCAACTTTCACACCCAGACACCGTAATAATTTTATTTATTCATCTCTCAGTTCCCCCCCCAAGAAGCTTTCAACATCCTCTCTTTGCTCCACCCCAAAATCCATCTTTTCGCCCCACATCGTTCCTGCCGTGGCTTCCAAATTTCCCGAAACGGAATGCCTCTGTTCTCGGCCACGTACGTGACGCTCTAATTCCGCCTGTCCCAGGCTCTGCAAAACGCCAGATGATCCCAATTACCTGCGGCCAGAGAGAGGGAGGCCTCGTGGCCGGCCGCCTGCTTTGCTTCCTCGTTTTAGCCAAGAACATCCCATTCTGCACTCCTGGGGCCAAACTATTCTTAGTTCTGACGCTGACCGTGGCGATCCAGGAGTCGGAGGCGTCTGCCCTGCCCTGCCTCCCCGCTCTCACCTGTCCCCAATATCCCAGGTAGTGCATTAGGTGACCTCCAGCTAAAGGTTAGCAGGGCCTTGGCCTACTCGAGGTCAGAACCGACCTGGCAGAAGCCTTGCTCGGGCTGTTCACGCAGGTCCAAAGTCAGGAGGTGTGGTTTGGATTATAACAATACAAGAGGGAGGCGGATGGTGGTGGAGGAAAATGCCATTCAGTTGCAGGTGACTGTGATTAACATGTGGAACTCACGGCCACAGGAGGTGGTGGCAGCTACAAGCATGGATGGTTTCAAGAGGGAATTGGAGAAACATATGGAGCAGAGGTCCATCAGTGGCCACTAGCCATAAGGTATAGATAGGAACTCTCAGTCTGGGGCAAGGGATGCTCTGTATTCTTGGTGCTTGGGGGGGCAACAGTGGGAGGGCTTCTAGTGTCCTGGCCCCACTGCTGGACCTCCTGATGGCACCTGGTATTTTTGGCCACTGTGGGACAGAGTGTTGGACTGGATGGGCCATTGGCCTGATCCAACGCTGGCTTCTCTTATGTTCTTGTAAGAGGGAACTGGATAAACATATGGAGCAGAGGTTCATCAGTGGCTATTAGCCACAAAGTATAGATAGGAACTCTCAGTCTGGGGCAGGTGATGCCTTTACCTTTTACCTTGATTAATTTGCTTCATTTACCGGCTGTCTTACATTTGTGATTTTTAAGTTGTGTAAAGGTAAAGGTAAAGGTTCCCTTGCTCGAAAGCCAGTCGAATCCGACTCTAGGGTTGCGGTGCTCATCTCCGTTTCAAAGCCGAAGAGCCAGCGCTGTCCGAAGACATTTCCGTGGTCATGTGGCCGGCATGACTAAACACCAAGGCGCACGGAACGCTGTTACCTTCCCACCGAAGTGGTACCTATTTATCTACTTGCAATTTCTTGCTTTTGAACTGCTAGGTTGGCAGGAGCTGGAACTAGAGACGGGAGCTCACTCCATCTTGCAGCACCCGGGTCTTGAACTGCTGAACTACTGACCTTCCACAGCCTGCAGTTCAGCGTCTTAACCACTTGAGCCACCACAGCTCCAGTTAAGTTGTGTGTGTGTGTTTAAATGGTTACTGCTTTCAACCAACTGAGTGGATAAATAAGAAACTGGCTTGCTCTGACCAGCCTGGGATTCAGGGTTCTCGGAGAAACGCTTTTCGTTTGCCGCCCTAGATAGATCCAGTTGCCAGCTACTTGGGGTATTTTGATGCCCTGAACAATGCTTCCTCTAAGCTGCGGAGTCCTGTGAGCAAAAACTCTACCTTGCGAGCTACCGGCATCAAAGTGGCGAGCGAGCGATTTGGCCGCTGCATGAATTCGCTTGCCCTGCAGCCCTCCTTCCTGAGCTAAGACAAAAAATGGGTGAGCCGGAGGCCAGCGTTCCCTCCAAGCGGAGTTAGTGTGAGCTAGCTCGCAGTTTTTTAGCCTCTGGCTCACACAGTTTTGTCTCAGCTCAGGAAAGGAGGGCTCCAGGGCAAACTGATTTACGCAGGAGCCAAATCGTTTGCTCACAACTTTAACGCCAGTGGCGCACAAAGTAGAATTTCTGCTCACAAGACCCCACAGCTTAGAGGGAACATTGTTGTTGTTGTTCAGTCGCACAGTCGAGTCCGACTCTTCGCGACCCCATGGACCAGATTACGCCAGGCTCTTCTGTCTTCCGCTGTCTGCTGAAGTTTGCTCAATTAAGGGAGCATTGCCGGAGGCTAAAGAACTGTGAGCCAGCTCACACTGACTCAGCTGGGAGGGAACACTGGCCCTGGCTAGCGCCTGGATGGGCAACCGCCAAGAAAGCCCAGGGTTCCTACGAAGAGGCAGGCAGTTGGCAAATCATCTCTGAACATCTCTTGCCTTGACCGGGATGGCCCAGACTAGTTTGCTCTCGTCAGATCTCAGAAGCCAAGCAGGGCCGAGAGCCAGTTTGGCGTAGTGCTTAAGTGTGCGGACTCTGATCTGGGAGAACCGGGTTCGATTCCCCACTTCTCCACATGCAGCCAGCTGGGTGACCGTGGGTCAGTCGCAAGTCCTCTCAGAGCTGTTCTCTCAAGGGCAGTCCTCGAAAGAGCTCTCTCGGCCCCGCCTACCTCCCAGGGGGTGTCTGTCGTGGGGAGGGGAAGGGAAAGGAGTTTGCAAGCCGCTCTGAGACTCCGGGTGGAGGGCGGGGTAGAAATCCAGTCTCTTCTCTTCTTCTAGTTAGTTCTTGGATGGGAGTCCACCAAGGAAGTCCGGGGTTGCTACGCAGAGGCATGGCAAGGGCAGACTGTCTCTGAAAACCCTATGAGGTTGCCGTAAGTCAGTTGCCCGTGCAGTCGTGGGCTCGCCCATCTGGCCTAAACTGTCAGAACAAGACTGGGGAAATGCCACAAGGCAAAGGTGACCCAAAGGACAAGTTCTCTACCCTAATGGCGATGCTTTGGGCTTTGTCAGTATTCTCTTTCAAGAGGGAAGAAGATTTGGCCTCCGCAGGGAGCTTTCCACGTTCAGAATGGGGAGGGTGTGTGGGCGGGTGGCCACCGTGTTGGCCGTGTTGTTACGTGAGGGAACTTCTGTGACTGGCCCTGATACCCTTTCGTTTCGGTTGCCCATAACCTTTTATAACTATCCCTCCCAAGCGCTGTGATCCGTGATTCCTTGGGGGGTGGAATTACTTTTTCTAGAAAAGGGGGGAGGGAGGGGGCAACTTCCAGGACGGCTTCCAACTTGCCCTGTTTGAGCATATTGTAAAAGTTTTAATTGATAGACAAACTGATGTTCATAGGAGTTATTAAATGTTACTGTCAACTTTATCACAGTGGTTTTTTGTTTTGTTTTGCATATATAAGTAGACGAATGGAACTGGGGCAGGAACACCATCCCGACCGCCGCCTATGGAGTATTGTTTAATACTGAAATCTTCTGCTCTTGCACTTTATTGATTTGTTTCTGGTTTCTGGTTGTTTTTATGATGGGTTTTAATCGTATTTATACATGCTTGGGGGCTCTTCAGCTTGGAGAAACGACGGCTGAGGGGTGACAGGATCGAGGTTTATAAGATTATGCATGGGATTGAACAGGTTGAGAAAGAAGTACTTTTCTCCCTTTCTCACAAGACAAGAACTCGTGGGCACTCCATGAAATTGCTGAGCAGTCGGGTTAGAACAGATAAAAGGAAATACTTCTTCACCCAAAGAGTGATTAACACGTGGAATTCACTGCCACAGGAGGTGGTGGCAGCTACAAGCATGGACAGTTTCAAGAGGGAATTAGATAAACATATGGAGCAGAGGTCCATCAGTGGCTCTTAGCCACAGGGTATAGATGGGAACTCTCAGTCTGGGGCAGGTGATGCACTCTATTCTTGGTGCTGGAGGGGGCAGCAGTGGGAGGGCTTCTAGTGCCCTGGCCCCACTGCTGGACCTCCTGATGGCACCTGGTATATTTTGGCCGCTGTGTGACAGAGTGTTGGACTAGATGGGCCATTGGCCTGATCCCACATTGGCTTCTCTGATGTTCTTATTTTCTTATGCATTTTATGTCAGCCACCCTGAACTTGCCTCCGCTTCTCGAGTCCGAGGAATGTGCCCGTAAAGATCATCAGGAGGGGCCAACTGAGCCTCTGCTGTCAGACCCTCCAACGGGGACAGAGAGCGCAAAAGGGGGACCAAAGAAGCTGTGAGAAAAGCTATGCTGCAAACACGTCCCTTATCCACCGGTATCACTGCCCTTGGTTCTCCCAGTGAATCCTGGGAACTGTAGTTAAGGGAGGGGGCTGTAAGTACCTTGGCTGAGACTCCACGTTCACCCTCCAAAGCAGCCATTTCCTCCAGGGGAGCTGAACTGTGTCGTCTGGAGATCAACTGTAAAAGTGGAGGATCTCCAGGTGCCGCCTGGAGGTTGGCGACTCTAATTGTGGTGGAAGAGCAAGGTTTGGGACCTCCTCTTTCCCCCTAATGCCTAGCTTGGCCCCAAAAGGCCCGCTGGTTGGCTTCTAGGAAGAAGTCTTAGCCCTCCGACCTCAATGGATTAAGCAAATGGAACCTCCAGGCACAATGGGAATTTCCACCCAGGGTATCTGTTGTGGGGAGGGGAAGGGAAAGGAGTTTGTAAGCCGCTCTGAGACACCTTTGGGCAGTGAATCATGGGATACACATCCAATTTCTTCTTCTTCTAAGATGTCAAGAGAGTCCACTCTCCAGATCGTCCATTTTCTCCAAGAGGACTGATCTCTGTAGTCTGGAGATGAGTTGTAATTCTGGGGGATCCCCAGGCCCCACCTGGAGGATGGCATCTGTATCTCACGTAAGCTTCGGTCTGAGTCTGTTTCATTTTGAAAATGACACTTTGTTGGTCTTAACTGTGTCCCTGGACTCAAACGTTGTCCTCCTACGAAGATAGATTCAGGTAGGCGACCTCATTTGGAATACTGTGTACAGTTCTGGTCGCCACATCTCAAAAAGGATATTATAGCATTGGAAAAAGTGCAGAGTAGGGCGACTAGAATGATAAAAGGGTTGGGACACCTTCCCTATGAGGAAAGGTTAAAACGCTTGGGGCTCTTTAGCTTGGAGAAACGACGGCTGAGAGGTGACATGATCGAGGTTTATAAGATTATGAATGGGATTGAGCAGGTTGAGAAAGAAGTACTTTTCTCCCTTTCTCACAATACAAGAACTCCTTGTGGGCACTCTATGAAATTACTGAGCAGTCAGGTTAGAACAGATAAAAGGAAGCCCTTCTTCACCCAAACATATGGAATTCACTGCCACAGGAGATGGTGGCAGCTGCAAGCATGGACAGTTTCAAGAGGGAATTAGATAAACATCTGGAGCAGAAGTCCATCAGTGGCTATTAGCCACAAGGTATAGATGGGAACTCTCAGTCTGGGGCAGGTGATGCACTCTATTCTTGGTGCTGGAGGGGGCAGCAGTGGGAGGGCTTCTGGTGTCCTGGCCCCACTGCTGGACCTCCTGAGGGCACCTGGTATATTTTGGCCGCTGTGTGACAGAGTGTTGGACTAGATGGGCCATTGGCTTGATTCAACACTGGCTTCTCTTGTGTTCTTAGGCAGCCATAACACCAACAAAGTGTAATTCTGGGGAAAGCTTTCGTGTGGTCTGAGAAGAAGAAAAAGAAGAAGAGGAGTTTGGATTTATACCCCGCCCTTCACTCGGAGTCTCAGAGCGGCTTCCAAACTCCTTTCCCTTCCCCTCCCCACAACAGACACCCTGCAAGGTAGGTGGGGCTGAGAGAACTTCTGACAGAAACTGCTCTTTTTCAAGGACAGCTGTGCCAGAGCTTGTGACTGGCCCAAAGTCACATCAGCAGGTGCAAGTGGAGGAGTGGGGAATCAAACCCGGTTCTCTCAGATTAGAGTCTGCACACTTAATCACGACACCAAACTGGCCCTGGGGAAGTTTGCATGGGCAGGAAAGCCTGTACCCAGGGGCAGGTTAACCCTTAAGCAGACTTAAGCACGAGCTTAGGGCACCAGGGCCAAAGGGGGCACCACAAAGTTGTGGAAAGGGTGGGGAAAATGTAGACAAAATGCCTTTCAGGTCGTGAATATTGGAACTTTGATGCATTTAACTTGTGGAATATTAAAATAGATGCCGTGTTGCATTTTTGTAGAACTTGATGTCGCCAAAGCTTGGCTTAGTTTGTACAGTATTATTGTGTTATCATAGGAATAAATTTTTGTGTTGCTGCAAACCTGCGTTGTATAGCTGGTCAGACAGGTCAACGACTACAATGGACTCTGGGTCAGTGTGGGAAGGAGGGGGACACCGAGATTGGTCAATGCTGCTTAGGGAGCACCAGGGAGCCTTCATCCGCCCCTGCCTGTACCCAGAATTAAACTTTGTTGGTCTTAAAGGTGCCACGGGACTTGTGTTCTAATTCTGGGCTGGGAAACTCCTGGAGATTTGGGGGCCGAGCCTGGGAGGGCAGGGTTTAGGGCGGGACCTCCGCGGCCTACGGTGCCACAGAGTCCTCCCTCCAAAGTAGCCATTTCCTCCAGGGCAGCTGATCTCTGTAGCTTGGGGATCGGGGGTATATGTGGCAGATCTCCAGGCCCCACCTGGAAGTTGGCAGCCCTACTGGGAGCAGCAAGCATTGCCTGCTAAGCCACCCGGGAGCCAAGAGAATCACTGTGGGGTCGTGGTTAGAGGCTCAGACCAGGATCTGATGGGGGACCCAGGTTCGAATCACGCTCTGCCATCGAACCTCCCTGGGTGACCTCAGGCAAGCCCCAGGCTGTCAGCCTGGCCTACCTCATGGGGTTGTTGCGAGGAGGACAAGGTAAGCCCCTTTGGGTCCCCACTGGGGAAAAACCTTGGGTATAAATAAAGTAAGGAAATAAGGAATGAAAAGGGAAAAAATCTCCCTCTCCTTTGAGAGCCAGTTTGGTGTAGTGGTTAAATGCCTGAACTCTAATCTGGGAGAACCGGGTTTGATTCCCCACTCCTCCACATGCAGCTGCTGGTGTGACTTTGGGTCAGTCACAAGTTCTCTCGGAGCTGTTCTCTCAAGGGCAGTCTCTGTCAGAGCTCTCTCAGCCCCACCTACCCCACAGGGTGTCTGTCGTAGGGAGGGGGAGGGAAAGGAGTTTGTAAGCCGCTCTGAGACTCCTTCCGGTAGTGAAAGGCGGGGTAGAAATAAATCCAGTCTCTTCTTCTGATGTAACGGCCCCAATCCACTTTACCTCCCTGCCCTGCAACTGCTATTGGAAGAGAACCCAGGCTGCAAACCCTGCTGGGCCGTCGTCCGGGGGGGGGGGAGGGATTCTGGACAAATTAAAGGAAGGGAATTCGATCCAGGCCGGAAACGGTCCGCGGCCTTGCTTTGCATTGCTTTGGCCGCTGCAAAACTCTGGCGCTGGAGAAGGAGATACCCGGAGTGGGTGAGGGTTGTGAAGATGCAGAAAAGCAGGATGCAGAGAAGTGAGGTCGCTTGGAGTTGGGGCCAGGGTCTGGCTGGGGAGTCCACATGTATGACGCCCAGCGCCCCCCAGGTAAGGTAAAGGTAAAGGTTCCCTTGCTCGAAAGCCAGTTGAATCCGACTCTAGGGTTGCGGTGCTCATCTCCGTTTCAAAGCCGAAGAGCCAGCGCTGTCCGAAGACGTTTCCGTGGTCATGTGGCTGGCATGACTAAACACCAAGGTGCACAGAACGCTGTTCCCTTCCCACCAAAGTGGTACCTATTTATCTACTTGCAATTTCTTGCTTCCGAACTGCTAGGTCGGCAGGAGCTGGAACTAGAGACGGGAGCTCACTCCATCGTGTGGCACTACTCGGGTCTTGAACTGCTGAACTACTGACCTTCCACAGCCTGCAGTTCAGCGTCTTAACCACTTGAGCCACCACAACCCCCCAGGTAACAGACCCCCCCCAAAAAATCACAGTGGACCAGTGTTCCCTCTAAGCTGAGTTAGTGTGAGCCAGCTCACAGTTTTCTAGCCTCCGGCTCACACATTTTTGTCTTCGCTCAGGAAGGAGGCGCCTGCCAACCTAGCAGTTCGAAAGCAAGAAATTGCAAGTAGATAAATAGGTACCGCTTCAGTGGGAAGGTAACAGCGTTCCGTGCGCCTTGGTGTTTAGTCATGCCGGCCACATGACCACGGAAATGTCTTCGGACAGCGCTGGCTCTTCGGCTTGGAAATGGAGATGAGCACCGCAACCCTAGAGTCGGATTCGACTGGCTTTCGAGCAAGGGAAACCTTCACCTTTACCAGAAAGGAGGGCTCCAGAGCAAGCTGATTTATGCCGCGGCCAAATCGCCCGCTCACAACTTTGTTGTCGGTAGCTCAGCAAGTAGAATTTTTGCTCACAGGACTCCGCAGCTTAGAGGGAGCAGCATTGCAGTAGACGTCTCTTCCTCACAGCGTATCTCTCTAGTTGTTGGCGTCCCCCAGGGGGCATCTGGAGGTCTCCCGGAATCCCAACTGGCCTTCCGACCATAGAGATCCGTCCCCTTGAGGAAAACCGAGATGGGTCGCTGTCATTTAGGGTAGTGGTTAAGTGTGCAGACTCTAATGGGGGGGGACTGGGTTTGATTCCCCACTCCTCCACATGCAGATGCTGGTGTGACCTTGGGCCAGTCACAAGTTCTCTCGCAAGCAGTCCTCGGGAGAGCTGTCTCAGCCCCATCTACCTCCCAGGGTGTCTGTTGTGGGCAGGGGGAGGGAAAGGAGTTTGTCAGCCGCTCTGAGACGCCTTTGGGTAGTGAAGGGCAGGGGATAAATCCAATCTCTTCTTCTTCTTCTTCTTCTTCTGCATGTCCAGCAGGGCTACAATCCATTCTTCTTCTTCTTCTTCTTCTTCTTCTTCTTCTTCTTCTTCTTCTTCTTCTTCTTCTTCTTCTTCTTCTTCTTCTTCTTCTTCTTCTTCTTCTTCTTCTTCTTCTTCTTCTTCGTCTCCTCCTCCTTCTCCTCCTCCTCGTTTCCTCTAAGCTGTGGAGTCATCTGAGCAAAAATTCTACTCTGTTAGCTACCGGCATTAAAGTTGTGAGCTGGCAATTTGGTTGCTGCATCAATTAGTTTGCTCTGGAGCCCTCCTTCCTGAGCTGAGGCAAAAATGTGTGAGCTGGAGGCTAAAAGGCTGTGAGCTTGTTCACACCAACTCAGCTTAGAGGGAACACTGGTTAACATAACATAAGAACATCAGAGAAGCCAATGTTGGATCAGGCCAATGGCCCATCTAGTCCAACACTCTGTCACACAGCGGCCAAAATATACCAGGGGCCATCAGGAGGTCCAGCAGTGGGGCCGGGACACCAGAAGCCCTCCCACTGCTGCCCCCTCCAGCACCAAGAACAGAGTGCATCACCTGCCCCAGACTGAGAGTTCCCACCTATACCCTGTGGCTAATAGCCACTGATGGACTTCTGCTCCATATGCATATCTCATTCCCACTTGAAACTGTCCATGCTTGTAGCTGCCACCACCTCCTGTGGCCTTGAATTCCAGGTGTTAATCACTCTTTGGGTGAAGAAGGACTTCCTTTTATATGTTCTAACCCGACTGCTCAGCTATTTCATGGAGTGTCCACGAGTTCTTGTATTGTGAGAAAGGGAGAAAAGGACTTCTTTCTCAACCTGCTCAATCCCATTCATAATCTTATAAACCTCGATCATGTCACCCCTCAGCCGTCGTTTCTCCAAGCTGAAGAGCCCCAAGCATTTTAACCTTTCTTCATAGGGAAGGTGTTCCATCCCTTTTATCTTTCTAGTTGCCCTTCTCTGCACTTTTTCCAATGCTATAATATCCTTTCTGAGGTGTGGCGACCAGAACTGTACACAAACTGTGTTAGTCTGTGTGTAGCAGTAGGAAAGAGCCAGAGTCCAAGAACCCTGTTCCGTCCCTTAAAGGCTAAGGACGTGTGTGGCAGGGCATGAGCTTTATAGAGTCACTGCCCACTTCTTCAGACCCGGGCAGAAAGCGATGCCACCTGCCCTAATATCGCAAGGTGGGTGAATAGTGCCTTCCTTGGAGATAGATCAAGATGGGTCACCGCGTTAGTCTGTCTCTAGCAGTAGAAAAGAGCCAGAGTCCTGGAGCACCTTCAAGACTAACAAAATATGTGGCAGGGGAGGGGCTTCCGTGAGTCACGGCTCACTTCTGCATGTACAGCGAGAATGTGAGTCCGTGGGGAGTGGAGTGATTTCCGATGCCAAATGGCGTTAGCAGGCAAATGACACGAGCAGGTGAATGACGAGAGCAGGCGTGATTGGATTAGATGTGATCTGCAGAGGGGTCGTAGGCATGGAGACATGGTAAGGAGACAGGAAACCAGGGTCTCAATTCAGTCCAGGGGGATGTATTGTCTTGAGCTTCATTATCAGTGGCAATGTAGCAGTCTCCTCATCTAGGAGCATCAGGATTTTGCTTCTTTGGGAGGAACCTGAGCATCTCCTGTACTGTCTCGTAAAAACATAAGAGAAGCCATGTTGGATCAGACCAGTGGCCTATCCAGTGGCCGAAACCCAGGTGCCCTCAGGAGGTCCACCAGGCTTGGCTAGAATGCCATAATCCCTCCCACTGTTGCCCCCCCCCCCAAGCACCAAGAAGACAGAGCATCACGGCCCCAGGATCATGAAGAATCACCTTCTCCTAGGCCTACTCTACTGGGTTAAATGTGAGCTCTTTTACTGCAGTCTGACAGGGCTGCCCTTCTGAAACGATCTTCCTGGAAATCTTGTGGGGTCTCCAAGGTGCTGCGAAACTCGAATCCTGTTCTCCTACTGCAAGACCAGCATTGTACCCACCTGAAGCTCAAATGCTGTGGCAGAGCCCTGTAATATTTCTGCTTGTTTCTGGCAGCAGAGTCTCCTTCGAAGAACCTACTCCTGGGTCAGGCCTTTGCAAACTTTTTTTTTTAAAATGCTTTGCCTGCCATCAATGGGTTAGAACATGAGAACATAAGAGAAGCCAATGTTGGACCAGGCCAACGGCCCATCCAGTCTAATACTCTGTGTCACGCAGTGGCCAAAAGTACCAGGTGCCATCAGGAGGTCCAGCAGTGGGGCCAGGACACTGGAAGCCCCTCCCACTGTTGACCCCCCAGCACCACGAATACAGAGCATCACTGGCCCCAGACATAAGAACATAAAAGAAGCCCATGTTGGATCAGGCCAGTGGCCCATCCAGTCCAACACTCTGTGTCACACAGTGGCCAGAAATACCAGGTGCCATCAGGAGGTCCACCAGTGGGGCCAGGACACCAGAAGCCCTCCCACTGCTGACCCCTCCAGCGCCAAGAAGACAGAGCCTCCCTGGCCCCAGACTGAGAGTTCCCATCTATACCCTGTGGCTAACAGCCACTGATGAACCTCTGCTCCATATGTTTATCTAATTCCCTCTTGAAGCCGTCCATGCTTGTAGCTGCCACCACCTCCTGTGGCAGTGAATTCCATGCGTTCATCACTCTTTGGGTGAAGAAAGACTTCCTTTTATCTATTTTAACCCGACCGCTCAGCAATTTCATTGAGTGCCCTCGAGTTCTTGTCTTGTGAGAAAAGGAGAAAAGTACCTCTTTCTTTAACCTGCTCTATCCCACGCATAATCTTATAAACCTCGATCCTGTCACCCTCTCAGCCGTCATTTCTCCAAGCTAAAGAGCCCCAAGCGTTTTAACCTTTCTTCATAGGGAAAGTGTTCCAACCCTTTGATCATTCTAGTTGCCCTTTTCTGCATTTTTTCCAATGCTATAATATCCTTTTTAAGGTGTGGTGACCAGAACTGTACACAGTATTCCAAATGAGGTCACACCATTGATTTATATAGGGGCATTATAATATTGGCTGATCTGTTTTCAATACCTTTTCTTTGTCTCCTACAGGGAACTTGCTTTTGGCCACTGCTGGGATCCAGCACCCGCAATTCTGTATGTGAGAACGGCTACCCCTCTGCCACTGGGTCTCGTGGCTGCAAAATATGCCTCCTTTGACCTGTGGAGTCCTCCTCCATGCCGTCTACATGACCTTCCATCTCATCACAGGTGAGTCACCTTTTGCTGCAGGCCGACACAGCTACCCTCTTTTGCTTTCGGTAAGACGCGTGCTCGGTCAGAGACCTTTCGGTTTCAACTGGATGTCCAATCAGCTTCAGCTGTGTGCGACTGCAATAAAAAAAGACCAACGCTATGCTGGGGATTGTTAGGGAGGGAATTGAAAACAGATCAGCCAGTATCATCATTGTTGTTCAGTCGCACAGTCGAGTCCAGGCCCTCCTGTCTTCCGCTGTCCGCTGAAGTTTGCTCAATTTCATGTTCGTTGCATCGATGACACTGTCTAACCATCTCATCCTTTGCCGTCCCCTTCTTCTTTGACCTTCAATCTTTCCCAGCATCAGGGTCTTCTCCAGTGAATGCTCCCTTCTCATTTGGTGGCCAAAGTATTTGAGCTTCAGCTTCAGTCTCTGGCCTTCCAGGGAACAATCAGGGTTGATTTCTTTTAGGATTGACTGATTCGATCTCCTTGCAGTCCAAGGGACTCTCAAGAGTCTTCTCCAGCACCATAGTTCAAAAGAATCTTTTCTTCGGCGCTCGGCCTTCCTTATAGTCCAACTCTCGCAGCCATACATTACTATGGGGAATACCATTGCTTTGACCATGCGGACTTTTGTTGGCAAGGTGATGTCTCTGCTTTTTATCATGCTGTTTAGGTTTGCCATCGCTTTCCTCCCGAGGAGCAGGCGTCTTTTAATTTCATGGCTGCGGTCACCATCTGCAGTGATCTGTCACTACTTCTACGAATTCCCCTTCTATTTGCCAAGGAGTGATGGGGCCAGATGCCATGATTTAGTTTTTTTGATGTTGAGCTTCAAGCCCACTTTTGCGCTCTCCTCTTTGACCCTGAGCAAGAGGCTCTTTAGGTCCTCTTCACTTTCTGCCATCAGAGTGGTATCGTCTGCATATCTGAGTATCATCATGCTCCTGTATAAATCGATGGTGTGACCTCATTTGGAATACTGTGTACAGTTCTGGTCGCCACACCTCAAAAAGGGTATTATAGCATTGGGAAAAATGCAGAGAAGGGCAACTAGGATGATCAAAGGGTTGGAACACTTTCCCTTTGAGGAAAGGTTGAGGCGCTTGGGGCTCTTTAGCTCGGAGAAACGACGGCTGAGGGGTGACACGATTGAGGTTTACAAGATTATGTGTTTTATAAGATAGAGCAGGTCGAGAAAGAAGTACTTTTGGAAGAAGATGTCCACTAAACGTCATTTACTCTGGAGAATTTCGTCATCATCTATCTTGTCATGTTGCAGACTTCTTATCTGTCTGTATACATGAAGGGATTTTGTTATGTCACAGTGCAATGAAAATTTTTTAATAGCAATATATGATATAAGCGCAGATTGTACAGTTTCCTTTTTGGTTGTTTTTCCTGTTGCATACGTGACTGTGACCTTCCATTGTTCTTCTAGTTGTCTTGTTTGGTCAGCATGGCTTACAGAGACACCCTTGAACAGCATACCCAATATTGCAACAGCACAGACATTTTGATGCAATAATTCAGAGCGAGGGGCGTCAGTTGTCAGGCGCTGTTCAATCAACAAAATATTGCAAGAGTTCTGATGTTTTAAGCATGTTTTTAAAGTTAAAAAAAAAGCCCTTTGTGTTTGTGCCCTTTATAAAGTTTATATCTCCGCTACCTGGCATTACCTTTTATGGCACACACGTGGCCTGGCCCGACGAGGTCTCATTTATGTCAGATCCGGCCCTCGTCTCAAATGAGTTCGACACCCCTGCTCTAATGCTTGTTTACCAGCACCGAGAGAGCCAAATTCACAGCGGTGCCTCCCGACCCTCCTCTCTTGTGCTCTTTCCAGCGGTGGCCGACCAGTGCAGCGGGGGTAGCAACATCTTCACTGAGATCCCGGAGAACAGCCCCTTCGGCACCTTGGTGTCCTACCTGACGCTCTTCGGCGACCCAGAGAGCGACTCCATCCACCTGAGCTTGAGCGGGATGGATGCGGAGTGGTTCTACCTGGACGGGAAGGCGGTGCGGCTGAACGTCTCCGAGGAGAAGGTGCTGGACAGAGAGGTGAGCGCCCCTTGGCTGCCTTCGTGCCGCCTGCAGCCGTTCGGGTTCCTGACGCCAATTTGTTTGGAACTATCTGGCAGGTAGAGGCCCAGGGTAGCCCCTTCTCATCAGATCTCAGAAGCCAAGCAGGGTAGGCCTTGTTTAGTACTTGGATGGGAGACCACCAGCAAATCCCGGGGTCTCTAGGCAGAGGTGGTCAAGGGCAAACCACTTGTATTCATAAGAACGTAAGAGAAGTCAATGTTGGATCAGGCCAATGGCCCATCCAGTCCAACACACAGCGGCCAAAAATACCAGGTGCCCTCAGGAGGTCCAGCAGTGGGGCCAGAACACTAGAAGCCCCCTCCCACTGTCGCCCCCCCCCAAGAAGACAGAGCATCACTGCCCCAGACAGAATGTTCCATCTATACCTTGCGGCTCATAGTCACTCACAGAACTCTGCTCTTAAGAACATAAGTGAAGCCATGTTGGATCAGGTCTGTGGCCCATACAGGCCAACACTCTGAGTCACACAGGGGCCTAAAGCCCAGGTGCCCTCAGGAAGTCCATTAGTGGGGCCAGAACTCCAGAAGCCCTCCCACTGTGGCCCCCCAGGCATCAAGAATACAGAGCATCCTTTGTCCCAGATATCAGAACATAACAGAAGCCATGTTGGATCAGACCAGTGGCCCCACCAGTCCAACACTCTGGGTCACACAGGGGCCAAAACCCAGGGGCCATCAGGAGGTCCAGCAGTGGGGCC
Organism: Gekko gecko; assembly: GCA_029375565.1. Taxonomy (NCBI): domain Eukaryota; kingdom Metazoa; phylum Chordata; class Lepidosauria; order Squamata; family Gekkonidae; genus Gekko; species Gekko gecko. The sequence continues at coordinate 7,190 of JAPDNY010000319.1, read as the reverse complement.
AGGGCTCCAGAAGCCCTCCCACTGTGGCCCCCCAAACACCAAGAAGACAGAGCATCACTGCCCCAGACAGAGTGTTCCATCTGTAAGAACATAAGAGAAGCCATGTTGGATCAGGCCAGTGGCCCATCCAGTCCAACACTCTGTGTCACACAGTGGGCAAAACCCAGGTGCCCTCAGGAGTTCCAGCAGTGGTGCCAGAACTCTAGAAGTCCTCCCACTGTCAGCCTCCCAAGAATACAGAGCATCACTGCCCCAGACACAATATTCCATCTATAAGAGCCTAAGAGAAGCCAGTGTTGGATCAGGCCAATGGCCCATCCAGTCCAACACTCTGTGTCCCACAGTGGCCAAAAATACCAGGTGCCTTCAGGAGGTCCACCAGTGGGGCCAGAACTCCAGAAGCCCTCCCACTGTTGCCCTCCAAGCACCAAGCATAGAGAGCATCACTACTTCAAAAAGAGTGTTCCATCTATACCTTGTGGCTAGTGGCAGCTAAGAACTTATGGGAAGCCGTGCTGGATCAGGCCAATGGCCCATCCAGGCCAACACTCTGTGTCACACGGTGGCCAAAAATACCAGGGCCAGGACGCTAGAAGCCCTCCTACTTTTGCCCCCCAGCACAAAGAATACAGAGCATCCCTGCCCCAGACATAGCGTTCCATCTATAAGGTAAAGGTTTCCCTTGCTCAAAAGCCAGTCGAATCCGACTCTAGGGGTACAGAGCTCATCTCCGTTTCCAAGCCAAAGACCCAGCCCTGTCCATAGACATTTCCGTGGTCACGTGGCCAGCTTGACTGGACACTGAGGCACACAGAACGCTGTTACCTTCCCACTGAAGTGGTGCCTGTTTATCTTCTTGCAATTTCTTGCTTTCGAACTGCTAAGTCGGCAGGAGCTGGGGCCAGAGACAGGAGAGCTCACTCCGTCATGCGGCGCTCGGGTCTTGAACTGCCGACCTGCCAACCTTTGGGTCTGCAGCTCAGCCTCTTAACCTCTGAGCCGTGATAGCCACTGACGGACCTCTGCTCCTCCTTCATCTCTTGCTGTGACCTGGATGGCCTAGGCTAGCCCGATTTCATTAGCTCTCCGAAGCCAAGCAGGGTCGGCCCTGGTGACTACTTGGATGGGAGATAATCATGATAATAATAATTATTAATATCGTACGGCATTGCGTGTAGAATCGCCAGGAGATCCCAAGATTGTCTGGCAGCCAGAAGTTGCTAGCTCTTTTAGCCTTATGCACCACCAGGTGGCGAGCTAGAACCATTTTTAAAGGCAAGAGACGTTTCGGATTTGGTTTGCCGTTGCCTGCCCTCTGCGTCGCCACCCTGGTATTCCTTGGGGGCCGCCCTTCCAAATACTAGCCAAGGACGACCCTGCTTAACTTCGGAGATCTGATGGGATCGGGATCGCCGGGGCTGCGCACGCTGTAATCAGCTTGAGCAGAGCAGAGGGGATATGCTCAGGGGCAGAAAATTAGCATCTGCTGTGAGATCAGTATCCGGCCAAAGGAGATTTCACGCTTGAAAGCTCCTACCCTGAAAATCTGCGGTAGAACAACTTGGAGCACCTTAGAGACAGATAAAGTTTTTCAGGATGTGAGCTTTTGAGAGTCAGAACTGCTTTTTGTCTGATCCCAAAGCCAAAGTGGCATAATTTCTTCATTAGGGCCAGCTCGAAGTCACGACAGAGAGGGACTTGCTCTCGAGGCCGAAAGCTGAGGAAACGAAGAAGCGAAGGGCGGTGGGGGGGGGGAGAAAAAGATGCTCTGGGGCATTACGGGGAGCTCTGGTCCACAGCTGGTCGGCGGCTTAAGATGGAGCTTAGAACATGTCATTCAGCCTTAATTCGGAGATACCAGGCTGGGGGCGCCAAGGGGAGCAGGAGGAGGGAAAAGAGCAGCTCTTCGGCTCGAGCACAGACACCCCCCGGCATGATCTGCATGGGCACGGCGGCACCACTGACACCTTTTCCCCAGTGCCTGCCAAATGTTTCTAGAACATGGGGGGTGGGACAGGTGGGGCTTTTGCCCAGGAGGGCTTCTGATTGGCCATTGGAGATTTGATTGGCTGTATGGTTTTTTAAGAACATGGCTTCGGAAGCAGTGGTCCCCACAGCATAAGAATCTTTAGGCAAGTGGCGGCAGCCATTTTGTGCCTGGCTCCGCCTCCTGCAGCAGCCATTTTGTGCCTAGCTCCGCCTCCTGCGGCAGCCATTTTGTGTCTGCGCCCACCACATCGTGTCGGAATTCCAACGGTGCCCGCAGGCTCCGAAAGGTCGGGAACCCCTGCTTGAACGCTACTGACTATGGCCAGTGTTCCCTCTAAGCTGAGTTCGTGTGAGCTAGCTCACAGTTTCCTAGCCTCCGGCTCACACGTTTTTGTCTTGGCTCAGGAAGGGATGGCTCCAGAGCAGGCTAATTTATGCAGCAGCCAAATCGCTCCCTCAGTCACAACTTTAATGCCGGTGGCTCACCAAGGAGAATTTTTGCTCTCAAGACTCCGCAGCTTCGAGAGAGCATTGACTATCAACACAGGCTAGAGAAATGACAGGTGCCTTCTGTTTGCATTCCAGATGTTGGAATCCCCGGTGCTGATGTTCTCATTCACCTGTGTCGAAGATGGGTTCTCACCGGTACAAATTCCTTGTATTTTCTGGTATCTGGTAAAATGCGCTTTTTGTATCATACCACTCAGACAACCGCTTTCAGCCTTTGCAGGGCATTATTTAGTCCTTTGCAGGGCATTGTTTGTAGAGAAAGCCCAGCAGGAACTCATTAGCATAACAGGCCATACCCAACAGCAGGAACTCATTAGCATATTAGGCCACACCCCAGACAGTAAGCTTATTTGCATATTAGGCCACACACCCTCCATTTTACCAGAAGTGTGGTCATCCAGCCACACCCACCTTTTGCTTCTTATTCTGTTTACCTTGTTTGTTGTCAAAACCCCAGGGCTTTTTTTTGTAGCAGGAACTCCTTTGCATGTTAGGATGTAGCCAGTCCTAATGAGTGTCTGCTGTTGGGTGTGGCCTGTTATGCTAATGAATTCCTGCTGGGCGTGGCCAACTCAGGAGCCAGCCGGAACGCCGTTCCTGTGCGTTCCTGCCCAGAAATAGCCCTGGTCTTTTGGATGTCCACTGTCCAATCCTGCCGTCAGAAATCTTTAACTAGAACTGTTGAGGCTTTTATGAATTATTACTTAGTGTCGAATTATTATTTATTGTTTTAGCAAGGTTGTAAGCCAGCCTGAGCCCGCTCGCAGGGTAGGTCGGGATATAAATGGAATAACCTAAACTAAAACTTCCCCTTCGGGTGCTAGGTCAGGCAAAGGAGGAGTGGGCAGAGCGTGGTCTGCCAGCTGGCACAGGCCCCATCCACCATAGTCCTCTTCTCCCTCACAAAATACAACAGGAATTTCTGTAGGGCCGCTGTGAGGTAATTTGTCGCTCAAGCAAAATACACTCATATTCCCCTGGATGCAAGACAGGCCTGGGAGGGTAACACCATGTTCCCTGTCTTTCTGGGACCAAACCCAGGGCCTGCAGTGGATCGGTGCCCTCCTCTTTGCGCTTCTCCAAGCAGTCGCTCAGGTGGCCTGTCGGGAGAACCGTCCCTGGATATGTGGCAGAGGGCCGGAAAGAAGGAGAATGCTAGTCCTTGATGGAAGTCGATCACCTGACTTCACTAGGATGTCAGAAGCCCACAAGGAGGGGAAATGAAAATATTCCAGCCAGCCTGAGCGTTTGGGGTTGAAGTTGTCTGATGGGCTGCGACCGTGGTCTCTAGACCGGCTTGCGATCCCTTCCCCTTCCCTTCCCCACAACGGGCTCCCTGTGTGGGGCTGAGAGAGCTCTCTCGAGGACTGCCCTTGAGAGAACAGCTCCGAGAGAACTTGTGACTGACCCAAGGTCACACCAGCAGCTGCGTGTGGAGGGGTGGGGACTCAAACCTGGTTCTCCCCGATTAGAGTCCGCGCTCTGAACCGCTACACCAAACTGGCTCCCCGAGGCAGTTGCCAACTCCCCGAGGGCCTGCCAGAAGGGACGGCACATTGTGTTGTTCTTAGGATTTCTCATTTCTGGCAAGAAGGGTTCTCTGTGCCAGTCGGTGAGGGGTGCCGTGGCTGGGACGGGAGTCCAGACATCAGGAGTGAACCTCTCTCGGCCTTCTCCTCTCCCCCTCAGGTCGAGTACAGGATCATCGTCCAAGTGATGAATGAGAATGACAACAAACCTCAGTTTTGGGAGGACACCATCTTGGCGCAGAACATTAGCGAGGTGAGCAAGGGCCGTTTGCTCTGAAACTGGGCCTTCTGCTGGGTGAAAGACCCACTGCCATCGGGGCATAGAGCAATGTTCCCTCTAAGCTGTGGAGCCTTGTGAGCAAAAATTCTACTTTGTGAGCTCCTGGCATTAAAGTTTTTGAGCAAGCGATTCGGCTGCTGCATAAATTAGTTTGCTCTGGAGCCCTCCTTCCTGAGCCGAGACAAAAGTGTGTGAGTCGGAGGCTAAAAAACTGTGAACTGGCTCACGCTAGCTCAGCCTAGAGGGAGCACTGGTCACTGGAGTAGTGGGCGGGGGAGGCAACTGTGGATTTCCCGCACTGGGCAAGGGTTGGCCTAGAGGCCCCTTGAGGCCCCTTCCAGCTCTATGCTCTTGTGTTTCTTATTCAGGCAACCGCAGGAAAAACAGGACTACCTTGTAGGGCTGTTGTGAGGAACAGATGTGGGTGTGTGTTGGGAAAACTGCACACGTTGCCCTAAGGTCCCTTGGAGAGAGGCACGATACGATCAATGATTCTCCTGTTCCTCCTCCCCTGGGTTGTTTTCCTGTACAGAAACAGTACTGACGGGGGGGAGCTATTTCCACATTTTTGCTGCTCCACCCGGGCCAGGCCTGTAGCCAGGATTTTGTGGCTTGCGGAGCAAAAACGTTTCTGGTGGGGCTGCCATTATTTGCCATAATGAAGGTGGGTGGCGTGTGTACCTCTCCCTCCCCTCCTGCGAGATTTAAATGGCCCTTCGGCTCATCAGTGGGGAGCACGTGGCCCTCCGATCGGCCTTTAAATCTTGCAGGAGGGGCGGGAGAGGGGCGTGTGCCGCCCCCCCTGCTTCTTCTCAAAAGCAAAGAAGAAGAAGAAGAAGAAGAAGAAGAAGAAGAAGAGGAGATTGGATTTATACCCCGCCCTTCACTACCCAAAGGTGTCTCAGAGTGGCTTTGGGTGCAGAAGTGCTTGGAGCAGGGGGTTGGACCAGATGGGTTCTCTGGCCCCTTTCTGCCTCTATGATTCTATGCTTGCCTTCCTTCGTAATCCATCCCTGCCTCCGTTTCTCCAGCTGGCCGCAGTGCATTCAATTCTTTTCAGCGCCCAGGCGGAAGACGCGGACGGAGACACCATCATGTACGTGATCGACAGCACCACGGTGAGTCTTCTCTGCCATTCGCATGGGCAGACGTGGCCGGGTTCCCCTAGTCGCCGTGGCCACCCAGTGGGCCAAGGAGCTGGGTGGGGCAGAGAAAGGTAGAAGGTAGGGGAGGCAAGGATGCCATGAATATCTGAGAAGGGGGATGTAGCCGTTCCCTGTGGAGTTCCCTTTAAATCCATCCTTTCCTGTAGCGTTGCCTGGCCAGTAGATCTCCTGGAATTATACCTGGTCTCCAGAGGAAAGAGATCAGTTTCCCTGGAGAAAATGTCTGCTTTTTACCTAGCTGAGGTCCTTCCCTCTCCAAACCTCACCCCCCCCCCGGCTCCATTCCCCCAAATTGAGGTGTTCCAGGAAATTCTCACCCAGGCGCTGGGAACCCTATAATCCAGAGAATTTCACAATAGCTTCTCAAGCATGTCATTTTTTAAAAGTTTATCTTTAAAAGACATGGACGACTTTTGCACAGAACTGCACAATTCAGAGACCAGCAAAAGGAAAACAAAACATTTTCGGGAAATGGTCATAAAATATAAAAACCCTGTTAGGTGTAGCCGCTTTAAAAGCAATATCGTTTCATTGTTCAAATGAGTCAAGTTTCTTTTTAAAAAAAAATATGAACCGCGTTAGAGCCAAATCATACTTGACGGTGAGCCTGGGTGTCTCCTATGAATGCCGGGCAGATTTGAAGAAGAAGAAGAAGAAGAAGAAGAAGAAGAAGAAGAAGAAGAAGAAGAAGAAGAAGAAGAAGAAGAAGAAGAAGAAGAAGAAGAGGGGATTGGATTTATACCCCGCTCTTCATTGCCAAAGGCATTTCAGAGCGGCTCACAAACTCCTGTCCCTTCCCCTCCCCACAACAGACACGCTGGGAGGGAGGTGGGGCTGAGAGAACTTCTGACAGAAACTGTCCTTGAGAGAATAGCTGTGCCAGAGCTTGTGACTGACCCAAGGTCACATCAGCAGGTGCAAGCGGAGGAGCGGGGAATAAAACCCGGTTCTCCCAGATAAGAGTTTGCGCACTTAACCACTACACCAAACTGGCCGCAGATGGACTTTAAGAGCGCGATCACACAGGAACATCTGGCAAGCATCCTACACCCATTGGTAATCCGTCTCGCTCCGCCGAAGAAGCGGAGTTAAAAAATACCAGGGGAAGTGCAGTATCAAACAGGTTTCCGACGGGCTGCAGACGGACTTCCCCGTGTGATTGCTCCAGCGCGCTCCCATTGCGTCAGTGATCCTTCGTTGAAGCGCACCGGAAATATGTGGCGACCGAAAAAACCCGATTCACCCGTTGGTACATCTTATCACTCAGTGGCGGGTCAAATTACCGTGGAGCAAATAGCCTTGTTTCCCCCCATGTTATCTGGCACGTGTGACCGGGACCTTAATAGAGCTTTAGAAATTGCTGTGAGGCCCTGATCCGTATCAGGCATGCAGCACGATGGATCTCTTGTTCCCACCCTACCCCTTTTCAGGTGCAGAAATTAGTTACCGGCCTGTCCTCATGGGTGCCTTGTGGCAATTTTTAAAGAGCTGAGCAATTCAAGCAAATAATAAAATATAAATGTTCGTTTGCAAAGTGTGCGTAAAGATTAAACACCACATGTACTGAATACAAACAAAAAGAATCAGAACATACGGCAATCAGAGGCTGCACGTACAATGGTTGTATAAAAGCAACAATAGTTACACCAACATGAAAACCACCAACAGATGCGTTTCGGGCAGGTCTGTGTATGAAAATTTTCCCTAAAATATTTT